>CM021107.1:495941844-496344255 GCA_007115665.2 Sequoiadendron giganteum
GGCAAACTCCCCACGGATGAGGCAAGTAAGGCAGAGGAAGAGGAAGAAAGAACCATAGCAGATATGACCGAGGTGTTAGTCATATCTATGGGCTTCAAGAAAGGTGGGACATTTTGAATGGATGTCAGCAAAGGTGGCTCTACCAAAAGGATTGATGAACACCTACACCTTTCCAAGGTCAGGCGCATTCACGCTTGCAGCGGAAGCTGGGAGTGATACAAAGATGGTTTGAATGGGAACATATGGGAGGAGAGAGGAAGATGCAGCAGAAGGCCCTGAAAGAGGGGCAATCATCTCCTCTTCCTTTCTCTGTGATGTAGCCTGCTCAGCCAGGAGAACCTTTTGTTGACACTTCCGCTCACGCGTAAGGCAATTTCTATGACTCTTTGAACTAGAGGCTATAGGTTGCGAAGGAGTGGAAGGCTCCTGCTGAATCATGGGAGTGTCCTCCACAACCATTTCTAGTGGAGGGATAGACTATTGTATGGGAGTAGGAGGGATAGGTTTAGAAATAGCGGGGGGAGTCAGCTCCAACACCTCAGTATTAGGCCTCTTCCTATTCATTTCTTTAGAAGCAAGGGTGGTAGGAGGCTGTAGAGGTCGGGACATAGAGGATTCCCCATGGGGGGAATTTTTCCTACCGTATAAGTAGTACAAAGGTATAGGAGGCTTGGTAGGGAGATTTGATATCCTGATCTTGGGTCTACGCCAAGTAGCCACCATCAAACTTAGTGGATAAATACTGAGCTTACTCATCCAATAGTACTCCCAAGAAAGGGGAGCAAATGAGGCAGCTCAAGAAGGAGCAAGCTTCTCCTTTCCCTTTCAAGAAGAGGAGGCAGTTGGTTGTTCTGCTATGGGAAGAGTTATTTTCGGCTATCCCTTGCCCCCATTTTTATACTTCACGTAGTTCTTGTAAAGTAGGTCCATTCTTGGAGGAAGCAGACTGACTAGAGTAGGCCAAAAGTGATCCACTGAATATCCCCCATGAGACAACATGGGATGGTATTTGATGTCATGCACTACGTGCATGACACCCTCATGGGAAAAATTTAAACATTTGTGAATTAAAGAAGCAATCCCATTCATGGAAGCTAGCCAAGGTATACCTAACTTCACCCTGAATAGGTCTGACTCAGGAATAACATCAAAAATTATCTCTATGTTTCTGGGTCCAACCAGGACAGACAGAGTTATTGATCCATAGGGTTTAAGAGCAAGGCCATCATGCGTATGAATGATAGACTTTTTTTTTTCATATTCCTCCCTTTGCAGGGAGTTCAAAATCAAGCTCTCCTCTATGATGACATTCACTCTACTCACAGGGTCGAGTAAGACCCCGGTCACAATGTTGTCATTCAGGCAAGTGGGAATGTATAGTAGAGAAGGTTTGTCATTTTCCCATACATCTTCCGAAGTTAATGTTATATCTGGCAAACCGGTCGCAATACGAGGAGGAGTAATAGTAAAAAATTTAACGTAGGCCTCAGGCTAAGTAGCAGAATCAGAGGGATCGATAATCATGTTAGCAGAATGCGATAGAAATAGGTCTGTGTATATCTGCAATTCACTATTAGCTTTCACCATAGATTTTTTTGTATTTTGTTTGCTTCCATCAAGATAAATAGTACCATCCTCGATGTGATTTTGTATCTCATGAAGCAAGCACATGCAACGTTCGATATCATGTCCGTTGACTCGATGGTACTGACAATAGTCATTTTCTTCATACTAGCTAGGGTAAGGTTCCCTAACGGGCTTAGGACTTGGCAAGTTAATGATCTTATCCTTCAACAACTTTTGTAAGATGAAGGAATAATATTATGATAACTTTGTGAATTTTCAATCGCATCTAAGGTCATTGTTATCCACAATGGCTACTACATTCACAATGACTTTTCCTTTTCCAGATATTGATACGATGGACTTCCCTTCAGGACAGGAGCACGAGGAAGGTCCCCCGAACTAAACCACCATCTGTTAATACTCCTGTAAGGCCGCACAAAATGCATGAAAGAAGGTTACTTCATAAGGGAAAACTTCTCTTGCCAAGGCCTTTGCAAGTTCCCTATGAACACCTTCTACACATCAAAGTCTGGTAATGGGTACGAGATTTGTGAAAAGAGCGCCTGATATTGTGCTATAAAATCGGTAATCTTCTCATTATCCCCTTCTTTGCATCAGACAAGGTCAGAGATGGACATCTTTGGTCCAATGTTGGCTTGGAACTATCATAGGAATTGGTTCACAAGCTGGTTGAATGTAAAGATGGAATTATTGAGAAACAAACAGTACCAATCGAGTGGTGTGTCCTTCAGAGATCGGGGGAATAGTTTTACCATCAATGTATCATGATGGAAGAAGTTGGTACACAAGGCATTAAAGGTGGACACATGTGTTTGTGGGTCCCCTTTGCCGCCATATTTCTCAAATTTAGGAATCTTCATCCCTTGCGAGAAAGGAGTTTAATATTTCTGCCGACAATGGGCTATGTCAAAAAAAGGGCTAGAAGATAGGATTAGAAAAAACCTGGGCAAGGTTCACCAGCTGGTTCTACATCTTCCCCATATTATGAAGAAGGGTATTCAAAATCAGGTCATTAGAAGATATAGGACCAATGGAACCACCACTAGAGCCACTACCAAAACCACTGTCATGACTACCATCGGATCCACCACCAACGTGGCCTCCGCTGGAGCTATTTCCACTTCCAAATCCACCACCATGACCTCCGCCAGCACCACTTCCACTAGTACCACCTCCACCACTGAAGCTACCATCACTAAAGCCTCCACCAATTATCCCACCAAATACTCCACCACCAAGAATGACAGGAGGGGGAGGTGGAAACCCAAAGGGTTTATGTTTACTCTGATAGTTTCAGAACTTTCAGGCACAGCAAGAATACTGATCGAGGGGATTGTGTCAACCATGTACCCAAATGTGGGAGGTATCAACACTCCTAACCATCTCTCATGTTCTTTGAAGGGGCCACCTCATATCATTCTACCATGGTTCAAAGGGGCGCATGCTTCAGCTAGACCAGTGAGACTAGCCGGGAGTTCTATGATTTTTCGGTCTTTTCCTACCATATACTTTATTTCACTAATAACTTTAGCAACCCTAGCCAACTTCAGGTTTTTCTCTTGGTGATTTTCTAAAGTAGCCAACCCCTTTCTCAAACTAGCGACATATTTGGAAGGAATGTGGATAGCTTCATGCTTGTCTATGGAAGATTATGTAGGTGACGCAGGAGGAGTAGGGACACGATCCGTTTCTTCAAAGAATCTTGACTTGCCCTATGATACCTGCTCCTGCATGGCAAGGTCAACCGCAGAACTGGAGAAAAGGCTTGTAGAGGGATTAGAAATGACCTTTGTCTTCTCCATCGGAAGGTTTCATAGAATTCTCCTAAAAATATATCCAAAGGTCCTGGACTAGGTTGTGATGCTCATAAACCTTCACAACACACAGGGGTACGACAATCAAAGGGTACAAGAGGAAGATCCCAATACACCAACAAATGAATAGACGTCGGTTCATGTCGGGTTCATCAAAATTTTCAAGGATTTCATCAAGCACCATATATTTTATGTTTTCCTTTTCTTGGTCCTATTTATTTCCTTGTAATTGATCCTTGTACATAATCTTCTCATTGAATATCACATCTCCACTCTTGATGATTTTGTGATTTTCATAATCCCATAACTAATAAAAAATCATTAAATCCATATTCAATAAAATTACACTTCTTAGATTTTTCCTCAAGCTTTGTTCTATTTTTCAATATGGACAAATGCTTCACAACCAAAAGTTTTCATAATTGATTAATTTATCTTTTTACATGTTTATGCCTCCTCTAGAATACCACCATCCAAGCAACTTGAAGTCCCTTTATTTATTAATTAAATAGTAGTATCTACAACATTTATCCAAAATCATAATGGCAATCCTATATGCAATCTCATACTCCTTACACACTCCATGATTGTTTTATTCATCCTTTTTTACACTCTAATTTCTTGTGGTGTTCCTAGAACAATTTTTTTTTTATGAATTTCATGGTATGAATAGTAACTATCAATCTCCATGTTACAATATTCTCCTCTAAATATCTAATATGAGATATTTCAACTTATTTCTTCTCTCATTCTTAACCAAAGCTTTATATTTCTCAAAATTATCACACATCATATTTTCTTTGAATGAAATAAACCCAAGTTTTTCTAGTTGCGTCATCAATAAAAGTAACATAATAATAAGATCTGCCAAGACATGATACTTGAGCTAGTCCCCATACATCTAAATGCACAAGATCTAACTTTTCACTCTTATTTTCCTTCCCAACTAAGAAATTTGAATCTAATGCAAGAGCATCCAAACAGACTGGTAATCAACATCACCCAAAAACAAATTTTAGTTTCAGCGAGTTTAAAATCTCACAAATCTGGAAGGCTGGAGAAAAACCCTTTTGAATGCGTCCATGGGGTACCATTCTAAGCCTACATGCTAGTTAGAGAACTTTCAATTTTTCACCAGCCACTTGCTTATGTCAAATTGGTAATACTTCAGTCTTCTCCAAATTGTTGGTAGATTTTTTAGGCAATAAAAATTAATTTCATGTTAATCTCAATGCCTATATTGATGAAAATGTGTGAGCATGGGCAAGGAATCATGGGTAGCAAAAAGAAATAAAATATTTAATTGTCATTTTTTAGTGATTAGAAATTTGGTAGAGGCCTGCGTAGGAAAGAAAATGAATAGGTGGTGTAAAGAAGAATGAAATGAACAAAAATTCTTAAAAAGAAGAGAAGAGGCCATGCCACATTATGGTGTGATGATTTTTTTGAAAAAAAAATTACAGTGTATGGAAGGTGAAGAGAAGGAGCTGCAAATCAAAATAAAATAGAAAATGTTCATAGCAGATTGGGAAAGAAAATAGAGGAGAGTGGCAGCCAGAAATGAGGTAATGGAAACTTGTAGTTTAAATATAATATTAAAAAAAATTGCAGATAGTGTTGGTTGCTTGCTCCTCATTGTGGGGGTGACATATAAAGAAAAAGAAATATGGAAGATTAGAATGAGTCATGTGACTTCAGGGGAGATTTGCAATTTCATGTTTGAGCAGTACAAACGAGAGGAGGGGCGTATGATACAAGTGAAAGTTGATAAATGTATAAAGTGAATGGGTGTTGCCATAATATTGGGCTACACTTTCTAGGACATCCTTTTTTTTTTGAAATCGCATATTTTTAGAAAATATAATGATTTAAGCCTTGAAAGGTTTCATTTAAAGGATTTTAATTGAAGAAGGTTTGATCAAAACCCCTTAGATCAAACCCATTGGATAGAAACCTGCTAGTTTTAAACCATACCTCTAATGGAGTCTCCTCTACACCTATCAAAATGTTGATAAAAAACCACTTTTGATTTACCTATTGGGGGATCAAATGAATTCATTTAAAATTTATGTTTTGTAAGTATGTAAGTCCTTATTATAAGCTTCCCAAAAAGTATAATTTTAAATATATTTATTTTGATTATTATATATTTATTTTTTATTTCTTGTGAATGTAGGATTTTCATCGAAAAAATCAAGCTATTTGTCCTGCACATGTGGAAAAATAGTAGATTACCCAAAAAATCTAAAAAATATCTATGCTCTTGGTATTGATGTCCTTGATCCAACAAAAAAAATGAATTTTGATACATACAAAAAAAGTTGTGTTATACAGTAAACCTATGTAAATTATAATTGGTTTGACTTCAAAACTTAATTAAGAAAAAAATATTCAATAAAATACTATGAAACCAAATGAAGGAGCTGGATATCGTAGTTACAAATCTAAATTTGAAAAATTAGAATTTTATCCTTCATAGAAAAAAAGCTATGTGTTACACAGTAAACATCACTCTTTAAAAATGTTGTTTACTGTTAAAAACTAGTTATCAAAGGAGATTGAAAAAGAAATGCAATCTGATTCTAAATTTTTTTTTAAAATGTATATTTCGAATCTATAGACAAAATGTCACAAATCACTAGTTTGCATCATCTTCAAATTCCTCATGGTTTAGCAGTTATAGGTGTCTGAAAATGAAGATTAAGTTAAAAAAGTTCAGTTCAATGTCAAGTTTGGCCAAAATGTATAACCCACTATTGTGGGATCACCCAAATAGATAAGGGAGTCATGTCACTTAGAAGAATGAGAATTAAATATCAATGCCTGTTGAATAGGATGAATTGCAAATTGCATAATTTTTGTAAGCTATGAAAATGGAATAATAAAAATAATATTGAAATTTTCCTTTGTATTTTGTGAAGTTTGGAATTCAAATTTTAAATTGAAAAAATAAGTTGTCGGCGGCAAAATTGTGATTTTTTTAATATGGTTGTAAAACCAATGGATTTGAATAATTAGTATTTGTTTGTTGCAGATTATTTCTCGTTGAATTTGTAAATTTGTGTGTAATTTTAGCTTAGACAATAAGAGTAATTTTTGTCTTTCACCAAATGGTATTAGAGTCGGAGGTTCCTAAGTGTATGGAAAGATCTTCGAACGTGAGGTAGATCACCAAATGTGATGCAAATCGTCAAATGTGAGGTAGATCACCGAACGTCAGATAGATCACCGAATGTGAGGTAGATCACTGAACATGAGGTAGCCTATGCCAAGACCGGTGGGTGGATACTCATGATGAAGAACAATAGCTCATGTGGACTATTGCAAGTATGAAAGAAGTCATGAACAATGAGATCTTAAGTTGTGAAGATGTAGAACATGACATGTGAATGGTGAGAGATTGCGCCAAGCAAGATGGGGATGAGTGAGTCTCTAAGAGAATTAGAAAAGAGGAAGAATATGAATTCAAAAGAGAGGATGAGATGGGTCATGAGGAGACTCATGAGAATTTTATTCTAGGAACAATATTGGGAAGAAGTGGAAAATAAGAAGCTTAGTGAAGAATTGGGCAAGATACTCGATGAAGAATTGGGAAAGATCCAGGCTAGGTTAGATGTATTGGAAAATAATATTGAAGAAGAAGAGATAAGATTGAAAGAGATATGTGGGAAGAAGAAAAATCCCTTGAAAGAGGATAGTTGTAGCCCAAGGAAAAAGGGAAGATGGAAAGAAGAGCATATGGGAGCATCCCATACATTCCAAAAGGAAAGAAAATCATAAAGAGAAACAAGGAGAAAAAAGAGTGGAAAAAGAAAGAATGTTCACTTGAAGCATGCTTATTTAAAGAGAAAAATATGAAATTGTAGTGGTGAAGGATCCATGGAAAGACATGGAATATGTGGGATAGCGAGGTGATGAAGAGACAGCTTTTGAATGGCATGGATGAAGAAGATGGAATTGATGTAGCAACAGCAACAATATATCCTTTGAAGGATAAGGAGATAGAAGAAGGAGACAAACTTGCAGCTGGAGAGCAGAAAGTTGCAACAAATGTAGAATTAGACATAAAAAAGTTTGAAGGCCTTAGGTTTGACAAGGAAGTGGGTGAAGGAGAATGATCTCCTATGGAAAGAGGAGATGAAGAAGATAAACCAGATGCTAGAATAAGATTGGATAGAAGATTGTGAAGAGTTGAATGGTGCAGTAGAAAATGAAGGGTAATAAATTGGAACAATGAAAAGAAATGAGGTACAATTAGATAATTTTGAGTTTGATTTGTTTGAAATGATGAATATAATAGAGGATAAAGGACAAGAAGGTGGTCAATACATGGAATATTTCCATTTCCATGAGGATGTTACAGATTTGGTTTTTGATGAGGAGCATAATTTGCATAAGGAAGTGAACCACAAATTTTATGTTGGACAAGGATGGGTCCCCCAAGGCTTTCTAGGGTTTTCACCTAGGAGAAAGGGGGTTTCCTTTATGTACATAAAAGTTGGATTCATTCAATATTAGGGTTTAATGTTATTGAGATGTTTGTATGAAGTTTTCTAAATGCTATAATCTGATAAATGAAACAAACTATTGAACATAAACTAATGAAATCTACATTGTTTGAAAACACATGATGTTATGCAGGAAGGATAAAATAAAGATTATACAAGGAAAGATAACATAATAGATCAGACAAGTGCACCTAGAAACTGATGAGGACCGAAGTGGAGGTTGTAGAAGCCTCTGAAAATCTAGAAAATCTAACTTGTATGCCTACTAGGACACTTACGCCAGACTTGGCGACTTAGTCCCAGTCTTGGAAAACTGTTTCGGGGTCCGTTCTAGCTAACTGGGTACCCAAATCTACAAAAATCTCTAACAGAATCTTGTGATGGGACTAAGTCACCACATGGTGACTTAGTCCCTTTCAAATTTTTGGGAAATCTGAAAGTGGACTCGAAATCCTATAGTCTGCACTCTGCTTCTTCATTGAGATTTGGGTTCAGATTTGCAAAATCACTTGTAAAAAAAAAAAAAAAAATTGGTTTCTAATGTGGGGTTTGCCTTGTTCAAACCCCTAGTTTGTATTTAAACTTTGAAAGAGATAAGAAATCTGCATAAACCCTATCCCTAAGTGCGTCTAGTACTAGGAAAATCTGAAGTAAGACAAAACCCTATTCTAATGTGCTAGAATAAGACATGCTTGCATGAGATTTGAATGATGCAAGACTTCAATCCAAGAAACCCTACAACATTACAAATGAATATAGTGAAATGAAAATGGAATGCAAACCTGAACTCTGAAGATAGAGATAAAATGGAAGATGGAACCACTTTGAAAGCAAGTCTTTAGGTGTGAGTTGATGGCTAGTTGCACCTCCTCAACCTAGATTTCTCTATGATTATCCATAGACATCCATGATCAACCCTTTTTAATGTGAGATCTTGAATGGGAATTGAGCTTGAAGACTTTCAAAAATCCTAGTTTGCTACCCTAAGCTTCAACTTTGTTGTAAGAAGAGAGATGAATCTTCTTGTGGAAGATGTTCAACACTTGATTCTTGAGATTTCTTGTGAAAAATGACCTAAAAACAAGTATTTATAAGCAACAATACCTAATTGTCAATTATTTTGACCTAAGAGGCCGACACCCATTGAGAATTTTTAGCAAGTCAGACATTTTCCCACGCAAAAATGTAAATAACCCTAAAAAGGACTAAGTCGCCACCTTAGGAAACTTAGTCCCACCAAGGGTTTTTGAGGTTGGATTGATGATATTTGAGTGATTTTGATGTTTTTCTAGACTTGTATGATTCCTAAGGTAAAATAGGCCTCAAAGCCAAACATAACGAGTCTTAGGGGCCTACAAATGATGTTTTGTGGTTTTGTAGTTATGGTAAGAGAATGAAGCCCCCAGTGTAGTTATCTGCAAAACCACAATGTTAGAAACCGCACCCTACAACACAAACTCATTAGTAGTCCAAAAATCCTCTTATATAATTCCTAGAAATAAAATTTGAGGGTAGATGTATGCCCCCCCTTGATTTTGCTTGCTTTATAGAGGTGGAATCAAGGTAGCAATCTAGCCACATCAAATGAGGACACACATATCAGAGGGAATTTCCAAGTACCATGCCACATAATGATAGGTGATTGATGATGTAGGTTGTGGAAACACGATTCTGACGCAACAAACGGCATAAAAAACGGAGTTCACTAGCACCCGGTATGTTGTTTTGAATGAAAAGCACACTAATAGGTCTAAGATTTATATGCATATTTAGGTTAATTTAGGATCTTAGAAAAAAAGTTCGCAAAGTGTACCCTTTTTTCGCAAAGTGTCCCTTTTGTTCGCAAAGTGTCCCACTTTTTCGCAATTCTTCGCAAAGTGTCCCAAAAGGGTTCTAAAGTGTCTAGGGCCTTAGAGAAAGCACACTAGAACAACATTAGTACACTTGCATGGATGAATTAGAGTAAAATTAAAGATATTAGATGATTTAGAGAGCATATTTTGATGTTTTTGATAGGTACCCACCTGATCTCATCAACGTTTGGGTGGGAGACAGTTGAGATATTTTAGAGATCTAGGCCCTAGTTTGTCAGTGGTAGATACACAACATTTTTAGGAGGTAGGTATTTATTGGGCATACCTCATGCCCCCCATGAGGTACCATGATGCTATGTTGATGGCATTGTGTGAGCGGTCTAATGCAGATACATGCACATTCCACCTCCCTACTAGAGAGATGGCAGTCATGCTAGAGGATTGCACTGGATACTTCGATTTCCTATTTGAGGGAGCGGGTGTGCCTCTAGAGAGACCATACCTTTCATGAGCACTAGGAAGATATGCAATACTTCCTAGACGGACCAGTTCATGATCATGGGGTGGTGGGACGGATTGACCTAGCACTATTACTTTATTCACGACCGCCAGTGGTGAGACGGATTATGATGACTACCGTCACATTGGTGCTCCTTATAGATGGATGAGCAACACACCTTGAGGGTGGGCTAGTGCATCTGATACGAGGGATGGCGGAGCATAGGACAGTGTATGCCTGGGGACATTGCATCCTTACACACTTATATTATGATTTGGGGTGGTTTTTATTTCGAAAGGTAAACAACATGGTGCATTGTATGCTTCTACAAGTTTGGTGCTTCAAGCATATTACTTGCACTAGGCCTACTGGCTTCATGTGTCCTACAGCAGTGGGGTATCCTCGAGTGTTTGGCTATCCTCTTTGACAATTATGGTAGTATGAAGATTTACACTTTTGGAGAGTGAGGTTCAACTAACTGGAGGAGGATGAGATTTTGTGGAAACCTTATCAGCTTGTATTGTAGTGGCCAGACTACATGAGATAGATGAGGAGACTTCAGATGGATAGATTTCTAGTTGGTCGACATGATCACGTAGTACATCCCTTCTACTAGGATCGAGTCAAGCGATAGTTTGGATAGATCCAAAGACCACCTAGAGCATGTTCATCTTTTAGGAGGTCAGTGTGGAGTGCTTGGAGACCTAGTGATACAGCACGGTTCACACTAGATGACATCATCAAGTGACTCTGATTATTTTGATCACGATCAGCCACCAATCTCTGACGTAGACAATGTTGATGCCACATGGGATCATGAGGAGTGGTGGACAGCATCATGACCAGCTCCTATGTTTTTGATTAATGAGCCTATAGGAGATGCAGGACCAGTGCTAGATGAGGGGGATGAGAGAGAGGATAAAGCTGAGGAGACACACTAGCGGGTTGCGGACATATTTACCGATATTATCGATGAGGAGTATGATGAGGATGTAAATCCATATTATGATGGACATGAGGGAGAGGAGGAGGATCAGGACGAGGATGAGGACAAGGAAGAGGATGAGGAGCCACTCCTGAGTGAGAGTGATGAGGCAGCAGCTGGGGACCGATATGAGTGGGGAAAAACCTCACCCATTCATATGACTAGATCCCGAGCAGCAGTAGCAACAGGCACCAATACTCATAGCTGAGGAGAGGCTAGCACATAATCCATGCCCCCTACATAGGATGAGTTTGATATTGCTCAGCCTACCAGAGATATAGGTGATGATATTTAATTTTGATGCATGTACTTTATGCTTTGATGTATTACTTTATGCATATATATATTATGATGTGTATTGATTATGTTTTGTTCCTATCTTGCAAGGACCACAAAGGATTGGTAGGATCTCTACCATCAGGCGGCTACAGAGATAGTGCCAATGTCTTTCAATGAGGAGGAGATGGACTCAGATTATGTGCCCTCACCTATTGTGGAGTGGGATCCAGAGTCACTCAGACCATTCGTGGGACTATGGGCAGCGTACGAGGCATTGATGAGAGAGGTCCACTAAGCTATGACTACATCACAGGAATAGTCATCGTGGACTCTGGTGGAGTTTGAGAGACTAGAGAGAGAGGTGACACGGCTATAGGTAGAGAGGGATTAGATAGTAGGAGAGAATTGGGCGGCACTTGCATGGATGGAGGGGATGGAGTTTGCGATCAAATTCAGTGGATCATGATCACGATCACACACGACTGTCTTTCAACGTCTAACTACTGATGCAACATGAGTACCAGATCCCGAGGGATCTGGTAATCACAATCCTAAGTGACATTGTGTATTTTGATGACATGTACAGAAAAATTTTTGATATATATATGTGTGTATGCATTGTGATGTTAAATGTTTTGATTTAATGTGTGAATTTTAAATGACAATGTGATTAACTAAATAGCCTTTGTAAGATTATTTAATTAATTTCTTCATGATTTAATAAAATTTTATGTGATCTAATTAAAAACTTGTTAGAGCTTCGTTTAGATACAACATAAAGATGAAATATTTTATGCACTTATGATTTTAAAGTAACATAACACACAAAAGGAAATTTGAATAGTATGAAACCTAAAGCAATTATAAAAAAAATTTAAATAATCACTTTAGTGTTCAAGACACATACATAACGATTTGTCAAGAACGAAGCAATGAGAAAGCATATAGGATATAATCCAATGGCTCTAACAACACCACTCTATAATTCATACCATTCAAAAGGGGATTAGACATAATACCTACGCAAATGCACGGAATTAATAGGGTCTTTAAGAGCAGTTTCATCGCGCTCGGTTAAGGTGTAAGCACCAGATCCATAATTTGTAGTGACCACAAAGGGTCCTAATCAATTAGAACTGAACTTGCCTTTTCTAGTGTAATCAACAATAGTGTTTCGTTGATTTTCATATAAAACTAAATCACACTTATTGAATGTTTGAGGAATGACACCAGTATCATGTTTGCATTGTAATTGTTTAGTGTAAGCTTGAAGATGCTTGAGAGCGTTAATGCGGTGTTCATCAAGCATTTCAAGTTGATGTAATCGTTGTTGTGCATAGGTGTCATTATCGACAACACCTTGGAGATAAATCCACAATGTGGGGATTTCTAACTCCAAAGGTATGATAGCCTTGGTACCATAGACAAGGTTGAAAGGTGTGGTTCCCATAGAAGAGCGAATACTTATGTGATAGGCCCATAACGCATATTGAAATTGACAAGAAATTGTGTGTGCCAATCCTTTTGATTGAGGTTAATAGTTTTCTTAAGGATTTGTTCAAGGATTTTATTAGTTCTTTCAAATTGACCATTAGATTGTGGATAATAAGGTGTTGAAAAGTGATGTTGAATATGAAAGGTCTCTAGGAACTTCTTCACATAATTATTTCTAAATGGTGTTCCATTGTCTAAAACTAATGAATGGATTCCAAAGCGAGAGATGATGTGTTCCAATAAGAAATGGCATATCACATCAGCAGTTGTAAACTGGAGAGGAATAGCTTCTACCCATTTGGTGAAGTAATCAATGGCTATAATGATAAACGTACGTCCAGCAGAAGAAGGTGGTGAAATTTTTCCAATTAGATCCAATCCCCACATAGAGAATGGCCAAATAGGGATTTGGGCACGAAGCTCAGAAGCAGGAGCGTGAATCCAATTTCTATGTTCTTGGCATTTGTGGCATCGCTTAACATATGCGTAATAATCTTTCTCCATATTTTTCTAGTAATAACCCATGCAAAGGAGTTTCTGCACTAAGTTTTTTCCTCCAAAATGACCTCCATAAGTGTCGGAATGGCCTTGTTCGAGGGCAATATGAGTTTCAGAATCCTTGAGACATTGTAGGAGAATTCCATCAAAGGATCTTCTATACAATGTATCAACAAGGATTATGTACTAGTAGCTAGCTTTTTTAGGCGAATGTGGGTGTTTCTAGTTGTAGGTTCGAAAATGATACCATATTTTAAATAATCATATATGGAATCATACCATTCACATGAATTATCTGAGAATGTTGGAAGGACATCATCATGTTTATCATTGATGGAGGGTTTCATGATAGGGTGGATGGTAAACATGAAATTTTCAGAAGGATCTAGAGGAGATATAAGAAAAGTCGCACTAGCCATTGCATTCGCATGTCGATTATCTTTTTGGGGGATGTTATCAATGGTGAACGATTCAAATTTTTCTAAAAAATTCAAGATGAGATCCTTATATTGCGATAATTTATCATGTTTATTTTGATAGATACCATTGATTTGTTTGATCACTAATTGTGAATCACCATAGATCTTAGTATCTTTGATTCCCATGACTAAAACAACATGCAATCCAGAAATTAATGCTTCGTACTCAGTCGTGTTATTCGTACATAGGAATTTTAAGCGATACGACAAGGGAACAGTCTTACCTACGGGCGAAATTAATATAACTCCACCACCAAAGCTTGTTCAACACTTGGATCCATCAAAGTAAAATTCCCATGTAGGAAGCTCTATAGTCAACACACTATCATCGGGAAAAGAATCATTGGTAGTTAATGCAAGAGGCAAAGGAGCATCGGCTAAGTGGTCGATTAAGGCTTGGCCTTTGATTGCTTTTTGGGAGACAAACTTAAGGTCAAACTCCATCAACAACATCACCCATTTAGTAAGATGTCCTGAAAGGTCAATTTTATTGAAAAGATATTTGAGGGAATCAAATTTGGTCATCACTTGTATTTTTGTGTTTAGTAAGTAATGTCGCAACTTACTAGTAGCAAATACAAGAGCCAAAAATTATTTCTCAATTGTTGAGTAGTGAGTTTCATAATCTATGAGAGTTTGACTAATGTAATAAATAGGATGCTCTTTTCCATTGTCATCTTTTTAAGCCAATAATGCAGCAAGAGCATGGGAAAAAGCGGTGATATAAAGGATGAATTGTTTGTTTGGTATAGCAGGTTGTAAAACAAGTGGAGTTGCAAGATACTCTTTCAAACTCTTGAAGGCCTATTTACAATCATCATTCCAATCAAAATGCATATCCTTTTTTAGGAGGTGTGTAAAAGGTAATGTGTGATCAACTAAGGAAGAAATAAAATGACAGATGGCTTGAATCCTTCCTTGTAATGTATGTAATTGGGAAATGTTATCAGGAGGTGGCATGTTAATTATAGCGTCAATTTTCTTCGTTTCCACCTCAATACTTCTGTGAGATATGATAAACCCTATAATTTTACTGCTATCTTCTCCAAAGACACACTTTTTGGGTTTAAGCAAATGTTATACTTACACATGCGCTCAAAGATTTGTCGAAGAACATTCACATTGTCTTGTCGGGTTAAGGATTTAGCTAGGATTTCATCAACATAATCTTCTAATATTTTATGTATATAATCATGAAATATTAATGTCATTGCTCGTTGATAAGTAGCACCTGCATTCTTTAATCCAAAAGGCATCATAACCCAACAAAATGTTCCCCAAGAAGATGTAAAGGTCATCTTGTATTGATCTTGTGGGTTGATGAAGATTTGATTATATCCAAAAAATATGTCCATAAAGGATAACAAAGCATGTCCAGCAGTTGAATCCACGATCATGTCAATGTTAGGAAGAGGAAAATCATCTTTTAAAGAGGCTTTGTTCAAGTCTCAAAAATTCATGCATATCCTAACATGATTATTAGGTTTAGCAACTACGACAATGTTTGATATCCAAGGAGAATAATCGATAGGTTGAATGAAACCTGCATCAAGGAGTTTTCCAAGTTCCCCTTTAACATGCAAGGCTATCTTAGGGTTCATCTTTCGTATATTTTGGTGAACGGGCTTAGCATTTCCAGCAAGAACAATGTTATGAGTATCTATCTTTGGATCTATTCCTAGCATATCAAAATATTTCCAAGAAAATAGTTCAAGAAAAGCGTGAGGAAAGGTTGCAAGATCCTCTTGTTCGTCATCATTAAGGCACTTCCCAATTTTAATGGCTTTGGCTTTATCATCTATGTCCATTGGTATGTCAATGGTATCACCCACGGAGAGTACATTTGACTTAGGAAAATTTGGATCATATGGTTATGTGCTTGTGAGAGTTTCATTAATGTCAATGACATTGAGATCAAAACTTATCATATAACAAGAGGCATTTCTCTTGGGGCTAGAAGTCTTATTCGAAGCACCTAACAATTTTTTCAAAGCTTCATCATCATTAACGTAGGTGAATGGTGGGGAATCCATGTCAAGGAGTTCAAGATGTTTGAGCATAAGATCAATTCTTGGTGCACATGTGATAGCGTTGATGTTGAGAGATGGTCATTGATTTTATTTTGAGGTTTTAGAAAAAGAAAACCCTAGACTAGTCTTAGTTTCCTGTATATTAGGTTCAATGGCAACACGAATGCCTTGCTCATTCTCTCCACATCATTTACCATTGTAGCCTAATTGTTTCACAAGATCGTAAACTCATCCATAAAGTCTTTCCATTTCTTGTGGGTTAGGTGGTTGATGGCAATCTATCTCATCAAAATTTGTTGTATATGTTGCATTATTGTCCAAAGGAGATGAGATAGAGGTGTGGGAGGTTTTTCTTCATTCTGGGTGGAGAGGATTGCTAATTGTTCTTGTTTGTCATCCTCTTTGTGGGTGATGATATACTCACCCATAAATGAAGGTGTGAATTCCAATGAGCCCCAATCATCACCAAGTAAGTTGTACTTTGATTCTTCATTTGGTTGATTCTTCTCAAAAGGGGTGATGTTGGAGGTGGGAATTAATGTGTTGATAGGACTTGATGTTCCCTTTTCAAGTTGTAAGCAACTCTCAGGCTCGAGGTCTATGTCAATTTGATAAACTTTGTTATTATAGACATATTTCATTTTGCGATGAAGGGTCGAGGGTAGTACGTGCATCTCATGAATCCACAGTCTTCCCAAGAGGAGATTATAGGAAAGGCATAGGACATGACATGAATATGAGTTGGCAGTGTAACCATTCTGATGGTAATAGGTAAATTAATGGCACCAAGCGGATGCTTTGTAACATTGTAAAAGACTCTAATGGATAAGGAATCAGATTTGATTTGTGATCTATCCATACACAACCTATCAAGAATCTTCGCACTGCACACATTTAGGGTAGAGCCATTTTCAATGAAGTTTCGTTTGATGCCTATCTAATCATATTGGGCTATTATCATAAAGGCTTCATTTTTCTTTCTTAACTCTAATGGAGGGACCTCATTATGGTAGAAGGTAATTTCTACATTAACTATATGCATTTCTTGTATTAGAGCTGCCACATCATTAGCATTCATACCAGGAGGGACCACTATCTATTGTAATGTTGTTTCAAGCATAGAATGATAGTTAGGGGAGTTTTGAAGAAGATCCCAAAGGGCTATCTTGGTGGGATTATTCTTAAGTTGTTCCACAAGATCGTACTCCCTAAGTTATGAGTTTAAATGAGGTGCCACAGGTAAGATGGGGTTGGGTAATGGTAAGGGTGTTGATGTGGCTTGTTGGGGGTGTGGGTTATTTCTAGTGTAGTGAGTATGAGAAATAGCATCGTACTTGGGTGGGTGAAGGGTAAATTCAGGTTTAGATGGAATTTGAGGTTTATACGAAGGCGGGTAGAGAACAAGTTGGGGTTGAATTACATTGACATATTTTTTTTGAGGTTTCTCACCAAAAAACTTAGTGGAAGATTTAGGTGAGATAAAGTCTTGAAGAGCATCATCTAACATACCCAGATCATCACAACTAAGAGGGTTGGGAGAGAGGGTATTGGTGGGTGGTTTGGGTTGGTCATCACAAACCTTAGTGGATGAACTTAGTGAGGGGAAGTCTTGTAGAGCTTCATATAACTTATCCAAGTCATCACTACTAAAAGGTTTAGATGATATAATTTTCCTATAGTGAAGAAGTGTGTGTGTTTTTTCATATGATGTTTCTAAGGTTTTGTTGTCATGTTCTAATGCATTTTCTTTAAACGAACTAGGAACTAGTGTTGAAAATGAAACTTGTAAAGATCTAATGTTATTCATAAATGCCATCAAAGTGAAAGATGTTTATGCTAATTATAACCATATAACAGAAAGTAGTTGAATGTAATCATAGAAACCACTAAAACAAATAGAAAGTTCAGAAACTAGCAACGACATGCAAAAATCACTAATGCAAAATGAGCACTAGGACTAAGTCACCCAAGGTGGCGAATTAGTCCTAGTAGGGATATTTTTAACTTGTTTCTAGTGTCTCTAATAAAAAATTTTGTATTTTGGGTTGTAAAGTGTAGATTCAAGTTATATATGAATAATTTCTCAATCGTGCAAGGAAATAAGATGCAAAAATGAACTTTTCACTAATGCAAAGTATGAAACCCTAGGATGCACTTTTAACTAATGCAAGATTAATAGAAGAGGTTCCTAGGATGCAAATGCAAGCTAAATCAGAAGTAAGATGTTTATAAATGCAGGTTCACCAAAATGAACCGCAAATTTTATGTTGGACAAGGATGGGTCCCCCAAGGCTTTCTAGGGTTTTCACCTAGGAGAAAGGGGGTTTCCTTTATGTACATAAAACTTGGATTCATTCAATATTAGGGATGAATGTAATTGAGATTTTTGTATGAAGTATTCTAAATGCTATAATCCAATAAATGAAACAAACTATTAAACATAAACTAATGAAATCTACATTGTTTGAAAACACATGATGTTATGCAAGAAGGATAAAATAAAGATTATACAAGGCAAGATAACATAATAGATCAGACAAGTGCACCTGGAAACTGATGATGACTAAAGTGGAGGTTGTAGAAGCCTCTCAAAACTTGGAAAATCTGACTTTTATGTCTATTGGGACACTTACACCAGACTAGGCGACTTAGTCCCAGTCCTGGCAAACTGTTCTGGGCTCCGTTCCAGCCAACTGGGTACCCAAATCTACCAAAATCTCTGACAGAATCTTGTGGTGGGACTAAGTCACCACTATTGGTGACTTAGTCCCTTTCAGCTTTTCAAGAAATTTGAAAGTGGACTCGAAAGCCTATAGTCTGCACTCTGCTTCTTCACTGAAATCCAAGTTCAAATCCGCAAAATCACCTACAAAACAAAATATATTTTGGTTTCTAATGTGGGGTTTTCCTTGTTCAAACCCCTAATTTGTATTTAAACTTTGAAAGAGATAAGAAATTTGCAGAAACCTAGCCCTAAGTGTGTCTAGCACTAGGAAAATCTGAAGTAAGACAAAACCCTATTCTAATGTGCTACAATAAGATGCATGCATGAAATTTGAATGATGCAAGACTTCAATCCAAGAAACCCTACAACATTATAAATGAATGTAAATTAAATACAACATTATAAATGAATGCAAATGGAATGCAAATGGAATGAAAACCTTAAGTTTGGAGATAGAGAGAAAATGGAAGATGGGACCACTTTGAAAACAAGTCTTGAGGTGTGATTTGATGGCTAATTGCACCTCCTCAACCTAGATTTATCCATGATTCTCCATATAAATCCATGATCAACCCTTTGCAATGTGAGATCTTGAATGGGAAGTGAGCTTGAAAACCTGCAAAAACCCTAGTTTGCTACCCTAAGCTTCAACTTTGATGTAAGAAGAGAGATGAATCTTCTTATGGAAGATGTTCAACACTTGATTCTTGAGATTGCTTGTGAAAAATGACTAAAGGACCTTCAAAAATGACCTAAAAACAAGTATTTATAAGAAACAATACCTAATTGTCAGTTATTTTGACCTAAGAGGTCGACACCCATCGGGAATTTTTAACAAGTCATACATTTTCCCGCTCAAAAATGTAAATAACCCTAAAAAGGACTAAGTGACCACCTTGGGCGACTTAGTCCCCTCAAGGGTTTTTGAGGTGGGATTGATTATATTTGAGTGATTTTGATGTTGTTTTTCAAGGCCTCAAAGTAAAAGATAACAAGTCTTAGGGGCCTATAAATGTTGTTTTAGTAGGGTGATTGGTGCAAGGGTGTCTAAACTAGAACCGAATTAGGCAAAAAATTGTCCTTTTCTTCAAAGGTATAAAATTATTGGTGACACAGGAAGAAAGTGATAGGATAGGAGAATTGTCTAGCTTGAGTGAACACTTGAAGGAGTTAAATGGGGCAACTAAGAGTGATGTTGTAATAGCGAAAAGTTGAGACATAACTTATGATTTTTTTGAATTGCATGAAGAGGAAATTGATGGGGTTTTTTTTCTGAGGTGGACAAGGAGTTGCAAATAGATGAGAAGAAAAAAAATGAAGATGCGGATTTGTATGTAGTATGTTTGTGTGAAGAAGTTGTTGAAGTTGTTACAGTTGGGATACTTGGTATAGCAATTGAAGACATGAAGATGACGATGAGAGTAAATGGGGTAGATGAAATATTCATAGCAAAGAATGAGAGGAATATTGTAGCTGAAGATGACACCGAAAACATTATAGCAAAGAAAGAGGAGGTAAATTTGTTTGCATTTTATGATTATATTATTTTGTGTTCATTTGTAATGTTGAAGGTTGAGTAGTATGGAGAAGAACAGTTGGAAATTGTTGATTTCCATGAAGTTGTATAGGAATTTTTTTGTGTGTATGTTGCATATGTTGATGTGTATAATGAAGGAATTTGGTGGAGGTGGTTAGATTTAGGTGGGTCAAAACCCACGTAAGAGGAGAAGAATAGTGAGATTGTTTGGTGGAGGTGGCCAATTGATGATGGTGGGTTGGATCCCATGAAGGAGGATAGGAATGGAGAGAACCCTTAAAGGAGGAGTAAAATACATGGTGGATGTAAGTCCATGAGAGGAGAGAAGAATGGAGTGCAGATTAATTGGAGGAGCATGAAGCTTGTTCCAACGAGATGCTAGAAAAAGAGGAAAAAGAAAAACTTTTAGTGCACATATTTTAGTGATAGAGTTCATTGTGAATTGCTTGCAATTTAAAATAATGGTTCTACCATTCAAATATACATTTGTGAGTGTATGCTCATAAACTTTCTACCTGATGTGTCTGACGCAAGAGCATCTAGGTAGACTAGCAATCGGCATCACCTAAAAACAAATTTCAATTTCAGTGAGTTTAAAATCTCAAAATTATGGAAGGGAGAAAAATTCTTATGTAGGGGTCCATGGGGTACCATTCCAAGCCTACATGCCAGTTTTCACGCAGATCAAAGAACTTTCTTTTTTTTGCCTATTGACACTTGCTTATGTCAAATTGGCATATTTCAATCTTCTCCAAATTATTGGTATGTTTTTGGGGAAATAAAGTTAATTCCATGCTAATTTTTATGCCTATATTGATGAAAAAGTGTGAGCATGGGAAAGGCATCATGGGTAGCAAAACGAACTAAAATATTTAATTGTCATTTTTCAGTGATATAGAAATTTGGTAGAGGCCTACATAGGAAGGAAAATGAATAGGAAATGTAAAGAAGAATGAAATTAACAAAAATGATAAAAAATAAAGAGAAGAGGTCATGCCACATTTTGGGGTGATGATTTTTTTTAAAATAAATAAAAAAGAAGAAAAACCAACGTGTGGAAGGTGAAGAGAAGGAGCTACAAATCAAAATAAAATAAAAAAATGTTCACCCCAGATTTGGGAAGAAAATAGAGGTTATCAGCTAGAAAGGGGGTGAGGATCATGCCATGTAATGGCAGCTTTTATTTTAAAAAGAAGATAAAAGAATTGCAGATAGTGTTGGTTGGTTACGCCTCATTGTGGGGGTGACATATAAATAAGAACAAACATGGAAGATTAACATGAGTCATGTGACTTCGGGGGAGATTTTCAATTTGATGTCTAAGAAGTACAAAGGAGAGAATGGGTGTATGATACAAGTGGAAGTTGATAAGTATACAAAGTGAATGGGTGTTGCCATAATAATGGGCTACACTTTCTGGGACATCTTCATTTTTGTTGAAATCACATATTTTTAGAAAATATAATGATTTAAGCCTTGAAAGGTTTCACTTAAAGTATTTTAATTGAAGAGGGTTTGATCAAACCCCCTTGGATAGAACCCCACTAGTTTTAAGCCATACCTTTAATGGAGTCTCCTCTACACCTATCAAAATGTTGATAAAAAGCCACTTTTGATTTACCTTTTGGGGGATCAAATGAATTCATTTAAAATTTATATATAAGTATGTAGTCCTTATTATAAGATTCCCAAAAAGTATAATTTTAAATATATTTAATTTAATTATTATATTTATTTTTTATTTCTTGTGAATGTAGGATTTTCATCAAAAATCAAGCTCTTTGTCCTACACATGTGGAAAAATAGTAGATTACCAAAAAAATCTAAAAAATGTCTATTCTCTAGGTATTGATGTCCCTGATCCAACAAAAAAAATGAATTTTGATACTATAGACATCTAAATTTGACCACTTATATTTGGCCAAATTTACCCTTTTCGTCTAAATATCCTTTTATCCACATTAGTTAAATAATGTTATTATTATTTAATTAATACCCCCTAAAGTCTTATAAATTCTTAAGGTATTTAGTTAAATAATTAAATACCTTAACCCTTTATCCCTTTCTTCCAAGGAATTAAATAAATAACTCACTTATTTAATTCTCTTTATGTCTCATCCACACTTAATCCTGATTCATCTTTTAATCCCATCATTAGGGATGTGACACATCCCTAATCCATGATTAGGATGTGTCACATCCTCCAACTTTTTCAAGTTGGATCCCAATCATCATTAACCACCTAACCCTCTTCTAATCTTTCATCAGTAGTCTAATCAACCCCTTTTAGTCAACTCTTCCCACATCCCAATGGAATTTTTAATTCCATTTTATTCTTTCAACACCCTTAATGGAATTTTTAATTCCATTTTTAATCCCCATGTCATTTCCAATGGAATTTTAAATTATATTTATTTATCCCATGTATTTCTCTTCCCCATAAGCTCTCATAGGTCACATCAGTCACATGGGACAAGGACCTCCTTTAAGAGGACCTTGTCTTATCCGCTAGGTAATTGCAATCATGTGAATTTAAAATTCACATTTATTTATTCAACAACTTCTCCCATCCCCATGGTGACAAGAGAGGACTTTCTAAAATTCCTCACTTGTCACTATCAGCCCCATATGGGGCCAAGGACTTCCTTTTTGAAGAAATCTTCTCCAATCCCAAGGTACTTGCAAGTACCTCCACCTCACATGTCTTTTTCCATGTCATTTTTCTTCTTCACACCTCACATTCCACATGGCAAGATGTGAGGGCTTGTGAGTCCTCAACTCACCACAACCCTCCATCTTGTCCATGATGGCTTAATCTTAGTTGTCCATTCTTCTTTAAATTGAGAGGCTTGATCTCAAATTGAGGAGGTTAGAAAAGCATTAGACAAGAGCTATTCATTTTGCATTCACTCTCTAGCATTCAAGCCATTTAGCATTTGTAGCCATTTGAAGCCATTATTGCATTCACCTACCATCTTCATCACAATACCCACCTCAATTATTGCATGCATTTTTCCATCAAAGGAGCATACAACCAAGCATCATCGAAGGGTCAACCAACTTGTCAATCCAAGCAAGCAAGGTAAAATGTTTCATTTGTTTGTTCTTGTTTGTTTGGATTCAACTTAGGCTAATCATTGAGTGTTTGTTTGTGTATTTTTATTTTTTCATTTCCATTTGTTTTTCACTTTTAGAAGTATAAAAATACTTGCACATAGATACATATAAAAAAAATTGTCTTATACAGTAAACCTATGTCTAAATTATAATTGGTTTGACTTCAAAACTTAATTAAGAAAAAAATATTCAATAAAACACTATGAAACCAAATGAAGGAGCGAGATATCATAGTTACAAATCTAAATTTGAAAAATTAGAATTTTATCCTTCATAGAAAAAAAATTGTGCTACACAATAAACATCACTCTTTAAAAATGTTGTTTATTGTTAAAAACTAGTTATCAAAGGAGATTAAAAAAGAAATGCAATTTGATTCCAAAAAAAATTTAAAATATATATTTAGAATCTATAGACAAAATGTCATAAATCACTAGTTTGCATCATCTTCAACTTCCTCATGGTTTAGCATTTATAGGTGTCTGAAAGTGAAGATTTATTTAAAAAAGTTTGGTTCAATGTCAAGTTTGACCAAAAAGTATAACCCACTATTGTGGGATCACCCGACTAGATAAGGGATTCATGCCATTTAGAAGAATGAGATTTAAATATCAATACCTAGTGAATAGGATGAATTGCAAATTGCATAATGTTTGTAAGCTATGAAAATGGAATAATAAAAATAATATTGAAATTTTCCTTTGTATTTTGTGAAGTTTGGAATTTGAATTTTAAATTGACAAAATAAGTTGTCGACTACAAAATTGTGTTTTTTTTAATATGGTTGTAAAACCAATGAATTTGAATAAGTAGTAGTTGTTTGTTGGAGAGTATTGCTCGTTGAATTTGTAAATTTTTGTGTAAGTTTAGCTTGGACAATAATAGTGATTTGTGTCTTTCACCAAATGGTATTCGAGTTGGAGGTTCCTGGGTGTATACACTCAGATCTTCGAACGTGAGGCAGATCACCAAACATGAGGTAAATTATCGAACATGAGGTAGATCACCAAACATGACCAGTGGGTGGATAATCGTGATGAAGAAGAAGAGCTCATGTGGACTATTGCAAGTATGAAGAATTCCTGAACAATGAGATCTTAAGCTGTGAAGATGTAGAACATGAGATGTGAATAGTGAGAGATTGCACCAAGCAAGATGGGGACGAGTGAGTCTCTAAGAGAATTGGAAGAGAGGAAGAATATGAATTTAAAAGAGAAGATGAGATGGGTCATGAGGAGACCCGTGAGAATTTTATTCTCAGAATAATATTGGGAAGAAGTGGAAAATAAGAAGCATCGTGAAGAATTGGGAAAGATCCAGGCTAGGTTAGATGTATTGGAAAATAATATTGAAGAAGAAGAGAGAATATTGAAAGAGATGTGTGGGAAGAAGAAAATTCCCTTGAAAGAGGATAGTTGTAGACCAAGGACAAAGGAAAGATGGAAAGAAGAGCATATGGGAGCAACCCTACATTCCAAAAGGAAAGCAAATCAGAAAGGAAGAGAAACAATGAGAGAAAGGAGTGGAAAAAGAAAGAATGTTCAGTTGTAGCCTGCTTATTTGAAGAGGCAACATATGAAATTGCAGTGGTGAAGGATCCACGGAAAGACATGGAATATGTGGTATAGCGAGGTGATGAAGAGATAATTCATGAAGAAATGAAAAGAGTAGAATCACTAGGGATTGCAGAAGAGATATATCTTTTGAATGACATACATGAAGAAGATGGAATTGATGTAGCAGCAACAACAATATAACTTTTGAAGGATAAGGAGATAGAAGAAGGAGACAAACTGGCAGCTGGAGAGCGAAAAGTTGCAGTAAATGTAGAAGTAGGCATAACAAAGTTTGAAGGCCTTAGGTTTGGCAAGCAAGTGGGTGAAGAGGAGAATGATCTCCTATGGAAAGAGGAGATGAAGAAGATAAACCAGATGCTAGAAGAAGATTGGATAGAAGACCGTGAAGAGTTGAATGGTGCAGCAAAAATGAAGGGTAAGAAATTAGAACAACGAAAAGAAAAGAGGTATAATTTGATAGTTTTGAGTTTGATTTGTTTGAAATGATGAATATAATAGAGGATAAAGGACAAGAAGGTGGTCGATACATGGAAGATTTCCATTTCCATGAGGATGTTGCAGATTTGGTTGTTGATGAGGAGCATAATTTGCATAAGGAAGAAAGTGAGAGAATAGTAGAAGTGTCTAGGTTGAGTGAACACTTGAAGGAGTTAAATGGAGCAGCTAAGAGTGATTTTGTAATAGCGAAAAGTTGAGAGGTAAATTATGATTTTTTTGAATTGCATGAAGAGTAAATTGATAAGGGTTTTTTTCTAAGGTGGACAAGGAGTTGCAAATAGATGGGAAGAAAATAAATGAAGATGCAGATTTGTATGTAGTATGTTTGTGTGAAGAAGTTGTTGAAGTTGTTATAGCTGGGATACTTGGTACAGCAGTTGAAGAAATGAAGATGACAATGAAAGTAGATGGGGTAGATGAAATATTTATAGCAAAGGATGAGAGTAATGTTGCAGCTGAAGATGACACCGAAAATATTGTAGCAAAGAAAGAGGAGGTAAATTTATTTGTATTTTGTGATTATATTATTTTGCATTCATTTGTAATGTTGAAGGTTAAGAAGTATGGAGAAGAACGGATGGAAATTTTTGATTTCCATGAAGTTGTATAGGAATATTTGTGTGTGTATGTTGCATATGTTGATGTTTATAATGAGGATATTTGGTGGAGGTGGTTAGATTTAGGTGGGTCAAAACCCACGGAAGAGGAGAAGAATAGTGAGATTGTTTGGTGGAGGTGGCCAGTTGATGATGGTAGGTTGGATCCCATGAAGGAGGATAGGACTGGAGATAACCCTTGGAGGAGGAGGCTAATACATGGTGGATGTAAGTCCATGAGAGGAGAGAAGAATGGAGTGCAGATTTATTGGAGGAGCATGAAGCTTGTTCCAACGAGATGCTAGAAAAAGAGAAAAAAGAAAAAAATTTAGAGCACATATTTCAGTGATAGAGTTCATTTCAAATCGCTTGCAATCTAAAATAATGGTTCTACCATTCAAATCCACATTTGTTAGTATATGCTCACAAACTTCCTACCCGATGTGTCTGATGCAGGAGCATCCGGGCAAACTAGCAATCGGCATCACCCAAAAACAAATTTAAATTTCAGTGTGTTTAAAGTCTCACAATTATGGAAGGGAGCAAAATTCTTATGTAGGGTCCATGGGGTACCATTCCAATCCTACATGCTAGTTTTCACGTAGATCAGAGAACTTTCAATTTTTTTCCTACTGACACCTGCTTATGTCAAATTGGCATATTTGAGTCTTCTCCAAATTATTGGTAGATTTTTGGGGCAATAAAACTAATTCCATGTTATTTTTTATGCCTATATTGATGAAAATGTGTGAGCATGGGCAAGGCATCATGGGTAGCAAAAAGAAATAAAATATTTAATTGTCATTTTTCAGTGATATAAAAATTTGCTAGAGGCCTACGTAGGAAGGAAAATGAATAGGCAGTGTAAAGAAGAATGAAATGAACAAAAAAGCTAAAAAAAAAAAAGAGAAGAGTTCATGCCACATTATAGTGTGATGATTTTTAAAAAAAGAAAAAAAACCAATGTGTGGAAGGTGAAGAGAAGGAGCTGCAAATCAAAATAAAATAAAAAATGGTCACCCCAGATTGGGGAAGAAAATAGAGGAGAGTGTTAGCTAGAAAGGAGGTGAGGATCACGCCATGTAATGGAAACTGTTATTTTAAAAAGAAGATAAAAAAAATTGTAGATAGTTTTGGTTAGTTGCGCCTCATTGTAGGTGTGACATATAAATAAGAAAAAATATGGAAGATTAACATGAGTCGTGTGACTTCAAGGGAGATTTGCAATTCAATGTTTGAGTTGTACAAAGGAGAAGAGGGGTGTATGATACAACTAGAAGTTGATAAGTATACAAAGTGAAGAGATAAGGGAGTGATGAAATTTAGAAGAATGAGATTTAAATATCAATACCTAGTGAATAGGATGAATTGCATATTGCATAATGTTTGTAAGCAATGAAAATGGAATAATAAAAATAATATTGAAATTTGCCTCTATAATTTGTGAAGTTTGGAATTCAAATTTTAAATTGACAAGGTAAGTTGTGTCGGTTGTGAAATTATGAATTTTGTAATCTGGTTGTAAAACCAGTGAATTTGAATAAGGAATAGTTGTTTGTTGCAGAGTATTACCTGTTGAATTTGTAAATTTGTGTTTAAGTTTGGCTTGGACAGTGAGAGTGACTTTTGTCTTTCACTAGACTTTCTTTTTTTTTTTATAAACACAGTTTTCACATGAATTTAAATCAACTTATTTCAGAACTAGCAACAAATTCTTTGTGTGGAGAATCCCCATCCCCTTCTCGCTCATGTGCCCAAGCCTATGGTGCCACAACATTATATATGTTCCTATAGAATCTAAGGCATAGAGAAATTAGAATTACCAGTACATAAATACATTGTACCTACCTTTTCTCCTTTTGTTATTATCAATACTCCTTTAGTGACCTTCCATGAATTCTTTGTAAATACAATTATACAATCTTCACTTCCTATTTATCCTATTGAAATTAAATTTCTTCTCAAATCAATAACGTGCCTCACCTCTTTCAACAACCATTGGTTTCCATTTGGTAATTTTATTTTTATCTTACCCTTTCCAACAATTTTGCATGGTTCGTCATCAAATAAACCTATCCAAAATCACTATGAACATAATCTAGAAAATATTTATTATGGGATGTGGTATGAAATGAAGCCCCGGAGTGTAACACCCAAGAATCGGTAATAATATCAAAAAATGAAAGGATTAAAGCATCTTTCAATACATCATCTGCTACATTTTCTTCCTTACTATTTTATTGTTGTTCATCTCCTTGTTTTCCTTTTCAAGACCAACATTATTTCTTCAGATGGACCATCCTTTCTTCTTGCAATTCCAACACTCTAGCATTCCTTTGGATTTGTATCTACCCTTCTTATACTTCCCATGATTTATTGGTCATTTTTCTCTCTCCCTTTGTCTTCCCATGTTCTCCAAATTCAAATTATTACCTAATGTTGTACCTATTCTTTTTTGTTGTATTTCCTTGCTAAGGATAACACCAACAACATCATCATACTTTAAAGTTATTGAACTAGAAATAAAATTACTCACATTCATGACGAAGTTATTATAGCTTTCTAGCAATGAGCATGAAATCAAGAGAGCTCTAACCTCATCATCAAAGGTCAAATTTACAGAACTTAACTGACTAGTAACCATGTTAAACTCATTTAAATTATCAGCAATAGACCACCTTCTAAAATTTCATATTAAGTAAATGTTTTATAATAAATACCCTGTTTGAAGTTGAGGTTTTTTCATATAGTTTAACCAATACTAACATCAGATCCACCATTTTCATTTATTTTGATATGTTGAAAGCCACTAATGCTACCAAGCACAGTTGTATTATTCCTAGTGTCTTTCTATCAAGAATCTCTTATTCTTGATTTGTCGTATTCGTCAACTTCTTTTCTCTTTTGGACCCAATGGTAAGAAAAGATTCTTTTGATATAGATAGTCCTTCATTCGCATCTTCCATAGCTAGTAGTTTTGGTTGTTGAGCTTCAACCCTAAACTTTCCTTCTTCTTCTATTACTCCCACTCAAACTAGGAACCCTCCTTTTGAAGTTATTAGCCAAATAAATATATGGCTTTGATACCAATTGTTAGGAATAGTATCATAGAGAAATATGTAATAAAATTAATGCAGAAATAAGATATAAGATAACACAAAACACAGAGACATAGATATACATGGTTTACCCAATATGGGCTACGTTCATGGAGAAACAACCAATCCTTTGTTTATTTCATCTAGTAATATGAAGGGATACAACCTACAGTAGATCCATTGTAACTTCCTCGTCTCTCTATCATATTCTCCTCTCACAATACAATACTCAATCGTAATGCAATGCCCTCATAAGAATAAGGTTGTCTTCTAGGGAAAGAAAAACCAACATAATATGTATTGTTTGATTTGTGACTTAATGATGAATGGTCTAGATTTAAAATAAATAAATGCATATCAAATATGGATTTCAAGGGCGTTGCCCCCGAACTTCGTTGGGGTGTGCAACCCCTGAACTCACAAGGGAAGTACCCCCTACACCCCCCCCACACACACTATAAATATTAACCAATAAAATCAAGCTCCATAACCAACAAAGAATATGTTTGGTAGAGATTTTTATGGATTTGCCTCATTCAAACCTCCATTTCGAATTTATACCTCCATGAATAGCCAAGATTTTGATAATATTGGAAGATGTAACAAAATAGATTTATTCGAAACAAAGTATGATGCCAAAGATATAAAAATATCTTAAATGTATTGTTCTAACCAAAGATATATCTAAATTCTAGCACAAAGAGATTGTATATAGTAGGAGAGAAACAACAAAATGGATTGTGATCACATGAATTTTTTCTAGAACTCCCAAGAGAGATAGATACAAGATATTCCACAATGTTGTCTTATTCAATCCCACCTTGAAGAATGACATGCAATATACCAGAGAGCTCAATGTTCATTCAAAAATTCAAAGCTTCTTCAAGAAATTATTTAATTCCCCAACAATCAACCACAAAGCTCTACATTTCTATTTCCAAAAGGTTTCCTCCTTAGCAACAAGTGAGTGATAGTTATTGAGGAGATTCTTCTTTATATTTATGACTCTTGCTTCATTCCATACACTTGAAAAACATTTTCTAGATTCTTGGTCTCTTCTTTAATCTCATTTTTTTGAACTATTTTTCCAAAGGATTCCCTATTCCATTTTTACATATTAACCTTGAAATTCTTAAGTATACATAGTTGGTCCTTTAACATCAACATTTCGCCTCTCCTTGACTTTCTCTTTTAAGTCTAGATGATGCATCCACATATTTTCAAATCTAAAAGGACTTCATAGCTTCTTATCATTGTCTAAGTTTAGTAAGAGAGTATTTTGGTATGAAGAAATCTTAGGAAGGGAAGACAAGCAACAATTGAAGGATAAATACTAATTAATTGAGACTATAAATATATCAATTCTCACCTAAAAAAATTCAAACCCCTTCCTTTTTTTAGTTCATATAAACCTTGCTTCTCTTAATTCAACATCCATTAGATAGTATTTGCAATGAAGATTGACAAATCTTCCATACTATCTATGAAGTCTTGGACACCACCTTTCTTATCAAAAGAGAAGAGAGGGGTGTTGAAGTCTCCAATAGTCATCAATTTTTTTTCCTTCAAAGATTTTATAAAAATAAATAGCTTCCTCCAAAGGATCCTCATGCTACAACTAGCATTTGAAGAAAATATAATGGGATGTATCATCTTTATTCATTAAAAACAAATAAATGGGAGTTATTAAATAATAATTCATAATCGACAACTTGAGGGTCACAAAGAAACACTAAACCTTTAAAGGTGCATGTAGAGCTCACACCAAAAAAGAGGTTTTGTTCCCAAATAAAATCTAACTTCTTGAAAACCAACCATAGGCATTTTCACTTCTTGAAAACTAACCATATACATTTTCATTTTTTGAAGAAGAAGAAAATTGGGGCTATTTTCCTTCCTAAAAAAATCATAGCATTTTTCATATTAGGGGTGTTTAGTCCTCTTATGTTTCATTCTATGATTTTCATTTTTAGTTCTTAGATACATGTTTGGAACCACTTAATCATATGGTACAATAGCTACCATTAGCTACTAATTTTGTTATTTCTCTATAACAAAATTCCTTTAGATACAATATTTCTCTCTTCAAATCCCCTAATATCCATCCAAAAATTTGAGTTTCTAGTTGTTCTAACACAATACTAATCACCACTCACACTCCTTTTGGTGATTGATGAAGAGAAATTCCAATCCAAGGAAAATGGGATGGCTTTTTCATCTTCTATTTTATCCTCAAATAATATCTTTGAAAAATGTAAATATTATTTATCAACTTTACACCATTTTACTTTCTTACTATTCAAAAATAGATCTCTCATTGCAATATCCCTCTTAGAAAGACTAATTTCTCCCTCCTCCATCCTCACCTCTTTCCCCTTTTCACTTGTTTTATCCCTCCAATTAATACCTATAATTGTCTTTCTATGATGGCATTCTATCTTGGGACTTTGGAGAAGGAAGACGGTTGACTACTTCCCACAAAAGAATAATCCACTAAGATTCTAAAGCTAATAATTATCTAAGATGCTATTTTACCCCCTCCAACCAAGTATCCTAGCTATTAACCTCTTTCTCTTTATAAAACCTCTCATCCCTTCTCATCCATTAGATTTACACTATGATTGAGCTTCTCCTTATTTTTCATGACATATTGGTATTTTTCTAACTCAAATAATTTTTCACTAAGTGATTTGATCTATGAAAAATATGACACACAAATGGATATTCTTGTATTCAATATATTAAACGTAGTTTCCATATTTAGAGGATAGATATATAGATAAGGAGAGCTACTTTTGTCTACTAACATTCCCACAAAATTTGGTAAAGACCAAATTTTTCCTACACTTTGTAATATAATCAAAAGAAATGTGTTTCCCAAAGGATTTAACTATGTCCATTGAATAATTTTGTCTTCCCAATATTTTAGAGGAAAACCAAGAAGCCTAACCCAAATAAGGACCACATTAACATTTTCCATATTTGGGTTAAAACTTAGTTTCCAATTTCTTAGGAATAACCTAGTTCTACTAGGAAAAAAAGGACCACCCAAAATAATTCTAACACAATCCTAATGATTTGAGAAAGATATCGACAAAAAAACCTTAACCATAACAATGATCTCTACTATACCTTTTAGTTTTCATTTCCTTTAAACCCAACTTCTAAAGACATCAATATTTGAGTTTGACCTAAGAATTTCCCAACGAGGGTATCTTTCATTCTTTCTAAATACATATTAACCATTTATTTGGGGTTCCTGAGAAGGGTGCCTCCATTATCCATCAATGGTTCAATTTATTGAGGAGAGCTAGCATGAATAGGGTTCTTACCTTTTGAGAAATATTATCTAGAGAAATGGGACCCTTGTCCTTTAGCAAATCTACTCATGAGACTCTACCAACTTTACTAAGAGACTCATGTATAGAATCCACCCTAGGAAAGGAGAAAAAGATAAAACTTAAATGGTACTTCTTCAACTTTCTAACTGCTTCCCCAAAACCTTTCTACAAACCTTATTAGGGAAGACCCAAGCTCTAGTGGTTCCTCTTCCCCATCATCTTTTTTTACATCCTATGTGTCAGGGATGAAAAAATCTCTTTGTCCTATGCTTTCACCAAATATTTCCTATTTTTTTCTATTCCTATTCCATGAAATTATTTTCAATGAAGGTAAAACATAATCATTTTTATTCTTAATATAGTGAGAAAATATATAAAATATAAAATAATTTTAAAATGCATTTATTTATATTAATTTAGTTAAATATTTCAAAGTTTACATAGTAAATTCTCAATGTTAAAAAATTTTATTTTTTAAAAAACTAAAATAAAAGATCCTTAAAAAGTCTTCATTTACTTAAGACAAAAATATAATTGAAAATAAAACATAATATTTTTTAAAACTATCAATAGCACATAAATCTTTAACTACTTAACACAAAAATATAATTGAATTATAAATGAATTAAATTTATATACATTAAATATTATGTGCTCTACAAATTTTTCTCTAAAAGTTTTAAAAATAGAAAATGAGAATAAAGAATAAAAAGTCCAAACCAAAAGTGGTCCTCTTGCCTAGTGATTACTACCAAGAAAGAAAATTGAACTTTTTAAAGACTAAATTTGGTGAAATCTCGATAAATTCATGCAAACTATATCACATGAAGTATAGGTAAATTAAACATTGTTTTCATTTTATTTTTTATTTATCTACCATAACAATGAAGTATAGGTAAATTAAAAATTATTTTCATGTATTTATAATTATAAAAAATTAAGTACTTGAGTTTAATGATATAATTATATGGTAAAAGGGTGTTATTAAGATAATGATTTATTTTCAAATTTTCTATGAATTATTAATATAGATATCTTTGTCTTTTTATATATTTAAAAGAATAATATATATTTTACATTTCTATATAACGTTTGATTTTATTTTTAAAAAGGCCTTCATTTATTATTTTCATTTAAAAAAATTGTTTGCTTTGAAAAATGTAGTAAATATTATATATTTATATAATTCTTTATTAATTTTATTTATGAACATTAATATATATTCTAAAATTTTGATATTTTTATATTTAGAAGATAAACATAAATACCCATATAACTCAACATAACAAGTTCCAACAAACATATTTAAATAGTAAAAGAATGTCACCACAAAAATAAATTGTATTCAAATCTCTTATAAAATATTAAACTTGCTTCATGCAATCAATACCTTAAAGAGTGTGATCAATAAAATATGCATAAATACATATTTGAAAACATGGAAATTATAGAATCATTATTAATAATAATAATTCATCTATACTAAGTACCACTTTGTTTAACATATAATAATAACATATGATAGAGGTAAAAAGTGTGATCAATAAAATATACATAATTACATATTTGAAAACATGAAAACTATAAAATCATTATTAATAATAATAACTCTATATCAAGTACGACTTTGTTGAACATATAATAATAACATATGATACAGGTGACAAGTTTTTATAAAAGATTTTAATAGAGGTTCTAGAAATAAATTGCAAAAATTAAAGACCATAACCATATATTATAATTCTCTTGAACAAAATTTTATTATTTTGACTAATAGAAAAAATATATCTAAGTGATCCAACTATTTCTCCTCATAGAAAGTTGAGTACTTTATTATGTTTGAACATGTTGAGGAAAGATGCAAATCATGTTTTCTTTAAGCAACCATTATTGAGGAGAAGTGCAAAACTCCACTCAATGTAAATACAAAAAAAAGAATGACTTTTTGCTTTAAACCTTTCAAATCAATATATGACATTTTGTTTTGGTACTCTCAAATCAATGCATCCATCACAATTATCAACATTTGAAATTAAAGAAGATAGGCATACCCTACAAATTAAAGAGGATAGGCATACCCTACAATTCGTGGGTCACCCTAACAGCTAGGGATATGTCTACTTCATGATCCTTATATATTAGTTAACCCACCTTGGAACACACATTCATATAAATCACTTTGCAAGGACAAGGAATATGGTCTTTAGGCCCTATAGCTCCTTTGAATGTCCCAATTGTTCCTAACTCAATTTGTACTTTGATATGATATAAACTTTCGGTAATCTAAGTACCTTACAACATTTTTCTTTTTGGAACATGAACTTTCAAGTGTCTTTCATGTGCAATGGGATTAAGGAAAAGCTTAAGTTGGTCTAAGCTACTTTCAAACATATCATAAGAATTTAATATAAGAATGGCAATTCATGCATGTCACATGTCTAGATGAGTTTCAGGAAAGTTCCTACAAAAAGTATTTACCATGTCAAAATCAAAGGAAGTGACATTTGGAACACCCAATACAAATGTGCAAATCATATTTTTTTAAAATTGTACGTAGTACAAAATCAATATCAATAATGATCATTTACTGCTTTTAGTTGCTTTGTATAAAGTAAGATACATTTCAATTGTAAGAATAGTTCTTTAAAATTTATCTAATATTAAACAATAGTAAAGTTATAATTAGTTAATTAAAATTATTAAATATATTCAATGTTATTGGATAATTGATAATGAATTTTTTATAATTTATGATATTAATAAATATAGATTTTTTAATTTGACTATGTAACATTTGTTTAATATTTGCTATTTTCAACATTTTTTATCACATTCTATGGTCCATCATTAAAATGAAATTGAACTAAAGAAACTCCATGATCCATCATTAAAATAAAATTGAACTAGAGAAACTCCATGATCCATCATTAAAATGAAATTGAATAAGAGAAGAGGATGAAAAAAATTAATACCAGAGGGACGAATTTAAAAGACTTTTTTTTTTGGATTTGATTGTGGAACATTTGTTAACTTCAATATCTTCCATCACACTCCATAATCCGTCATTAAAATGAAATTGAACTACAGAAACTTCATGGTCCGCTATTAAAATGAAATTGAACTACAAAAACTCCATGATCCATCACTAAAATGAAATTGAACTAAAAAAAAATAGAAAAAATTAATACCAAAAGAATGAATTTAATAGACTATTTTTTTTAGTTTTCAATTTATTATTATTAATATATTTTATTTCGAATTTAAAAAAAAACTATTTTGAGTTTGCATAAAGCAATGCATTGCAGCCCTATGAATTTTTTATTCATATACCTAATATGATCATTTTCTTTGGCCTTTTAAACAACTTTTTAGACATTCCATAGGGGCCCCTGAATCTAAACTAGTTTTTCTTATGCCAAATTATTGTCATTCACCTATCCCTGTCCACATTCTCCATTGACCTATTGACCAGGGGTTGTTTTCCAAAACTACCCAAAATAAATAAATTCATTGACCTATTGACACTGTGAGAAATGTCTCAATCTCCCAAAAAACAAAGCTGAGCTGGCAAAGAGATCTCATGGGTTGTTGCCTCTCAGGCCACTCACCTTGGACTAAATATGTATATTTCTCAATTTCCCACTAATTACAATACATGATATATGAGGACAGTAGGTAGCGTATGTGACAATAAACACATCAGCACATTCACATGTTGTCCTGTTATGTTGAGATTTTTAGTCTCTGAGCAAGATTCCATGTCCCAAGCTTTGGCCTTTTGTGGTACTTTATAATACCCATTTATGCAGCAGAATCCCAGCATATTATGCAGGTACTATGGGGAAAGGCAAGAGTGGATCTGCTGACAGCATCCAACATGGAGAGAGCATAATTTTGGTATAATATGATCTGGCATGGGCTCCATGCTTCCCACATGATACAAGACAAGCCTTCTATTCCGGGATTGATGCCTTTCTTTGATTAATGCTTGTGGGTCCTCTCAATGACAACTTCAGAGGGTAAGACAGTCCAATAATTATCAAAACCATGTTTTGTTATCTGTGTTTTGTATTTTTCTTAGAAAGATTATGAACATGGGATACAGACGGTAATACCCTATCCCACTAATGTCTAAGCATTAACAACCACCAGGACAAAGACCCAAATACACATACACACTAGGTGCTCTGAGCCACCCAGGAATAATGTACAATTAGCAGACTACAGCCCAACAGTTGTACTCTGTTTTTCATATTCCTATAACGTTAAACTATAAAAATGCAAAACATAAGTATTTATCCACCACACACACTGTCACATATTATTCTTTTGGCATGTTAGAGACCCATTTCACCGGATGAGAAAATTACACTGATCTGACAATTCTCAACCAACAATGCAGGTGGCTATTGAGCCCTGAGAATATTTAGACCTACTTAATGTCACTCAGAGTGATGTTCTCCACTCAAGAAGTATGTACCAACCAAAACAATCCTCCAAAAACACTACTCCAAAACAGTCTTAGTCAAGACACACCATTAAATATGACCGTTGGTCATTTTGAACAACCATGATCCATAAACTAGGGAGGATGTTTTTCTTATACAGTCACCAACTTCTGAGAATTAGATAGAGTGCATTATGGAAACAATTAATATTGACTATGATTTGTATAAGACTAAATTGAAATTAACAAGAAAAAGAGAAAGCAATTGAGTTCTTCTGGTTGGATGGTGCTTTTTGCAAGAAAAATTATGTTGATATGATTGATAGCTCGTCTATTGAGTGGAGCCTTCATTCCCACCCGGATTCTACTCTGAGGCCTTTGATGAAATTTGGCTTCAAACCTCCTTGAGAGGCTTTTGCTTGTTTTGGGTCTTTTCAAAACTTTTTTCCAATTCTTTGTTCTGGTCAAAAGCTTTGCTGGTCCTGTTGTTGTCTTTGTGGTTTTTTCTTTATCTTACCTCTGGTAAGTTTTGTTTTCCCTTTGCCTTTATGGCTGGTCTGTAATGGGTACGGACCCTTCCCAAATTTACATTGAAGGCACAAGTTGTAAACCTCACCAAAATTGTGGGTCACATTCACTTAAGCACTCCAAATGACTACAGTATTAAAGGTCACTACCCATCGATCATCTAAAAAAATTTCCAAACAATTGAAAACTCTCTAAAGATGAATTTGCAAACTCTCAAATACCTCCCTTACCCTAATAGAGTCAGGGTATAAGAATAATGCTCACAAAGAGCTCAATATACAAGAGATAAAAGACTACAATGTAATGCCCCCACCTAAAATTTGAACCCTGTGCCCATCTATTCCAATGGGTCTTGAGAAATTGATGAGTGGGTGATTCACAAATTCAATAATTAATATTTATAATATAAAGAATGTCAGCAAGGTCTTAAAAGGAATTAAATGATAAAAAATTAAAAATAATTTAAAGTTTATTCTTAGTAAAAGTCGAAGGGCATATGAAAGGTTAGGACTATTGGAGAAAAAAAGTTATATAAGGAAATCTAGAAAGGAGGAAGAACGATCGTCATTGAATACATCTTATAACTGCTTATTACTCCTTGTGTAATATGAACTGTGATTCAGCAATCTGAAGACAAAATCTCTCAAGGTCTGAAATTAGAGGATGGAAACCCCCTAATTTTCATTATTGAGTTAGTGGATGAAAACCCCTGATTTAAGCAAATTTAGAGACATTTCTAAGGCATTCCATTGAAGACAAGTCACAACAACAAAAAACCAAACAAAAAGAGTGTTTTACCAACTATTGGAAAGACACAATTTGGTCATTCTAAAACTATATTCTAAGTATTAAATGCATTTACATAATTAATTAATAGTAAATTTATGACTCACGAGGATTTTACGTTTATACTAACCGTGCAAATTATTTTAATTGTAAGTCAGGATTTATTATATTCAAAGCAAATTAAGGAAAATTTAAAAGGGACAACATAAATGGTATCAGAGTTAGATCTCGCCAGCCTGTGAAATTTCCTTCCTATGCAATTTAGTAGTAGAGCCCATAGATATTATCAAAGAGAACTTGGAAAAACTCAACATCAATTTTCTAAAGACGAAGAGATAGAAACTCCCTTGGAAGTTGAGGCGGCAAAAACAAACATGGTTAGCGAGAACGACAATTGTGATTATGCAAATAGGAAATTCAACCTTATGTTAGATATGATGGAAAAAATGTTACATATGATACATAACAACCAAAAAACACAAAATAATTTTGACAAACAAAATAATGAGGCAAGTTCTTTAAGTTATAATAATAGTTACACTAATAAGTAGAAGGGTCACACACAAGGAGCCAAGGTTCAGTTTGTTAATAGGCCTCTTCATCCTACTTTCATTCAAAGGGGAGAATAAGTTTATTTCAAAGAAGCGCAAAATTCAATGCAATACTATATCATTGTTTGTTATTAAGAATATAGAAAACTCCTTTTAGAGATTCAAGAAGCAATGTCTCTCACAAACTACATGAATATGAAGAAAGGAATAAATGGGTCAAGACTTGAACCTAGACCCCAAACAAAACAAATTGATCACTAAGCTTTGGGTAAGTTAACAGTATCTACCTTTAATGGTTCTAATAAGTGTATTGCCCATGCATGGGTGCAGAAGTTAGACACATACCTTTACTAAAACCTATGACCAAAGATGATGCCATCAAATTCACCACCTTACACTTGGAGGGATCAACTCACAAATGGTGGTACCATGGGTTGGTTACGCAAGGTCATACTTAATAGACACATGCGATGAATTTTGAAAAAGGTTGATCAACAAGTTCAATAGGAATGATCATCAAATCTATTTTAAAGAGTTGGCCTAGCTAAAACAAGAAGGAATAGCAGGAAAAATATGTAGAAGAGTTCCAAACTTTATTTGTAATAGTGCTTGATGTTACGAAAAGAAGATTAATTTTCCTTTTTATCGAAGAGTTAATTAAACCTCTTAGAGGTTTGATTAAGGCATTTGATCTATTGACCCTTCAAGAAGCTATTAAAAGAACTTTGAATTTACCAACTTCAGTGGCCAAAAATAAGTTCTTGTAGAAAATCCCTCCTAGAGGACCAAATATGGAACCTTCTCAATAAGGATTTTCTCAAAAAATTATAGTACCACCAAAAAGCGGTTTGGATGAAGTAACCAAAAATGAACTCTGCCAAAATAAATTATGTTTTTTCATGTAGAAAACCATGGGAAATTGGATACAATTATTTAGGAAAAGGCCAAGTACATAATATAGAAGTCATACCTATTGGAGAATGCCAAGATCAAAGAGCTTGAATTGATAACCTTCTACGAGTGAAAATATGACCATAATAGTATGTATATTAATATAAAATGAAGAGTGTATAATACAATGATCAATCCTTGCATATATAGGCAAAGATGAGGAGGTGAGAAGGTAGGAGTGAAACTTTGATTACCCCTCCAAAGGTGGGACACTTGTAAGCTCACTTGACAAGTGTGTGAGCAACTATCAATAGGTGACTAATGTCATGAGGACACATGTCTCAACCATATGAAGTGAGACAAAAGAAAAAGAATCCTAAGTAAACTTAAGCTAGGTGTGAATAGGTCAATCCTAGAAAGATTATTAGCTAACTAGGTATGATAATGACTTAATTTACACTAACACCTCCCCTTAAATGCAACTTAGGGAGTAATGTATGCACTAATGATGAGTCTCAACTATGAGGCCATGTTAGGTACTCGTGTACAAATTTCTCTTAAAGTGGAGTAAAGGATAAAAACCCAGTGCGAAATAAAAACCCCTCTCCAAAAGAGAAATGATGGAATGAAATAAAATGTACAAGTGAAGAAGATGGAAGGACTCATGATGACCCCTCAAGGACTACTTCTAGCACAAATTGAAATGGATGTTCTCCCCATAGGAGAGAAAAGAGAGAAGGTTATGTGACCCCCCCAGAAAATGTGAAGTGATGAACTCCATGTGAGGACATGCTTCCTCCAAAAACTGATAATAGAAGAGAAACCATGCAACCTCCCCTCAAGATGATGCCTATAGTGTTGGTAGATTCTCAACACTAAATGTTGAAGATGATCCACGAGCGTTGAACAAAATTTCTCCCCTTGGGAAGAAACAACACCACAAATGTGTGCAAGATGACCTCCCATTCTTGATATGAATATGTAGGAAGTATGATGAATGTCTCTAAATGTTGCACATAATCCAAAGATTGAAATGATGTCAATGATGCCTTCAAATGATGCTCAAAGATCTCCAATTCAATGTTGATGTGTGATGGATGTTGATAAGATGGATTAGGTACCATAAAATATTCTGGAAAATGCACCATGGATGTATGATTATGTCTAGACCAATGTGAATTTGGTAATGCTACAGAAGATGATAATTGAGTTGGATAGGTCAAATCATGAATTTTTCCACAATTTGTCACAATAGAAGCTGATGTAGGCAAGGGAAAAACAATATCCAAAGATGGAAATGGTGATTCAACTTCATCAAAGTTGACATTAAATAGAATATGAATGTCCTCAATAGTTTCATCCAAATCTGCAAGGTTGGATTATACAAACAAAGATGTGATATTTGGTAGATATGCATCTCAATGTGGTGGATCTGGAAAGACAATAGCAATATCCTTATGCAAAAAATCATTTGAACTCGCAAATGAGTCAACAATAGATTCATATGTAGCAGCAGGTGATATGGGAGATGAGATATCAATGCAAGTCATCAGACTACATTGTTCATCCCCAAATGATGATGTCTCACGAGATGTCTGAGTGAGATTGGATGATGATTTTGCATGTGTTGTAAATATAGGATCGGGTAAGGAAATACCATGACTAAGAATAACTTGATCCATTTCCTCAATTTTATGAAACCAACATTCTCTTGGTGTGTGCCTTTTCTTTCCACAATATCCACATTTGATTTTCCATTTATTGGGAGGATTACGAAGAATACTCAAATGGAAGATATTTAGTGTTAGAAACATGATCATATGAACCAACAAACTCAAGCCAAAACACCTAGATAGCTCCCTTGATTTAGAGAGGCCCCCAAAATGATTAGTGTTGATTGTAGCCCACAGAACAATGTATAAGAATATTTCAGAAGTTATGAAGATCGGATGCCGAATCGATTGTTCATAATGCATGATGATTTTTACAAAATGGGCTATCCAAATATTAATTTTACAAGAAAAAAATGAATTCCTTGCAAAATTCTTATAGAAAACAAAAAAAAGTTTGCAAAATTTTGATAACTGAGGTGAAAGATGCCCTGTCGAAATTTGCTTACAATGTTGACTTCAAAGGATTAAAAATACATTAAAATAGTAGCAAATCAAAAATGTCTCAATGCTAAAGTGTTTGCAACAAAACTAGCTTCCCGTCAACTATTCACACTCAAAAACCTAATCTCCCGCTTGCAAGTTATGCAAAAAAGAGAAAACTACCCCCCTTTACAAGCTATGACAAAAAATGTCTCCCCTATTTACAAATTTTAATAAAAATTTGAATATGAACATAAGTTTCCAATGGCACAATAAATGTTACATAAAAAAGGGTCAGCTATTATATGAGCGTTGTAGAGGGAGTCTTTTGGAGCAGCAAGAAGTGAGAGGATTGAATTGGGTCGATTTGCAAGTGGTTGAAGGCATGTCGAGCTTAAGATTTTGTGGGAAGTGGGCACACTTGAGGGTCATTGAGAGAAGCCTGAGTCTTATGGAGAGTGGAGGTTGCACAATTACCAAATTACAAGTCGCTAATTATAAACACTACCAAATGATGTGTGTGGGAGTTTATGGTGAACTCCTCAACACCCCAAGATCACCTACAAGACAAAATAACTTCCACAAGAGAGAAATGGCAAAAATATCATGCTATGAGTAAGGATGCAAGAATGCCAAAATGAAAGCCAGTGAATATGGAAATGTACATATGATGCCTTGCATATATAGGCAAGGTGTGAGATAGGATTAGACAAGATCATGGCAAGTGTCTTAATCCTAACACATGAGACAACTAAATCATAACAACCTAGGATAAGATAAGATCTAGAAATGACAACTCATCCTTCTAGAAGGAATCTTAGAGCCTAAGTAAACTTAACATGTGAATATGTCCCCTAATTACCTAGTGAGTGAATTAACTAGGTACAAGACATTTATTCACACCAACACTCCCCCTTAAGTGCAACTTAGGGAGTAGATTATTATGCAAATGACACAAATATGGGTCTTGATTACTAGGCCATGTTAGGTACCCATGTACATATGCAAATGCAATCTCTCACAAACGGAGAAAAAGAGAAAACCTAGTGGGACAAAACTCCTCCCCAAAAGAGATCAATACAATAATGATATCCATCACAAATCCAATCAATCTCCATCCACTCAAAGGATGACAAGAGATACCATACAACCCGCCCATAATGAGATAACCTACTGCAAAGAAGCACTAGAAGCATACTTGTGGAGTAACACTGGAATCCTCAATTTGGCAAACAAAAGAAAGATAAATTTTTTTGCTAGAAACCATATTAGAGTCACTCAAGGACTCAGGTCGGAATCATGATAAGCAATAGCAGACCCGATACCAAAGAACACTAGAAAACTCACAAACTGGCACAACTCTGGAATCTATGAAGCAACAGTCGATTAACAAATGATCTAAAACTGAAATAAAGTGTAGAGATCAAAATTGCACCCTCCCAACTGTCAAAACATCCAAGTGATCACTAATCTCCAAAACACCCTTTGGGGAAAAACTGAAATAATGATCAATTTGGGACATATACAAGAAAAAATACATGGATGGCAATGTAGAGCTCCTCAATACCTTTCCAACACCGCAAGAATTGCAACAATCGGAGATCGTGGCAAAAAGTTATGAGCTTAGGAGACATAAATGGAAATCTAACTTCAACTGGTAATAAATATAATAAAATAGCAAAAAATCTTAAAATGACTTGCACTATTGTAAAATTCACAGTGCCAGCTTATCGATGATATCTAGTTTGCAAAATTTCACCTCCTAGATTGCAAGTTATGACAAAACAAAAAAAGGCCTAGAAGGAGGACCTTTCAACACTAATTAGGAGCAAAAAGCGAGCCCCTGGTCGCAGTATATGACTGCAGGCAACATATATTGTTGAAAGAAAGTGTCGTCCACCAACGGCAATGCCGCTGGGGACCGGTAGAGCGAGGGCGACGAGCATAGGCCATGTCGCTCGGGGCTTAGCCCCACCCCCCCCGCTAAGGCAGGGTCGTGGGCATTAAGCCCTCAAAACCAAGCACTTAAAAAACTTTGATCAACACTTTTTGTAAACTCAAGCCAAAGTTTAATATTAATAATAAAAACATCAAATGAATTTTAATGCAAGTCGTACCAAGCAATGATAACATTGAAGTACCCTGCAGTGATCAGACTATGACAGGTAACAATACCCTAATCAAACCGCAAATTTATGAATATGTCGAAGATGTTGACAAGGATTACGTAGAAGATCTGGCAAGCGACATGACAAGGAGTACAACCAACCAATGAAACTATAGAAGGATGATTTGACCGCAAAATATGACATAGATAGAGGACGAATATGTCGATTTGATGCAGAATATTTTGTCGATGCCGAATTTTTATTGGCTTGCATAGATCTGACCTTAGCAAGGGTCATACGACCTCAAAAAATTTGCTTCACCCTCTAACTGAAAGTGTCAAAAATTGATAATTTGGTAGTCAATCTTAGGGTTCTCGAGCCTTTCAGACGCAATGGCGAAGTTGGTTTTTGCCCAAACAACTCCAAAATATCAACTACCCTCCAAATCTGGTAACGAAAACCCTTCCTTCAAACCTTTGTAGATTTGACAAAATATGTCAGATTTTGACAAAACAAAAGTCAAATCAGACTTTCTCAGACACCCTGGATTCAATGGTGAGGTTCTCAAGACCCCAACTCACACCCAACAATAATTTCACACCGAGATTAGTCCCTCATATCTGGGAAGAAGTCTGTAGCACTGAAGCTCTAATACCATGTAGGATTTTATGGTGAGCTCCTCAACACCCCAAGATCTCCTACAAGACAATAACTTCCACAAGAGAGAAATGGCAGAAATATCATGCTATGATTAAGGATGTCATAATTCCAAAATGGAAGCCACTAAATATGGCAATGTACATATAATGTCTTGCATATATAGACAAGGTGTGAGATAGGATTAGACATGATCATGAGAAGTGTCTTAATCCTATCACATGAGACAACTAAATCATAACAACCTAGGATAAGTTAAGATCTAGAAATGACAACTCATCCTTCTAGAAGGAATCTTAAAGCCTAAGTAAACTTAACATGCGAATATGTCCCCTAATTATCTAGTAAGTGAAGTAACTAGGTACAATACATTTATTCACACCAACAATATGTAGGTCGTGCAATGTATTCAAGGCACGGCTAACTTGATTTCCATAGGGTTTGCATCCTTTCATGCAGCTTGCAATGTCCAAATTTATTTTGGTGACATCTGAGACACCTAAACCATTGTGTCAGAGGTGTAGTGAAAGTCGTCAAGTCTGTGGAAGGTTGTGCAAGCCGCATAAGGTCTTTGGAAGGGAGGCCACAATAAGGGAGAATGTTGATATGGGTCACATGGGTTCTTGAAACGTTAGGTGTGGTTTGCAATTATGGCTTTGACACAACTCAAGAAAATAAGACGCCTCACAACCTCCTCTACAAATGACTGCATATTGTAGAATTATATTTGTTGTTCAATGGTTTAGAGAGATTGGAGGCTACGTGGAATTGGGAGATCGTGGTTGGCAAGCTACTTTCCTCTACGCCTCGAAAGCAATAATACTCATGTGGGGAATAATGAATCTAGGTGCAATGGCAGATTTCCTCTAGATATCTTAGAGGTCGCAGGATGGTTGTGAAAATCTATAATGACACACTAGCTCATGCCTTCATGAGGATACAAAGGTTTGTATGATGTGTAGAAAGATGTGGGTTTCAAAAAAAAACTTCAATAAATTGTGCGGGACATCTTCAACAAAGGTCGCGCAATATTAGTAGAATGGGCGTCACTTCCTTTTCTTTCTCGCTGATAATATGCCAATTGAGTACTATGCCATGACTTTGTGGTAAAAAACACTCTCTAATTAGGAATACGCATACTAGCAAATGGTTGCATGTTAAAGGCTTTGGTGAGGTTGATAATTGATGATAATATTGAAAGAGAGAGCCATGATAAAACCTCTCAAACCAGAGAAATCTATCAATAGGAAAAAAATTACAATGAGAACCTTCAAACTAGTTGTTGGACGAAATAGAAAACTTGCAAATAGGTCAAAAAAGATCACAAACTGCAATAATAGGCTAGATAGGCCAAAACTTTGCACAATAGGCCGAAATGACCAAAAAAAATTGTAAAATGAAAAATCTACCCTAACGAGTAGATGAGCAAAGAGAAAATTGCCCCTCTACTAAAAAGATAATTTTCTTACTTTTCGAAAAATAGGCATAGTGGCCCAAAAAATTGCAAAAAATGAAAATTACCAAAATTGATGAAACGAAAGGTATTTTTTCATTTCCCAAGCCTTTTGGATGCAATCGCGGTGTCTATTTGGCTCTATGACACTCCATCGATAAGGCTATGTGTGGGAGTCACCTTGATGTGGGAAGGAACATGCTCTCATGGCTTTGATACCATGTTGGAGAATGCCAAGATCAAAAGTTTGAATTGATAACCTTCCACAAATGAAAAAATAAGCACAATAGTATGTCTATCAATATAAAATAAAGAGTTTATAATACAATGATCAATCCTTGCATATATAGGCAAGGACATGAGGAGGTGAGAAGGTGGGAGTGAAACTATGACTACCCCTTCAAAGGTGGGACATTTCTGAGGGAACTTGACAAATGTGTGAGCAAGTGTCAATAGGTGTCTCAAGTCATGACGACGCATGTCTCAACCATATGAAGTGAGACAAAAGTAAAAAAAACCTAAGTAAACTTAAGCTAGGTGTGAATAGGTCAATCCTAAAAAGGTGATTAGCTAACTAGGTATGATAATGACTCTATTTACATGAAAATACCTAATGAGGAGGAAAAATTAGAGCCCAAAGTAGATAAATGTGAACCTAGACCAAAAATAAAAGAGAAAGGTGAACATTTAAGGGATGCACTTGCAACCTTGTCAAGTGCTCCTAAATATCATATTTTCAAGTCAAGTGAGTTTTGCAGGGGCACAAAGATAGAGTTTTAATCAATAGTGGAGCAACACATAACTTCATTGATGAAGGGGTGGTTGCTAGAAGAGGATTATGAATAGAATATTTCAATGGATTCAATGTTATAGCAGTTGACAGTTTTACCATTCCATGTACTTAAATTCCATAGTTAGAAATTGTCTTTGGCAAGCACAAGATGCAAGATGATTTCAATCTAGTGGGCATAGAAGAAATTGATATGATTTTAGTAGTACAATGGCTACACTCTTTGGGATAAGTTACACAAAAATATCAAACTATATGGAGTTAGGATTCAAATCAAAAGATAAAGACATAGTATTACAAGGCATTACTAGTGGAGCTCCTAGAGTTATATCAACAAAAATAATGGAGAGATGTTATAGTAATTGACAAGTGAGAAAGCTTATCATGTGGGCATACAAATGCTCTTGGGAAATCATAGCATAGATTTCAATGATATTCCTTTAGGATTGCCTCTTGATAGAGGGTTTCAACACAGTAGAACTAGAAATTGGAACAACCAATAATTACTACTCCTTATAGGCACTCAAGAAGATTTAAGGAGGAAATTGAAAACTAATGAAGTAACTTCTAGAGATGGGTTGTATTAGTCCAAGTTCTAGCCCTTTTGCATCTTCAGTTGTATTAGTGAAAAAGAAAGATGGGATTATACGAATGTGCAAATATTTCATGACATTAAACAAGAAAACTATTAAAAATAGATATCTAATTCCTAGAATTGATAAATTGTATGAGGTTATAGATGCCTCAAAAATCAATTTGAGATATGGGTATATCAAATGTACATAAAATTTCTTTCGATGTCATTTTGAGAATTTTGAGTTTTTAACTATGCTCTTTGGTTTAAATAATGCCGCCACTACCTTCCAATCATGTATAAACCATGTGTTCATAAATTAATTCAAGAAGTTTGTGTTAGTATTTTTTGATGATATATTGATCTACATCAAATCATGGGAGGAACATCTACAACATTTAGATGAAGTTTTGAGAATATTAGAGCAAAAATGCTTTTTATGCTAAGGAATCCAAATGTGTCTTTGGGTTGACAAAGATTCTATATTTAAGACATCTTATTAGTGCTCAAGGAGTGAAAGTTGATCAACAAAAGATACTAATCTTCTTAGATTATCCCTTACCAACCAATTTATCTCAGTTGAGAGGGTTCTTTGAGCTTGGTAGCTATTAAAGAAGATTTGTCAAAGGATTCTCTCAAATAACCATTTTGTAGACAAATTTAGCCAAGAAGGGAGCATTTGCATGGATAGAGACTACTCAACATACTTTTGATAAGCTTAAGAAAATAGAAGTTCAAGTCCTCTTCTAGCCATTCCAAATTTCACACTTCCTTTTATTCTAGAATATGGTGCCTCATGTGGAGTTGTTGCGGTATTAATGCAAAAGGGACATCCAATAGCTTTGAAAGCCAAAATTTAAATGACATTAAAAAAAATTATTCAATTTTTAAATGACATATTTAGACAATATTTAGTTTGTGAAAGGGATATGGTCAAAACCTATCACAATAGTTTTCTTAGTCAAAGAGATATAAATGATAAACAACAAAAATGGGTAAGCAAGCTTCAAGCCTACAAATTTGACATTGAATATGTCAAATGTAAGAATAATGTGGTAGTTGATACTCTATCAGAAAAGGCTTACTTATATTCATTATGGAATATTTTTGTTGATTGGAAGCATAACATAATGGTAGAATATGGGAAGGATGCATTTGCTAGTGATATTTTGGAAGGAAAAATCCATGATGAAAGGCATAAGGTAGTAGATGACCTTATTCTATACAAAGATAGGATTTATCTTATCTCAGGATCAAAGGTAAAGGATAAGGCTTTGAAGGCAACACATGACACACCACTAATAGGTGATCAAAGTTACTTTAAGACCTACTAACAGTTAGGGAGATATTTTCATAGAAGGGTCTCAAAGAAGACATTCTTAAGTACATCAATGAATGTCTTATTTGATAAAATATAACATTTTTCCTACAAGGTTATTGCAACCATTACCAATTTTAAACCAAAAGTGAAAAGGTGTATCAATGGATGTTATTACAGGAGTCCCTAAGTCACAAGGCAAATATTGAATATATGTTGTGGTTGATAGACTAAGTATGGTCATTTCTTTCTCATATCTACATAGTTTAAGTCGCCTCAAGTAGAGTTGTTTTTCAAAGAGGTTTTAAAATTATATAGATTGCAAAAAACATAGTAAGTGATAGAGAGTTGATTCCTCAACATGTTTTAGCAAGAACTCTTATCGTTTAACAAAAACTAAATTATCTCCAAGTACTAGTTATCGTCCACAAACGAATGGACAAACAAAAATTGTCAACAAATGGATTAAGTATTATTTGAGAAATTATGTAGCATCAGACAACCTAGATAAAATGGTTTTATTTAGGGGAACACTGTTACAATACAACATATGTCTATCAAGACGAAACCTTTCAACCCCTTATATGGTTATGATGCTTTATCCTTTGCCGATTTGGTCATCTTAGATAGTCAAGTACCAAGGGCAAAAGATCTAGTCAAACGAAGTCAAAATAAATTGGAATCACTCAAGGAAAATCTACAAAGAGCACAAAATCAACAAAAGTTATATGTTATCAATATCGAACTAAAAGAACATTTTAAGTAAGAGATATGGTCTTCTTCTCAAGGCTATAACCTTACAAACAATCATCTTTAAAAAAAAGAGGAGAGAAGTTAGAACCAAGGTTCTATGGCCCTTACAAAATTCAAGTGAAGAATTGGGGAGATAACATATGAACTAAAATTACTCGAGAACAATAAGATTCATAATGAATTTCATGTCTCTTGTTTAAAAAGAGCATTAAGGAGTCAAATCATTCCTCCATTAGAGATATCCCCACTAAATGATGAAGGGAAATTGATTCTAATTCTTGAAACTATTATAGATTTCAGAAAAAAAAAAGCTAAGGAACTAAACAATAATAGAATATTTGATCCAATGAAAAGATCTCCCTAAAGATGATGCTACATAAGAGGGTGTCAAAAACTTTCAACATCCTAATTTACCACTACTTTAGGACAAGCAATCTCGGGAAGGACAATTTGTAATGCCCCCACTTAAAATTCAAAACCTAGAATTAAAACATTTGCCCATCTATTCCCATGAATCTTGAGAGATTGACGAGCAATGATTCACAAATTCAATAATTAATATTTATAATATGGAGAATGTCAGCAAGGTCTTAAAAAGGGATTAAATAATAATAAACTAAAATTAATTTAAAGTTTAATCTTAGTAATAGTCAAAGGGCATATGAAGAGTTGTGGCTATTGGAAAAATAAGGTATATAAGGAAATCCAAAAGAAAGAAGGATCATCATTGAGTACATTTTATAATTACTTATTACTCCTTGTGGAACATAAACTATGGTTTAATAATATGAGGACTAAACCCCTTAAGGTTTGAAAGAGGCAAAATCGGATGTTCTTTCCTCTTGGAAAGAGACAAAAGGACAAGTGGGGCATCCACTTCTCTTGGATGCTCTTCTTGTCCTTCATCTTTCAGAAGCCATAACTTTTGTATATAGACTCAAAATGATGTCATTTTTTCTTTTATTTTTTCTTTTATTAACTTAGGTAATTTTTAAAGAAGAATCCAAATATGCAAACATATTAAGGTTTTGATGCCAATAAGTGCAAAAACCAGATCCATTTTTCAGATCAAACCATAATGCTTAGATTAAGAGCTTACATAGGTTGAAGAGATGTATCAAACAAAACATAGAGCATCTAAAAATTCCTATACATATAAACTCAAAATGATGTCAATTTTTTTGTTAAGTAATTTTAAAAAAAGAATCCAAATATACAAAGATATTAAGGTTTTGATGCCGTGAAGTACAAAAACCAGATCCATTTTCAGATCAAACCACAAAACCTAGATTAAGAGCTTACATAGGTTCAAGAGAATGTATCAACATAATGTAGAGCATCTAAAAATTGTTATACCACACAAGGGGTTATCATCCGTAACTTGCCATAGAACTCATGCATATACATATACAAGCAAAGTTCATAACAATCATGTTATATCACCATAAGTTCTGAGATTCAGAACTTAAAACCAGCATGCAAGGCCATAAAATTGTCCTAACATCCATGGTCTCCAAATCGTCAAAAATTACAACCAACCTCTTGTGAACCCTTTTATGATTTTGGTAGAAAACTTGTAACAAGAATGTTTTAATACGAAAAGTTACTCTCAAGGGATTTCATACTCTTTGGCATCAATAAGCTCCCAAAAACACAAAAAATAGGACCTTGAACAGCAAAGACTTCTAGGAGAAGATCTTAATACATGCAAACCAACGTAGTTGTAAAGAGCACAAATGTCATCACCTCAAAAGTGATACAAATCCAATTTATCTTTTAGTACAATAAATGAAAGGAGGTTCTTGAAACTATATGAGAAAATATATGATTTTACTAATACACCTTCAGTCAACCTCTATGTTTATCATAACATGGTTCTTCATGATATATATTGTGCTCATGAAGCAGCAGCTAATTCTTGTTAATGTCTTCAAGATGGTGATATCAACCTCATTGATAATTAGACATGGTTCATGGGTAGGCCACTAACAGCTATTGTTAAGTAGGACTCCAAATGTATGCCAATTTTTCAATAGATAGAAGTAGCTTTTGCATACACACAGATGGCATTCAAATAATTTCAAGTAAATTTCAAAAATATCTTACTTACAAACCTATCAAACCTGGATCTTGCAATGTTTTCAAAATTTTCTCCTTTATTATTCCTGTAATATGCATTATCTAGTTCCAACCTACAGAAATTGGTCCTGAAACCTAATTGTTTGCCGTGACAGTCATTCCTAATTTGTGTACATAAACAAACAAAATTTGAGAGGCACATTCAATGTGCCTATGTTTTCATTTCATTCACATCTTGCATTCTGCTATTCAATTTTATCTAATCCACTATAGTTTCTCTCGATGATGACTTGATTAATCTAAAGTTAGCATGGGTTATTAAAATTCTGTTCGAGCTTACAATAGCCGATAATTTATACATCCAAAGCATGTAAACAAGACCTCCCAAATATGAAGCAAACCTGCTTGCAAGCTTTTTGTCTTCAGCAGCCTCTATTAGTTGTCCACTGCTCTTTGCAATACATTTGAATAATATAAACCTCCTTTGTATCCATATAAATTGGGTTTGGCCAAATTTCTAAGAAAGACAATGGGGATATTAGTTCTCATATATGTTGAGTATTACATTCAAAACCTCCATTATGATGTGCATTCCACATTCCTTTGAATCGATAGTATAACATGTTATTTGTCAAAAAATTGTACCAAACTAATTCTGTGCAATTATAAATACTATTAGGAGGTTGCCAACCCTTTGTCCACATTGGTAAAAAACAAGGTTACCCCAAGTTTCCGGGATGGGGACGGCAGGGGATGGCAGGACGAGTCCCCAAGTTTCCGATTTTTGAGGCCAAAATTAGGGACGGCAGGGGACGGCTATATAAAATATAGGGAAAATTTAAATATATAGGGAAAATTTAAAATATTCATATGAAAACATGGATAAAGCATACATAATATACGTTATAGAACCTTGACATATAGCATTTGTGTTCAATATTCTTTGTCAATACTCAATACACATTGAAAATTCAGAATTAACATACATGAATCATAATACAACCTCCAAGTTATACTTTATAAACTTATATCAAATTACATAAGGTTATTTCCAGCTCACAAATTGTTGCACTCAAGGAGTTTTGGGCATCAAATTGCCTTAATATTCAGCCTATTTCCAATTGTGAAGAACTGTTTAAAAAGGTCAAAATCCTAAGTCTTTGTCTCTAAAACCTGTTAGTGAACAGCAAGCAAATAAATTCAAGTTTACACACTTTTGGAATAACTTTTTGTTATTTTTATATATCTCTAATAGAGCATCAAATATTTATCTTGTGAGTGTTCCAAATATTGTGAAAGATATATGAAAATAATTTAAACGAACAACTCAAAAACCAAAAAACTGAAAACTATATATATATATATAAATTTTATTTTTAAAACATGTTTTGACGTGGGGGACTGCTGGGGGACGGCTCAAGCGTCCCCTGGCCGTCCCCTGCCGTCCCCGGGACTGGTCAGCCGTCCCTCTTTTGGTCAACCCCGTCCCCCCGTCCCCGGGACGTTTCCTGGGATTTCTGCAAAAAGAGGGACAGTCCCCTGCCGTCCCCCAATACCCGGGACGTCCCGGGAACGGGTAAGGGGCATTTTTTGGGGGGGACGTGTCCCTGGGTTTCCCTGGTGAAAAAAGAAAAAATAGGCCATTCAAATGTTTGCACCTGCAAATATTTGTAAATCCATTCCGAACTGAATTCAGAAAGATAAACCTTTGTTATGATTTTGTCTTTCTATACATTTGTTACTGTTTAAAAAAATCCTTGACTGAAGCCTTTTCTTTCCAAGCTGCAACATGCAATGTTGCTCCTATCAAAGTAACTTTGATTAGAACTTGTCAGATTTGGCATCGAAACAAGCCCTCATGGTTTTGTATTTATGGCGTTTAAACACTTCTCATTGTAGCCTATTCATTATCATATGGTTAACCAACGCTCTCTGCATGGTAATATTTTTGGCTTTGTTTTTCATGATTACTATGAAGACTTTGTAATACCATCCCTTGTGGAACCAAGTGTTCAGAGAATATATGTTCCACAAAATTGTATCATTCTCCAAATTCATCATTAATGCGAGTAAAAAAGATACACAGGCTATAAACCAGAGAAAAAACTCCTTAAAAAAGCCATATAGGAGATATTGCCATGGACATTCCTTCTCTACCACACGAAACACTGTCATAGCCATTCTTCTCTCAGTGAAGTCCTTTGAAACCCTATATTTCTAGGATTTACTCTCAATTTCAACTCAGAAATGTAATGTGCAAAAATAGCTTCTCTTCCTCCTCTTCTCCACTTGATTCCAACAGATGGCCCTTCATGAGTCCTCACATATCTCTTACGAACCCATTTTCTAGGTTTTCACATTCATGTTTGGCAAGTGAGACGCATTCCTGCAGCTTTCATCCTCCTCTGCTTGAGCCATTCTTTGACACTCTTCTTCCACATGTTACGTGCTCATCAGCTTGCCATGGGTTTCTGCTTTCTGATTTTTGTCTGAATCTTCTAGCAAGGAATAGTCCTCACTATGTGCACTAATTTTTCCTTTACCCTATCAGAGTCTTCCCCTCCACATCAGCACCTGCTCTAATTGCAATGGTATTTCCATGCAAAAAGTAAGCATGGCAAATGCCTGAGCTCCTACAAATGGCAATTGAATTGCGTCTTGATCATGTCATCATTCTTCATTGCTTAGCCTAAGTCCATTTCTTCTATTGAGACCCTATAGCCAGTTTCTTTACAATGACTCTTGGGACCATTTAACCAATTTTGGTATTCCTATTGTGCTGCCACCATTATGCCATTTAAATATTTCCCATTGACAATATTGTGTATCATAGGAACTCAAACCTTATCAGTTTTTAACAAAACTTGGCTACAAATTCCATAAAAGAGAATATTGGACTAAGCATTTTAACAGGATCTCAAAACGTGGCACTAGAGGATTATATGACTATCTCTTGATATTGATTGTCTGACATGATTTTATAAGTACAAATAAGGGCAGATAAAGGGTTTCACAGTTTCTATATTTACAACCACTTGAACCAAGACAGTTTATTGCAACCATGAGTCAATCATGATTTACATTGTGCAATTGACAGAAAAATTGGCATACAAAACACAAACACCTCTGCAGGTGATGAGGAATCGTACATGAATTGTAATTGCATGCTTCAAATGACTTAGACAGTGACAAACTCCAAATGCAACACAGCTCTGAATTTGCACCAATATGGTTTAATACGAAAGACAGACAGAAGCTCACTTTGAAAAGTTTAACCTACATACCACATAAGACATCGGTAATCTAGAGATTGTCTAAGAATGAAAAATTAAAGAATAAAATTTCTACTGCACAATCTGCACCATAATAATAAACAGAGCTTTCATGCCCCCAAATTTGCAGAACAGTAAACCTAGAATGCCCAGTGGCTTAAAGAAGGTCTACCAAAATTCTTCCCATCTATAAGTAAATAATTTCTGATGTTATTAAAGTGAAATTTATCTGTAGAAAATTTCCACTTCTTTGTAATCATATTTGCTAGTAAATTATATAATTTCCATAGAAATACATGCCACATATGTGGTGGCACCATGTACCCAAAGCTTGCATTCGACAAATGCTTTTACAATCTTTTTAATTGAACTTGGAAATGGGTTCCAGTTTCTGAAATCCATAACCTAACATGGCAGAGTTTTAAGAATCACAGATATTATCGTGTCAGTTAATAAATTTCCTGTTTGTGTAAGCTCCAAACCTCAGCTGAATTACTTACTGATGGGATCCAAGCCCTGGTATGCTGTTCCATATTCATTTACAGAAGTCCATATTTAACTGACCTTCTCACTCTGTTACATCATGTCAAGACACGCCATTTCTACTGAAAGAGAACGTTCCTATCAGCTGTTTAACTCGAAGCAGATGCAAGGATAGCAGCCAATATCTCTCCCATGGTCCGTGCATCACTATCAGTCTCACTTGCAATTTCCTCTCCTGATTCAAGAATTGCTGCATCCAAAACCAGCTTTCGCTTCGCTATTTCATAGATGTTCTCATCAACCGTTCCCTTAGTCACAAGCCTGTAAATACAGATCATTAGTATCAATTTGTCAATGAACTTCTTGCTATTTTCTGCAAAATACATCACATTATGAGTTTGCATGCTAAGACAATTATGCATAGCTTAGAAACTACATCAGAATGATGTTGTTTAGCATCTAAGAAATCTAGTGGAAAACCTTGATGCATTTTAGCAAAGATGATACTTCATAGATAAGCCAATCCTAAATCTAATCTTTCCTTCAAAATACATGATATCGAATTGTGTCAAATCAGCTTCACCTGTAGACAGTCACAGGCTTTGTTTGTCCTATACGATGGCAACGATCTTCAGCCTGACGATCCATCTGGGGATTGAAATCCATGTCATGAATAATCACTGTGTCTGCCCCAATTAGGTTTAGACCTTGGCCTCCTGCTCTGGTTGAAAGTAAACATGCAAAGATTGTAGGATCATTGTTGAAAGTGTCAACAATGGTCTGCCGCTCTGAGACTTGGGTGCTGGCAAAGAGTCATTTTTCCGATGCATTTCAGAGATGTGTAATGTAAGAACAAAAATTTAAAAATTTCTACATCAAATGATTTATAAAATGAACAAATGTACTACAGCCTTCTCGATATAGGGTTTTGTTCCAGGTATACCTCCCATCTAATCGTCTATAGGTCATGCCAATTGTGTCCAGTGCCCACTCTAGAATATCAAGCATTGAAGTCCACTGACTGAAAATCAGTGCACGATGACCCTCACGGTGTAATACAGGAAGAAGTTTTGCAAGTGCCTAGCAGAAAGCAAGATACTCTTAAGCAAACCAATTGGCAGATTCAAGTTTGCTGGCTACTCAGCGTAAGTGCAGCTATTTATTTCTCCTAGTCTCTGATCATGGAATTAGAAAATAGTAATACCTGGCATTTTGCAGAACATAAAGCATGTCTGTCAACAAGTGTTCCTCGAGCTCCAACACCGCCATAGGAAAGAGACAACTGAAATTCAATTTCAAACAGGATGAGAAAAAACGTAACTGGAAATTAGAACATAAAGCAAAATAATGTACAATCAAAAACCCACATAGATAGATATTAAATTACCCAAGAAAGAAAATGGACTGTGTCTGCAGTAATTCATCAGACAATGGTCACCTCACATATCAATTGATACAATAGCAAGTTCATTACTATAGAAGAATGCATGAAACTAGAATGTTACAGCATGGCTGCTATGCAAAAGGAAAGGACTTTGTGCAGCAATTCATTAGAACATTCTCACCTCACATATGAAATGATACAACACCAAGTTCATAACCATAGAACACACAAAACTAGAATGTTATAGCATGGTTGCTATGGTAAAAGAATGGACTATGTTTGTACAGTGATTCATCAGACCTTGATCACCTCACTATCAATTCATACCATAGCAAGTTCATAACTACTGAAGAATGCACAAAAGTAGAAAGCTACAGCATAGTTGCTATATACAATAAGGTATTCTATACCAAATGATCCCAATAACAAAAGAAAAATCAAGAACTGATTTTAAGGGAAAGAAAAAACACAGTTGAAAGCACCTGGACAAATGTACCTGCAATTCCTGGATATTGAAATGGTCAGTACACAGAAAACAAATTGAACTATGCCATTATTGCACAAATAAATACAGTATCTTATTCTTTCAGGACTGCTCAGATTGATTATTGCATTTTCAACATGGCTTTATAAAACCATTCTTCCCATTACATAACCACCTACTAGCTCCTTATAGGAAAACTTCCCACACTTTATTGACCAGTGACTTAATCTAACTTACTAACTATTCTAACATCACTTATTATTCTAACAATTTGATGTAATATTAACATTTATTTATTACCTACTAACTATACTAACCAAAGGCAAAAACATTATATTTCCAACATACCCCCCTTATTCCGTCACTCCAAACAAAGGTAGGAACACCAGCATTGGACTAGAAACAGCGACCTAAATCAACACCCAACGAACAGACTATTAAACAGCTCACCAAAGTATCGCAACTAACCAGGACAAACCTAACCAAACATATTAGTAGATGCCCTAACCATCCAACGCAAATCCCATGTACAACATGAGAACAAATCCCAACTCGAAATGACAAATCCATAGTCTAAGAGAACAAACTCCTAAAATGCACAATGAGAAATCATCTCTCCTCTAAGAGTACACCCTCCTCAAAGAGTACAAATCCTTCCTATTGTGCCTAATGAAAACAAATCCCTCCTAAAGTGTGAAGTAGAAACAAATCCAACAATGGGAGAACATCCCTCCTCTAAGAGTACAAATCTCTCCTTGTCTAAAAACTACCAAGCTCCTCCTTGATCCAAAAGGGGACACTAAATGAAGATCCAGTGCCTCCTAATCAGTGTACCATTTGTGAGCAAGATGCTAACACAAGATGGCATAAGCCTCCAGCCTCCTATGCCTTTGACCTCCTCTTTGACCACTCCTTAGAGCTTATCTGCCTAATGTAGCATCAGAATCCCTGAAAGCCTAATTAGTACAATACAAGTCTGAAAATGCCCCAAGAGCACAAACCTACTGTTAGCCCCGTTTTTAAACTCGCCAAATTTTAAACTTTTTGCCTCGAAATACTAATGACGAATTTCTCCTAGTCCAAAACATTCCAATTATCCTCACATGTAAGTCATTCACCAGTCTGAAACAAAATCGCTCAAAATCCCCGTTCCAATCCTCAGGTGCAGTGGCGAAAAGTGGTGAAATTCACGAAAACAATTAATTTTGAAAATCGATGAAATCTGGTACAAATTCCTTTGATGAGGATGTTCATGGGGGTATTTCAGCCAATGTAGCCAGTTTCCAAGTCTTGACTCTTTGCAGACTGAGATATTTTAATGCTTCATTTTTCTACGTGCAGGATGACAGAGACAATTAAATCTGCGTTTTCAGATAAGCTGGGCAGATTTCACTTAATGGGTTTCTTTGTATTGGTATTTTGAACAATCTGGCAAATTTTCAGGTGAAGATGTGCAGCCAATCAAAAGTTATGAAAATTTCTTTATCGGTGGGCTCGTGGATTAAATTGGCTTTCAGTTGTTATGGCAAAAAAAAATTCTGGATTATTTTAGATCCAATGTTGTCGAAGGGTGAGCGAGATTTTGTGGACAGAAGCGGTGTACAAATTCCATGACACAGTTTGGTTTCTCGGTGTCTGGATTATTGATTACTTATTTTTATTAAATAAGTAATTAAAAGCATAAGTGGGAAAATTTCATTGAAATTGAAAGTGAGGTTGTTCAAACTCCCAACCCATTTTTTAACTTAGAAAAATGGGTTGAGTTCGTAAAATCCCCAACTCACAACTCAAAATTCTAACTTAGAAAAATGGGTTGAGTTCGTAAAATTTCCAAATCACAACCCATAATTCTAACTTAAAAAATGGCTTGTGAGTTCATAAAATCCCCAACTCACAACCCAAAATTCTAACTTAGAAAAATGGGTTGTGAGTTCGTAAAATCCCCAACTCACAACCCAAAATTTTAAGTTCAAAAAAAGAGTTGTGAGTTCGTAAAATCCCCAACTCACAACCCAAAATTTTAAGTTCAAAAAAAGAGTTGTGAGTTTGTATAACTAATTTTAATTAGTTATTCCTATTTTGAAGGAAAACTATTTATAGTTTTCATGGCAAATAAAGTTGGCACTAAATAAAACCTCACGTACATCACTCTTCTCCTTTATTTTTGCCATCATTTTAAAAACCAACTAAAGTGTGGGCAGTTGAACTTCAAGTTATTCCATTTCTATGCAATGTATTGAAAGGAAGGCATGCACGGATGACTTAATAAAGGTCTGCACTCTGCAGAAACATTATCTCCCACACCATGTAGAAGAGAACCGGAGTTGACGACAGTTAAAGTTAGTTTTAAACATAAAGATTGTATTCTCATCCAAAATTGACAGAAAACATGAGTCACAGCTTCAAAAGTCATGCAAAGTCTGGTACTTCCATCTTTCAAGCTCGAACCAAAAGGAGAATTGCATCGTGCTATTCATGTCTGTTCTTCCTTGTGCATTGCTTATATGCATGAGTTGAAAAGGCGGGGAATTTTTTGAAGATATTGTCAGCCATATATTGAAACTCCACACTTCCCCCTGCTCGCCATCCTCCAGCCCACACCTCTCTATGAAGGGTTATGAAACGACTTTAGAAACTGTTACGCAGATGCAAATAGCAGGCATTAGAAACTGTAAAGCAAATACAACTGGCAGGTGTAAAATCATTTTCCTCAACCTCTGCCAGCATCTGCACAGAACACTTCTTTCTGAGTGTTGGTTCTCCTATTCTCTTCTCAAAGGCTGAGACTTATCTGCAAAGGGGTTATTGCCATCATGATCAGTAATAATTGAAGCTATACAAGTCTCCAGCTTCTATTTATCCTGTTAGCACCATGCAGAAACAAATACAGATGCAATGATAGGCTGCATGTAGAATGAAGATCATGGCACGAAATTTGGGAAGGTTAATATGCAAGTATTTTGAAGGTGTTTGAAACTCCAGATCAAATGTAAGTTGCAGATATTAAAGCTGTGCAGCCCCAAAGAAAAATCAATTTTCATCGAATGCATGTATTGTTTGGTGTGCAGGAAATGCATTAAAATGGTTTGAATGAAAAAAATTAGAATCTTCCAAGCAAAAGCAGCTTGTGGGATAATTGAAATTGCTTTAGAAAATCTCGAACAAATGCAATTGTGCTGGGCGTCAGGAAATATTTTTAAATGAGTTTTTTTTTTCCAATTTAACACAGTTGCAGTAAAACTGCAATATCTTTTTCGTTTCTCAATGAAATTTCAAAATTCAAAATGTTTTGGAAAGTAGAACAGGAGTATAAAACACAGAAAAGTTTTGAAGAATTTCTAAGCAATTTATGAGCAGTTCAGCGCAGAAATATGACGTGATCCATTTGCAGGCATGTGAACTGTTTGACAAAAAGATTCGAAGAGTTTCACCTTGGACCTTGGTGCATGCTAAGTCATTGTGTCTCTTTACTTCAAATTAAACATTTTCCTTTATGGCTTTGTGATGAGCCCTGCTGGCTCCCAACTCAAACCCCTGTATTTTTGTTTATCTTTGTGTCTTTTTAAGTTTTTTAGAGAAGATTTCTAGACAGAAGAGAAGGGGCGATAGCATATAAATGCACACAGAATTGAAATACAGTAACCTTTTGAGCAATAGATGTAATAGTTATTAATTTGCAGTACATACAATGAGATTGCAAGCAAATTACATACCCGAAAGACTCCAGAATAATTAAATAAGAAATTTCATAGCTTGGCAGGCAAGAATGTTGAAACTAGAGGAAATCACTGTCGGGGCTCACAATCTGCTTTCTCCCACACAGAAGCTGGAGAAATGCTGCTGCAAATGAAGGACGCCAACAATGGAACACAGGAACAACCTCATGGAGAGGCGTTTTTGCCTCTGAGTTCACACGCCTCAAATAGAGAAGCACGCCTCCCAAGGAGAAAATACAACCCTCTGATGCTATGGTACGGCCCTGTCAAAAGCTAGGTATCTGATGAAGAATGGCATCCAAAGTAGATCAGCCCTCTTCCTTATTGAAAACACTGAAATGCTGAATAAATAACTCAGATGAAGCACAACAGAACTTCTGTATGAAGCCCTCACAGATGCACTAATTTGATTGGTCTCTCACAGTCTCAAAAATGTTCAACACTGAAGAAGATCTCGCTCTCCAATGGAAGAATTGCTCAAACCCTTGTCTCAGAGAATAGCACAGGAAAAAATCCAAATGGCAAAGTCAAATAATCATGAATGAGTTCTATTTGCTAAAAATGCCTTATATTCCCAAAAAGGCACGAGTTTCAAGAAAGTAAGACTTGGCTCTCAAATAAAATACATTAAAATGTATTTCATAACTTTTCAATAGTTAAGCAATTATATAATTGCCTTTTCCAAGTTGAGCGCACTTTATACTTAAGTGATTTAATTTTAAATCACTTTATGATATATTTAAGTGATATAATATTTATAAAGTCAATTTGACTTTATAATGCATCATTGTCAATGCGCATGAAACAGTATTCTACTATTAATCACACTTTAACACCACCACATACCTAATACCACCAACTCACACAAACATGGTTCAAACAAACTAAACCACTTATGTCAAAACATAAATCATGACTGCATTGAGAATAGCCACAGACTACCAGTTACTTGCAGGCCCAACATGCACCCATGGTGTCCACAAGGAAACATTTTTTTTTAAACTCCATTCAAATTTGCATGCAGCGAAATTGTCCCACATTCATAGCTGCAGATGACACAAGAGAAATAGCTTGGCACACCATTTCCTTACATGCAAAAACAAACACAGATTCAAGGGGAAAAGATCCTATATGATTTCTAAGGCCTTTTATTCCTTCATCAAAGCGAGCAATTCAGGAGGATGAAATGCTTCTCATTGTCATTTCTTATTGTATTGTTTGCTTCTTCATAAACAATTGTTCATCTTCAATCTCAAGCACGCCCCAATATTACCATTTATTATAGCACCCTAATATTGTGGATCTGAAGCTTAGCACATATATAGCCAATTAGAACAATAACAAAAATAATGAATGTATATGACCAGACTGTTAAACTTTCCCTTTCAGCACTCAGCCACTTCACATCATACAATATCTCCAACAGAACTTTCCTCGTGGCCTTCAAATGGCAAGCAAAGCTCTCATAGGACACAAACACTTTGCACATCCAAACTACAGACGTGTTGCTTCACAGATCACACCTGACACTTTTGGCAATGGTGGCAACAATCCAATAGACAAGCTTTTCTTGGCCTAGAAGACATATAGTAACACTCCAAAGTCCAAACATGACCAACCTTCAGCAAAAGGAAATGTAAACCCCCAAAACTTACAAAGCAATTAGCAAAACACCATAGCCATGCCACAAATCTTCAATTAAGTTGTTGAAGAAATCTTTCTACACATTGCAATCCAAAATGACACTTCAGCAAGGAATGTTTCTCAACCCTTTTCATAAAAATAACAGCTTCACAGGACAAGAACATGTCAACGCTCTGATACCATATTGAAAATGGTGAGCACACAGATAACAACTTGAACTATACCATTAATGCACAAATAAAGATAGTATCTCATTCTATCAGAATTGGTCAGATTAATTATAACATTTGCAAAATGGCCTTATAAAGCCATTCTTCCCATTATTTCCCACACTTTGACCACTAAATTTAACTTACTAACTATTTCAATATCACTTACCATTCTAGTATCTAATTGATGTCAAAGGTATGGAGAGCATATTGTCAATGAAGGACAAAAGCCAAAGGCCACTAATCAATATATATTAACCAAGTATAGGCATTTATGCAAGACAAGTTCAAGTTTATGCTGGCCAAGACAAAGATCATCAAATAAGCTGACTAATTGATGTATATATACATACACACACCAAGTATTGGCATTTATGCAAGACAAGTTTAAGTTTATGCTGGCCAAGACAAAGATCATCAAATAAGCTGAGAAAGACAAGTTTGAGTTTAAGTTTATTCCTTCATATGTTGGCCGACCAAACCTTGGTATATTTTCCAAGACACATCCTACATAACTATATTGGCTGACCACCTTTTGGCATATATTCTAAAACAACCATATAAATATATGTATGTGTTTTAGAACGCCCAAGCAAGTAATCAATTTTATGGGCAGCAATGGAGATAAGGTGAAGTGATTAATGTAAGTAAAGAGAAGCGAATAAAGATGATTAAGAACCAACAATTCAGTGTGATAAATGGCAGAGATTTTTGAGTTAAGATGCAGCAATTAAAAATGTGAAGACAGCGAATTTATTTCAGGAAGAGCAGCGATAATTTTATGATGGAGAGCAGGGATCATCATTAAGAAATAAAAGTAATTTAAAGAAGCGGCAATTAATATCCAGCGTTCCACTTCTCCCTACCCCCCTGCCCGCCCCAAGCCTCGTGTTTCCTAGACGTCCCCATCTCAGAGACTTGGGGGGGACATCCCCCCGCCAGCCCACCACCAGTGCCACCATCCCACTACCAACGTCGCCGTCTCCAAGACGCCGCTAGGACTTCGAGGATGTCGAGGTGTCCTCAAGACGTCTAGGGGACTCTTAGTTGTCTCCAAGATGTATAATTCTTATACTTACACATCTTTTTTTAACTATTTTTACAAGTACTATATGTATTTCAATGCCCTGCCACCACCCCGCCACCGTCCCCAAACTTAGGCCCTTAGTCCCCCTATCCCCAAAACTCGTCCCTGCATCCCCCCATCAGGAAACTCCATGGATCTCTGTTAATATCATTCAAAGATGGGCAGCGATTAATGAGTAAAAAGGCAGTGCTCAGTTTTGTTAATGAAAAGGCAGCGATCGGTTTTGTTAACAAAGGATTATGTCCTTTCAAAAGGATATCACCTTTCAAAGAGAAGTGTCTCCTCATTTTAGATATGAAGATATAAATGAAATTTGAGGAATGAAAAAAGAGGTGTTTGGAGGATAAAAATATATATTATTGTGGATATGTGTGAAAAGGCAGCAATCAAGTTTGAAAAGGCGGAAATTATTATTTAAGATGAGTCATGTCTATTTGAAGGGTCATTATCTTTGAAAGGATGTATCTCTTCATAGAAATATGAAGATATAAAAGGGAATAAGAAATGTGTGAGAAGAGTGGAATAAATGTAGCATCATACAAGCAGATTTGTGAAGAAGGAAAGTGTGTGAGACACAAAGATATATCATTCAAGAACAAGAATATTTAAGAAGAAGAATATATGCAGATTTGTGTATGAATATTTAAGAAAGAGAATATATGCAGATTTGTGTGTGAAGATTTTGAGGAGGAGAATATAAAAGGAGATCATTAAAGGTTATTTGTAAAGAAGACTTATTCTCAAGAAGACAAGATTCTATTGAAGAGGTTGGTGCCTCATATTGGAGAGGTTGGTGCCCCATATTGATGAGGTCAGTGCCTCATATCAAAGACATTGGTGTATCTTGTTGAGTCGATGCTCAATTGTGGGGATTGGCGTCTCCAATGGGTTGGTGCCTACAAATTCTACAGGTGGGGATTGGTGTCTCCAATGGGTTGGTGCTCACCAATTGTATAAAAGGGGATTGGTGTCTCTTGTAAGTTGGTGCCTACAAAGATTGTAAGAGATTTTAATATCAGACAATATTTTGCTGTGGTTTTCTCCTGTAAAGGTTTCCACGTAAATCGTGTGTTCTTTTTGTGTTGCATAATAGTTAGATATTATGTGAATGATATTATTGTGGTTCTTAGTTTGAAAAAGTAAACGATTGGTTCTTATTTTTCTCTAACCAACTGCATTAAGTATTTCATACCAAACTCATTCTCAAAAACTCATCTGACATGAGAATTTATTTGCAATGAACCATCTCTCGAGAGCTTGAATGATCCAGTTTGCACTCATTGCATCAAGAGATGGTAAAAGGAGTGAAGATGTAAGATTGAAACTAGCAAAATGAACCATTGCATAGCATCAATAGCCACCACCTAGACTTGCACCCAAAAACCATAACGTTTGTGTTTGAATTAACAATGGAACTATAGAGAAAGAAAAGTAAAGCCCAAGGTGTTGAGCTTAATTGGTCAATGCATTGGATTGTCATTATCAAGACCCAAGTTCAAATCCCCATAAAAATATCTAATGTGGATTTCTAAATTGTGGCTCATGGTCTTCCATTGTTAGCTTTTAATGTGGATGTAGTTTCTAAGTAACTGGATTGCTAAGTAGTGAGCCTTGGTCCTCCGTAGGTGATTTCTAATATGTTTGCTCATAAGGAGCCTATATAAGTGTTTTTACTTTACCAAAACTCCACAAGCTATTTTTCAACCCTTTGTTTGAGTGACAATTGATCACATCTGTCTATGCCTTGCTTCAAATTTAAGCAGTGTTCCCCGGGCGTTGGGGACGGGGGCACGGGGAAACGTGTGGGATGAGTTTCCGGGACGTGGGGACAAAGGGCCTAAGTTTGGGGACGGCAGGGGGATGGCGGCGGGGGGGTGGCGGGGTGGTGGTCCTGATATAGTTATACATATACTTATAGTACTTGAAAAACTAGTTTTGAAAAGATGTATAACAGTATAAGAATTACATTTCAATTTTCAAATGAAACTATAGGAAATTACTATTAGTAAAATTATAACATAGTAAAATTTGAAATACTAAATCTAAATACGATGATTTCTTGAATGCTAATTGCTAAATAAAATTTGGCAAATGAAATTGTCAAATTGGAGATTTCTATTATAATTTATGTCGAAAATATGAATATCTGATGTCATATGAGATATCACAAAGTCTATAAAGATGATTACATGATTCATCATTACAATGAGTAGAAAATGCCAAATAGTAAATACAGATACTAATAGCAATAGCATTACAAAAGACAAAATGCCAAAATGTCAAAAATCAAGATGTACTGCGCTCTACACACATGGGCTGCATCTATGACTACTTGGACCACATTTTGTGGCCCAACCTCCTCAATAGCCTCCCTAAGAACCTGAAATTGAAAATCAGCATCTTTGCGATGCCCTGTACAATCAACTGCTCTAAGGAAGTATGGGCCCTCTGCACATGTGACCATGATGTTGATGAGTGGACGATGGCTAATGTCCGTCCACCCATCCATAACTATGCTGCACCCAAATGCCACCCAACATGCCTTCATCTTCTCCATCAAAATATTGATCTTGGAATAGCACTTATCCAAGATCGAAGTCCTCATTTTTGTCTCACCTGGTGGCACATATGATGTTCCTCCCTTCACCACCATAGCCATCATCTCCCTATAATAAGGAGACTGTGTAACATGAAATGGAATGCCATTGGCAAAGAAGAACTTGCCAATGGATTCATCTATCTCATCTCTTAGCTGCACATTAAACATATCAGCAATGGGGTTACTCTGCGATGTCTGCAACTTGTGTTTCCCTGCAGTTGTCCCCCTAGCGGCACTAGTAGTGGAAGTGGATGGAGATCCAAACATCATTCCTCCTGTCTGTGAAGCATGAGGAGAAGTATGTAGCGCATCATGGATGTGCTGAAGGGCTGCCCTAGCAGAAAAAGTAGTAGGGGCTGAAATATTTGTGTCATCTGGAACGCCCTAAAGCCTGTTAAACTCAATTCTATAACGTATATATTTAGTTTCCTTCAGAAACTTACAAGGCTCCACACCTTTTCCTATCCAAAAAATAAAGTGTGCATTCACTCTAGTGATGCTACCAAACAATTCAACCTGACAAATGTTGCACTTCCACTTCCTTGTTCCCCCACCTGTACGTGACGTGCCTTGTATTCTTGAAGCAAACTATTTGAGAGGACTTAGGATCAAAAGGACCCCTAGCATACTCTGCCAACAACTCTGAAGGGCAACCTGTACTAGCTGGTGCACTCACCATGGAACTAGAATGGGCTACAGGATCAGCCCCATGGTCATCCCCCTCATTCTCAGTTTCAAAATTTGAATCATGTTCACTATGGGAATGGATTTCCATGTCATCCCCACTCATGCTACTACTCATTGTGAAAGTGACACTGCATTTCACAAAATTAAAATAAAATCAGCCTAGTTTAACAAATTGAAATACAAATTTAAAATTTTAATTTTGAAAACAAATTTAACAAAATTTACAATTTATATTTTATAAAATTTGATGTTGAATCTTGAGGGCAAAATGATGAAGATGAATGAATCATTCATCATTTTGCCCTCAAGATTCAACATCAAATCTGATTTTGAGATGAATAAGAATTTTTTTCTTTTTAAAAACAAGTTTAGTATTAAATTTTTAAAATAAAAAACTTGATGTTGAATCTTGAGGGCAAAATGATGAATGATTCAATCATCTTCATCATTTTGCCCTCAAGATTCAACATCAAATCTGATTTTGAGTCTTTGAGATGAATAAGAAAAAAAAAACAAGTTTAAACTCAAAAAATAAAACAAAAACAACAAGAAATCTGAAAAAAACTTCAAAAACCCTACCTTGTGCTTGATAAATCTCTCCAAAATGCAGTAGAATCCTCTTCCTCCTCTTCTTCTTGCTCCTTCTCACTCCTATAACACTTGCAATCACTCTTTTCACTCCTTCAATCAGACTTCTTCAAGTTTTTCCTCCTCTTCAGCTGGCTGCAAAAAAATCTGTAATTCAAAATGTGAGTGAAATGATAAAGGAACATTGTTTTGTGTTGTTTTGGAGGAAGGGGTGGAGCCCACACCAAATTAGGGTAACCCCAAAACACTTAAAAATGCAATTTTATTTTTAATTTTTAACTTTTACGCCTCCATGGACATGGGCTCGACAAGAGACAGCTAGGTGTCTCCCCATCTCCCGAGAAACGCCTAGGCGTCTCCCCAGGAGACGCGGAGACGTCTCCATGTCTCCTAGGAGACGCGGAGACATTTCCCCGTCTTCGGCGGAGCATCGGTGGCAGTGGCGAGACAGCGAGAAATGCCAAGTACCTGTTGCCTTGTCCCCTAAACGTCCCCGTTTCGGAAACTTGGCCAAAAATGGGGGAAACGCGTCCCCGTGGAACACTAAATTTAAGTTGACAAAAATGACATCACCATAGCCTAGTACCCCCAATTGCCCCTAGTTTTGCTTGTAGTTTGGTTGCAAATTGTGTTGAAGGTGACTTCTTATCAATAGGACCCTCTTCATCTCTCATAGTAATATTTCAAGAAATGAAACTTATGGTTTAAATTTTAATTTAAACCATAGATATGCCATTATGAAAGGACTCAAGACACAAGGATTTTGTTTTTGTTTTTCTACTTCAGGTCACATGAAACACAAAAGCAAAGGATACACAAAAATAGGAATCCTTGTTCTTCAACCTTTATCGAACAACAATTTCACTTTTGTTTTTTCAACTTCAAGTCATAAGAAGCGCAAAAACAAAGGATACACAAAAACCAAAATCCTAATTTGACTAGTATTAATAAACTATTTGTGCAAGCTTGCAAATAAACATTTAAAAGTAAATTAATAAATAAATTTAAAAACCTAAAATACTGCTGTTATAAATGTAAAGCTGAAACTTATACCCTTGAAAGCTGTTTTATGATTGTCCAGTTAGTCTTTTTGAGAGTTGTCTAACTATTGTTTTCAGCAAAAACAACAATTCAATTAGACTTAAAAGAACATTTTATAACCATATATGATTCTATAACAAATTTATATTATATCTATATTGAAAGCAAAAAACCAAAACCTATTACATAATCATTGGTTTCAAATTTAACCATTTGGAAATTAACATTTTTCATAAAAAATGAAAATTTCAAAAGATGAACACCTCTGGCATACCTTTAAGGCTTTAGGGCTTTATGAATGTGTTGAAACTTTAACAATTAAGCAATGAAAACTTGGCACTTGCCCTTCTTCTTGCTAATGCTCTTACTCTTGCAGCCATTCTTGCTCTCATTCCAAATCAAGATCAGAGTTTGAAATTTTGGAAGTTGCCCTTCCTCTTGCTAGTGCTCTCACTCTTGCAGCCTTGCTTTCTCTCATTCTTGCTATGCAGTTGTTGCACTTGCAATCTGCTCAATGTTTCAAACTTTGATGATGATTTGGGGTAAGCTTGTGAGGTCTATTTATAGGTTTCTTTGAGTGCTTAGGTTGTAAGTGGGGCCCATAAACTATTAGGATTACTAAAGAACTAATAGTTTTGAATCAAATTACAATTTGCAAATGTTTGACTCAAGGGACAGCTGAGCATTTTCAATAAAATCAAAGGACTTAAGCAAGTTTCTTCAAAGTCCCAAAGATGTCCTAGCATCCCTTGACATACCCCCAATGTCCCCAACAAGGGGAGATGCTTCAAAAATGTCCCTCTTTGAGGAAAACATCTTGAGATGTCTCCTGCTCAATGGTGGAAGTGGGAGCACGACGGAGGGACATTTCTTTGGTGTCTTGCTGCCTTGGGGACGTCAATATCTGTGTTGCGGACTTACACCAAACTGAAACTTACAATTTTAGGTTACTTGAATTTCAAATCCTTCTTCACACAACCCAAAGGATATGAATGAGGATGATCATAAGCTTTTAAGCCAATCTTTGTAACAATATTTGTTGAAATCAAATTGCATTGTGAACCATGATCTACAAGTGCACTTATTCTAGTTAACTTGCAATTTTAATAGAAAAACTTTGTCCATCTCATCATGTTCCTTTTCCATATTCATAGTGTTGATGGCTATGCAACCAAACCTCTCATCTACATTTGAGCTTTCCTCAATCTCAACCTCTTCTTAAAGAGTCACCGTGGACTTCTTGGACTCTTCCTTGGCTTTGTTCTTTTGGAACAACTCCAAATACAACTTCCAACATTTAGTGTTTGTATGCAAATCAACATTCCAATCACTAAAAGGATTCTTTGGAAATTTATATTGGTGCACAACAATATTAGTCTTCTTACCTTCCAATTAAGATTTTCTAAGAATTTTTTCTTGTCCTTTCTGACTGATTACTGCTTTGGCCTTGCTTGGAAGGCTATTGTTCCCTTTTTTTCTTCTCTTCTACTCAGTAGGCTTGAACACATGCTTCAAGTCTTTTGGCCTTACAATAATCCCTCTTCTCTAGATATGGTTATGGAGATGTTCATTCCTAACAACGTAGCATAGTGCCAAAATTTTATAGTATAAACCTACACACTTTGCCAACCACCTTGTGTGAAATACAACCACTTAATCTTCAAATGATTCTTATGCCCAATTGGATAAAAATTCCTACATAAAAAATCTGTGCAATCTTCCCAAAAAGACAATTCATTTTTTCTTCTTTTCCAAAGATGCTAAATATTTTTCCCACCATACAAGAGCATGACCGACCATTTTCAAATGTGTAATAGAAATCTTTTGTGCCCCACTTATATTATGCACACTAAAATAGACCTTCACTTGTTTAATCCATCCAACTGAAAATTCCACTTATAATCGTCCTTCAAATAATTTAATCTAAATTTTTGTTTCTACCTTAATGAAGTTTACTCATATTTTACATGAACTTTCTCCAATGGCCTTTCCTCCAAAAAAGTTTCTCTATCAAATCCCTATTGTCTCCAATACCAAATTTCTATGCTAGAGCTCGCATTAAGGACCCAATGGGTGATTGTTCATTGGCCATTTGTCCTTGTTGTCATGTCATGATTTTGTTGTTGGCTGATTAAGTCTGATTTTTCATTACTCTATCCATGTGGCCTTCCACGGCATTTGATGAAACACACACTTATACTAAGAGGGGAGGAGGGGGGTGAATCAGTATAGATATAACTTTTTCTTTTCACAACTTAAACTTTAAAAATCACAATGAAGCAATCATAAAAATCCACACATAAGAGACACAGGATTTTACGTGGAAACCCTTACAAGAGAAAACCATGACAAAATATTGCTTGTATGAAATCTTCTTACAAATTTTGTAGGCTCCAACCCACTAGAGACACCAATCCCCACCACTGAGCACTAAGCCAGCAAGAGACGCCAATCTCTTTTAATGAGAGGCACCAACCTTACCTCCCGATCTCCTCAATTAGGAGGCTCCAACCTCCAAATGAATATTATGTTTGCCTTCTTGAGTATCGCTGCTGCAATATGTTTCACAATTCTGCTATAAATTCCCTTACCAATCTGTTCAAAATTCTTCATAAAACTGCTCACAACTTTGGCATTAATCTGGACCAAAATGTCTAAAAGATCTATTTAATTCTTCAACAATTTTGTTTATAAATCTGCCATGATCTTGCTTTTAAATCTGCTCCGATATACTTCAAATCTGCTAATGTACGGAAAGATATTTGTTAAGTGCTTGCCTTCAACACTCTCCACACACTCCTATTTATATCTTCTTGAAATGGGCCAATTTTTCATGATGAGACATACCTCTTGCCAAGGGAAACAACTCATATATATACAACACTTCAAACAAAATATCGATGCTTGGAATGGGTCAGCCCATTCATAAATAACATATTTATTTTCTTTTTTTTATTTCCAAGGTAAGGCACCTTTATGAGGGGAGTCAGCCACTTAAAATAAATTTATTTTATTTTATTTTAACCCTTACCTTGGGTTCCATGTTAGAGGGGTCAGCCCTTACAAAATAAATGAATTTATTTGATTTGATTTTCCTCCAAAGAGGGCAACCATCATTAGAATAATTAATTGTATTTTGGGGCCACCAAAATGCCACCAAAACACCTTTGACATCAATGACAATATTTTTCCAACAGCATCTACTCATGCATTCAAATCACCTTCCATTCTTACTTCTCTATTCCACTTGCAGGTATTGATGCAAGCAAGGTAGCAACTCTTTGTCCTTTGAAGATCTAGTCACTGTCATACAAAACATCTTTCCACAATTTCTCAAAGGATTAGCAAGGGCTCTAATATCAAAGGATATGTAATTTCTAAGAAAATGCTTGTAGAAATTACTAGAACATCAATACAAACTATTATCCTAGTTATTCAAGCCAATGAACAGCTTTAGAAGATAGACTGTCGTGCAATTCTATAAACTAAGTGCAGAAACAAGAAGAATTCAACACATAACTCAAAATTCTAGAAATACCCAAGCAAAGGAGAACCAGCCGATAGCGGCAATTGCATGTCTACTAGATATAATTAATTAGAAAAGAAAAAGCACAGAAAGAAAGAAAAAAGAAATTAAATTAATGTCCACAAACGACCAAAAGTAGGTCAATAAGACTCAAGAAACAGCAATTTACAATAGAAAGTCCTAGGAAGAAAAACCTGAAAGGGCCCCACCAAGGGGATAAACAAAAGTAAAATAAAAAAAGCAATGGACCACCAGAAAAAGTGATCAGAAACTATTACAAATAACCAAGAAGGGGGAACAAGAACCCCAAAGAATAAAGAGCAACGACAGAGGAAAACAGAGTGTAAATACAACTTCTAGCTGCTCCTATAGCTGGTCTCATTCCAATCACTACAACACTCAAACAAGCCTCCCATGATGCAATCCAACCTCCTCATGCCCTTACATATATGCTGATATGTCCTCCATGTGCACTAGAGGGTTCCAGAAGTGGAATAGGAAGGAGATGTGTCAAATTATTTATATCAAATTCTGTTTTTCAAGTATCAAAACAAAACCACCTCTTCATGCAAAGAGGCAGTTTCAAAATCACCTCTTGTATGGACCGACATTTTCATTATTTTGACAATCAAGGTGTTTTTGGTCGCTGATCGTTTTTTGAAAACTTCAATTTGATGAAGAAATTTCACTTCCAAATACTTATGGATCATTAGTCATTCATACATCCGACCTCTTGAATCTTTGTACGAAATGATTGCATGATAGAAGTTTGCATATTATGATTCTTATTGCAGTGTCTAATTGTCCAATGTTTCATCCTTACCTTAGCTTTCTACACTTTGATATAGTTCTTGACCTCTATCATTCAATATACGCTTCCACCATAGCACATTTAGCCCTGTTCAATGTGTCTATCCTCTGGGCACCATCCTGGGCTCTAGATCAGTCAGTCAACATTGACTTCAATTAAATGGTTTGGGTATTTCAACTTAAATTGGTCATTTTATATCAAATTTATGATAAGAAGTAATACTCAAAAATTTTAGCTCTAACATAAGTTTAAAGCCAAATCAAGTAATTGATCATATCCTTAATCCATAAACACTTTATTGATCTATTGATACAAGCATTACCAATATCAATAATATTGATAGCAAAGTTGCATGGACACGGATATGGATACAGATACGGATATGGTATCGGATACAAATACGGCCATTTTTTAAGACCCCCAATATGGATACGGCTGGATACGACATTCATAAAAAAACACACACATATTTTCTAAGTTTTTAGAAGAGATTTTCATTACTTCAAAAGCAAATAAGAAAATATAAATTAAAATAATATTAAAATTTAAATATGAATAATTTAGTAAAGAATAATTAGTTAAATATATATTAGTAAATTTTATTTATATTTAAAGAATAAGTTTCTTTTTTTTAAATCTCACATTTAAACAATATAATATAAATATAAAATTATAAACAATTAATTTTTTTAAAATTGTAAAAATTAGAACACCAAAAAAATAGTAGAATTGTATTGGAAGAAGTCTTAGAAAAATGGGAGGCTGAAATAGAAAAACATTTCATTTGTCTTCCTCATTTGGTGTAAGTTTTATTTATATAAAACAAAACAAAAAATTTTATGATTGAAGTTTTTTAAGATAATATTTTGGAAGATTCACGTCAACTTTTTTGAAAATCAAATCACATAGTATCCGACACGGCTGGGAAATCAAGGTTTTTTGGGCACGTGTGGGTACGGTATCCAACGTGTATCCATGGCGTATCGCACAAGTATCCGTATTTGATATGGGGATATGCGTACCTGGGGAGGGGCAGGGGCGTATCCGGCTACTATGATTGATAGTATTAACCATAATAGTATATCAAATAAATAAATATACATCACATGCATAGTGAAGCATCTCACATAGGCCAATTTGTGGCCATGATTGTAATTGATCAAAAGTGCACCAAAGCTGACAAAGCTAAAGAACCAGCTACATTGTGGTGATGCATAAAATTCAATCAAAAGCACTAGCAGGAGATGCAGAACCTGAAACTGAGTAGAAGGTAGAGTAGATCAAGACCAATCAATGAAAATTTTGAAGCCGTGAGTTGAAAATTTTGTAGGCTTACAGATTTGGTGTATTGATCTGAATTTTGAAGGCACATATTGAAAACAGTGTTGATTATGAGATTCCACTGCAGTGAATGTCATGAGGATGCCACTTAGTGTCTACTTGTTATGAATAATGGCTTCAAAATCTTCAAAATTGAAGAGACAATACATAAGAAGGCCTTTGTGAAATCAAAAAAAAAGATCAGATTGAATTGAATGATCCCCTAAAGAAAACTAAAAAAGCTCTAAGCGAAAGAAAAAATAATGTAAGGAGATTAACAGGAAACTTGGACTTCGAGCTGTAACTAAATGAAACCTCAGACAAAGTTGAAGATCTCCAATGCAGAACCATGGAGACTGTAACAGTCCTTTGGAGAATAAACCACTTGAGCCAGAAACTTAAAGCTTTTTGCAAAAATACATGAATTTTGAAGATAAATAAGAACAAAGAACAAAGGGTTCAACAGGGGCTCACTAAATGCAGGATCAAAGAGCTCTATGGCTCAGGCTTAAGAGCAAAACAACTCCAACGAAACAAAGAAGTACAAGAACTATCTGGACAAATAATCAAAAGAAGAATTTGAATCTCTGTAGAAAATATGTAAAGAGCTAAAAGGCAAAGGCAACCCTGTACATCTGAAATTAAAAATCAAAGAGTTAAAATGATTCCCTGGCCTTTAACATTAAATATTGTCCATTGCAGCATCTTTCATGTAAGGCTTTACCTAACACAACCCAATGATTGATATGAAAATTCAAAATAACATTTATGGGAACCTTTTAACATACACCTCAAATCAAATCCAATTAATAGCAACTGATAAATAAATATAATTGTTCACTTCGAGGAATTAACAGATTCTATTTGTTTCAAGCTTACCTGCTCTACTAGCATTAACTATTCCTTCTATAGACACCGGATACCATATCTAAGATAAGGAGATACAAATTCTATTAACAAATGAACCAATTTAGAGAACACATAAACATAAAATTATTTGATTTTATGTGTTGAAACTACATTAAAATATCAGGAGATTATGATCAATTTGTTCATTCATTTCATGCCTGATTTGAAAGATGATCTATAGATGCAAAAGTTTCAAGTAATCCATTAATAAATCTAGGAAAAATAAACATTATCCAATTGCAAATAATATGCATGTTCCTATACTGACTCATGTGAGTGTTCTAATCATCTATTTCTCAGATAACATGACATGACCAGAAAATGTGGAAAAAGATAGTCATTAAAATTGACAATGTTTTATGCCAATGCTATGTACCTATTAGCAAATGGTTTTGTTGCTGCTATTTTTAAATATTTATTTTTGACTTTATTCTGGGACAGCAACAAATCTAGCAACAGTTGGAGAACCCATTATTAAATTAAAAAATTCCCTCTATGTTTAAAGGAGCAGCTCCCTTGTATGGAAGGGTTTTATGTTTTTGGTGTATGCTTTTAACCTAAGTTACCGATTCAGTTTTTGGGTTCGGGTACGAGAATCCGGTACGGGATTTGGTCAAAAAACATTTTGGGGTTGGGTACGTTAATACAAAAACATATAAAAATCAGAAATATATACATATTTGCAGTGGTATATAATTTTCTTTATTTTTACGGGAAGCAGATCCGACTGTTTGAACACCATATAAAATACAAACCTAAGAATCAAAAGCTCTGTTGATAAACTTCATGATTTCCTTGGCAATGGTATATTCCTACAGTATCTTCTTGTTTTGTTTTACCAGTCTTCTTTAAATGTCAGTATCTTTTTTATTAATGATTATACTTGTATACCATGGTGTAAAACTTTAGGTGTTATGTACCCTTAATCATTAGATATTATTGATTGATAAAATAAAAGGATATGTCTGTAGCTATTAGCTGTTTCTATTACTTTTGATTTGTACTCATATCCATATAGTGGATAGTCTAGAGGAATTCATCTCTTCATTATTAAATAATAAGTACTATCATTTTGTTCATATGGATACAGGGTAATGTTTCATAGGAGAATATCAAATAGTATCAGTCATAAAGTTTGTGACCAAAATCTCTTACAGAGACCATTTATCATCACAGCCTGACCATCTAGAAAACAAACAAATTACAAAAATCAAAATAATATCTATCTTCACTATTCCTAACATAATGCACTGTTATAAACTAAAATAGCCATATTCTATGTAAGGTATAAACTAATTAATTTAGAAATGTCTCAATGCCCATGCAAAATATTCATATTGTACCTATACACACAGCCACATTCCAAAACATTAGATAGTATACCTGATGCAAAGAAAAATCATTATATCCGAGAAGTTCATCTCTAACTCTGTCCAGAGTGCATTCAAATCCAAACGCACCCCTTGGATGCAACTTTCTAGCCAAACTGTCTACATCAGAATCTGTGTAGAGACGCCTCACTAGCAAAGGATGATTTGCAACCTGTCAAAAATTGAAACAAATTTACACTCTTTTAAGAACTGCTAGTGTATCATTCAGTAGAAAAAACAAACAAACCATAATGCAAACATTTACAAAGTACCTTACGAAACTGCATAAAGTAATTAGAAATCTGACGCCGAGGAAAGAAATCAGCAACATTTGATATGGCTGACCCTGTACTTTTTGCCAAACGCGCTAAAGAAGCTGAACGATATTCTTCAATAGCCTCTTTATATGCATCAGCTTGTTCTGGAACCATCGTCAAAAACTCTACCTGTATGAAACAAATTACAAATATATAAAATTCTGGCTTAAAATTTATGTATATGCAGGAAGTAACTGCAAGAAATCAGAAAGATGGGCAATCATTCCTACTAACAATGTTTATACTATTTTTCTTTGCAGCATGTATATGCTTATATGCAGGGAAGGGATCCCTTAATGGAACCCCTATATTATAATATCTAAAAAAAACAATTTTTATAAGAGTTAAATTTGCAACCTTATGATTCTTTTGTACCAACTGCTGCATAACATCTGATTTCAAGCGCCTCAAAATAAATGGCCCCAATATTGATTTGATGCGAGCAATCATGTCTCTGTCTTCTGCTGAAGCACCCAAAACCTTCTTCAAATCCACATCACCAGTCTCAAAAATATTCGGCATCATAAACTCCAAGAGGGACCACAGCTCCTGGGAAAAAGATAACCTTACATGTATATGAATGCATATAATAAAATCCAATCAATAAAAGAAAATTTTGATATTTCTTTTCACAATGTTGTAACTGCCAACTCAATAAAAAAGAATGAATTAGCAAGATTTAGACCTTTCACTGACTATTCAACTTATGCAAGATTATCACAACTCACTTTTTGTAATATTGTACAAATCATACATGTAATGTTCAAAATTTCAAATTGCACTCAACGTACTCAAAAATTAAAGCAAGTTACTGATTCAAGTTCAGATAAGGTGGTTTAGTATGTGGATATAGGGAAACAAGAAAATGGGGATTGGTTTGTTTTGTATTCATCCATACAAAAAACATATAAAAATTATAAATATAGACATTTAATAAGTGACGTGATATTTCCAAAATTGGCCTTGTATATTAAAAATCTGGGATTCAAATTCTTTTTTTTAAAGATATAAAAAAATTAATTTTAAATTATTAAAAATTAAATAAATTTAGAATATATTAAATCTAATAATTTTTTGTTAAATTATAAATAGTAATAAAATACCAGAAACCTATAAGAAATATAGCATAAAGTTTAAATGAAAGATTTTTAATTGTCATGTCAGCTTTACATATTCAAATTTGCAACCGACAATCCTCTGCTGAAACCTTTGAGCCACAGCCACTCTGTATCTCTCCAACGCACTCTCAGTGGCCCTGCAAGACCTCTGACCCATCTGAGTCAGGGAGATCATTTTGAGGCTTTACACAACATCATACTGGAGGAAACCAACATAACAGGGTCTTCCCAAGTCTGCAGAACTTCCAAGGTGTATGAAAAGTTGGAATGAACCCTAGCTAAACACTGTAGAATTAAAAGAGGAAGAAACCCATCACCAGAAACAGAAATTTGTTAAACTCCCATCACGAGGCAATTGCAACCTGCAATTGCAGATGAATCGACATTCAAAAAATGCATTCTTTTACTGTGGGCTCATCCAGATTTTGTTTGGATTCACCTAATTTCATCCTGGTTGCATCCAAGCCTGTTTAACAAGACCCTAGATGGCTCTACAGGCAGATCACTTCCAATTCAGGGAGTTTGAATCGGACCCAGACTCGGCCTGGGTTTCCAGCAAACCAGTAACTTAGAAGTAATGGATTTCCTCTTTTAATACAATGGTTAGGTCCTCTTAAATAAAATATACAAATCTTCAGAACATTTTCTATAGTCATCTTGCATGATGTGCTACTACTAAACCATAATTTTCAAGGTCCATTGTTATCTAACACGTGCCATTGTGCACAAACACATGGATTGCTAATATCTATTATTTTAGTTAGCAAATATTGGATTTGGTTTTCAAATTTGTAACTTCTTTATGTGCCTGTCTGCAAAGAGTCATTGATATTCGGCTCCACATATGGTCCATGAACAAAGCATTCTGTTGGGGCACAACTATCATTTTCATTGGCACAAAACTTAGTATACTACACTGATATCACGATTTGTTATATGAAGTCATGAACAAAGGGCAACAGTCCTAGATTTCCAGTATATTCTTGAAATTTTTCTCTTGTTTCTGTTACATTTTTCCTGTCTAAAACCTGTCACACAAGATCCAAGATACAGGTCCACATTCGGACAGAAGATTGAATTAACTAAGTTTACAATTTCCTGAAAGGATGCATAATAATTGAAAAAGAAAAAATGTTCCTGTTATATTTTCCTGCCTGTAATCTGTCACACTAGATTCATGATACAGATCCAGGTCGTACAGAAAACTGAATTAACTAATTTTACAATTCTCTGAAAGGATGCATGACAATTGACAAAGACAAAATGGTTCTAACTGGGAAGATGGGGTTATCATTTATTGCTAAAGAAATGCATCGCTATTGGTTCACAGAAATAAATCCCTTGTGATCCATGGAAATTTTGAACTCGGATCCTTAAAGGATTAGAAGCCAAAAATAGACATTCAACAAAACTGTGATTTGTCCCCAAGGTGTATTGTGGTATTTAACTTCAAGGTTCCAATGCCAAAAAATCCAGGTTCACAAGCAATCTTCATCAACCAAAAAATATAAATAAATAAAAATTATTTAAAAATTTCAGCTGCATTTATTCTTGCAAGCATTTTGTCAAACAATTGGCATATGCATGGTGATGGTTGGAAGTCCTCGGGCCACCTCAGCGAAAATAAATTATATAGATTTCAGGGGTTTGGTATGGAGATGGTGTAGCAAAATTCATTTGGAACAAGGCAGAGTACATTGAGTTCTGAACACAAGCAAACCTTTCCAAAAACAGCCCAAAAAGAAGACAAAAACAGTTTTTGAAGATGCTTGTTCATATTCCAAGATTAAGAGATTTTAAGGGACACGTAAGGCTACTGGAAAGACACCAAGATAGAAGAATTTTGGAAGGAGCAACTAGAAAAATCAGAAAACAGTCAAAAACCAAGGGGAAAAGGGGACATTTTGGCATGTGAGGGTTGGAGCAAAAGGTGTAGCCATTCAAAAATCTAAATTTCATATTTGAGGTGCATTTTTTGCATAGATGGGGTAAAGAAAAACATTCTAAGATAATTCCTCTTCAATTGAGATATTTTGAGGTCTCAAATTCCATGTAAGTGTTTGAAAAAATACCTAAGAGCATATTTGAACTGCTCTAATTGATGATAAGACTTGTTGCACATGTGGTAGTTCATTGTGAAGATTTTGTAACCTAAAACTTGAGCAATAAGAGAATAATTGAATCAACACATCCCCAACCTCTCTGTGTGTGTGCCTTGGGAAAGTCTAAAATCTGTATTTCAGTTAAAATAACCGTACTGGTTCTATGTGAGATTCATATGAAGTTAGGAATATATTAGAATAGGTTGTAAATTTCAGAAAATCTATTACCCTATTTCACTTGGTGTCTACAAAGGGCCTTGTTCTGACCAACAGAAGATATTATGAATGGAATCTACAGTCCTGCTGAAGTAGCATTGAGTGTTGGCCATATGCCGGAGCCAAGATGAAAACCACTGGCAGACACAACATCAGCCACTATGACTTGAAGCCCACGTCACTGACAAGGTCTGATCAAAGACTTCAAGACCACGCAAATTTTTCCTTAGTCTTTCTAGCTTCCAAACATTGAAAAAAACATAGTAGACACGTCTATATCGACCCTATATCTACTGGCCATTGATAGGAACAGTTTTCCAAGAGTTACTCTAATGGCATGTATCATGATAACTGCATTTGCTTTAAAAAATTCCTCAACCTGAGATCTGTGATGCCCAACAAGAATGCAACTTGTTTCTTCTTTGTCACCAACTGCAATATTTTGTGTCCATTTTGTATTTGCATCAGAGCCATTAAAAATGGAGTGAACCGGAAGTATTTATCAACGAAAGGACACATTACTCTGCCTTCACTTGTGTCTGGCAGCTTTTCCACCTTCTAATGATGGGGCCTCGCAAGTTGCAACAGAGGCATTAATAAAAATGTTGGAATCCAAGTTTTGCCATGTTTGCAATGAGCTGTCCACAATGCAATCTCCTTTCACATCAATTGCAAAGTTGGCAAGGGAATCCATGTGATTATCGATCTCTCTATATATGTGCTTCATTGTGAAGGGAGATAGAGATTCTAGGAGGAGCCAACACAACCTGAATATATTATTTATTTTTCTAAGTTGAAGATCCTTTCTTCCTAATAGAATTCACAAGAACCATTCAATTGCCTTCTATCTGCACTTGTTTAATTCTGAATTGTTCACAAATCTGTAGGTCGAGAAAAAGTGTCTCTGCTTCTGTTTTATTGTTAGCTCCTGGCGCTAATCTCTTTGAGGCAGCTCTGACCATATTTCCATTATGATCCCTGATTATACAACTAGTTCCTGAGATTACAGGGTGTCACCTTGACACTTCATCAAAATTAAGTCTGAACCAGCCTTTGGGGGCAGACCAACCTATTCCCTTTTTTGGATTTGTTAGGGGATTAATCCCTCCATCCCCATGAACAGGGGGTTATTTACTACATATATTATTTTATTTACATTGTTTACTTTATTTTTATCTGAATAGCTACTTTTATTTACTTAAAAGAAATTTTATTTACTGAAGAGTTATTTTATTTTATTTACTTGTTTTAGTTTTAGCTCTTGAGTAAATGTTAAAATAAATAAGTGTCTATGTCTTTTCTTATCTATCTACTTAATGTTCGTGAATATATTAAGTACTTTAGAATCTAGATAGATATTAAAAATGATATTTATATAGAAAATAGAATAATTCTTGAAATAAAATTAAAAGTAAATAATTTGGTTTGGTTTGTCAAAATTAAAATTTATGTTTCCACATAAATGTTGTAAATAAATAGTTCTAAAGTAAAATAAAATAACTCTCAAGTAAAATAGCTCGAAACTGATATTCTCAGTGTCTTTTAGACAGATATATTTAAGATATTTGTAACGTTAATTAATATTAATAGTATGTTTCTTATTAAATATAAATTATGACAGGTAAATGGCTGTCAAATTTAAGTTAAGGGATTTTTATTTCGATTTACACAGTCATGACATGAGACTCCTTGATGCCAGTATAGAATGCCTCTCAGCGTAATAAGAGTGGGAAACTTGTTTAGGCTGCTAGGATTAAGGTCATCCTTCATTGGACCCCCTTCTAGACTGTATCAGTTTCTCATCAGAAAATTAAGATTCAAAAGTAAAGATACTGATGCAGAGAATGCAAATGAAATAATACAAAGAAATTGGTGCTTGAAGGTACTGAATCAAGACACACACATCAAGCAAAAGAGAAAAAAAACTACAAAGAAAAACTGGGAAGGTAAGATGAACCAATAGATGAATTTACCTCAAGATCATTTTGAAGTGGCGTTCCTGTAAGCATTAGTCTCTGTTTTGCATTCTGAGCAACAGCCATTAAGTTTTTCCTCCTGTAACTGCTTCTGTCTTTGAGAACATGTGCTTCATCCATTACCACACAGCTCCATCTCCACCTCTTCAACACTTTGCGATCATCTTTCTGTTGCTCACTGTTTGACAAACACCAAAAATCATAAGCAAATCTGAATTTTTAGCTGACCAAATTGCATTACAGAATAGCTACACAATAAACTACAATTGCAAAAATGTGCAGTGATGAGTTAAACCGTACCAACTAACCTGTGCCTTTCAAAAAGTGTATAGCACACCAGTAACACATTGAAAGGTGGTGGTCCACCAGACTTTGAAAGATAATTTAGTCTTTTTGATAAGGCTGCCCGTCCAGTTCCATGAAACTGAAAGACAGAAAATGAAGGGCACCATTTCCTAAGTTCTCTTTCCCAATTCTCTAAAAGAGAAGCTGGAGAAACAATTAAATGAGGACCTGGATCGTTGTCCAAATGTTTGAGCATTGTCAAGAATGTAATAGCCTGGAGAAGTGAACGGTTAGACTTAAGGATCATTAGCTCAAGACAATGATCATTTTAATACCATCCTTGCAACAATGAATACCGGATAATATTATACCTGTACGGTCTTGCCAAGGCCCATTTCATCAGCCAATATAGCTACAATAAAAAAATCATAATTAATATTTTTAAATAACTTTCCAACTAAATTAAAGGGACGAGTAGATAATCAGATGAAAAAGAAATCTTGACAAAACTTCAGAGTAAAAACATAAAGAAAATCTGAAAATTTAAATAATCTGCCTACATAATGAATACTTATTCAGATCCTAAGGTAATTGTTCCCTAGATTTACATATATCAGCATACTTTTGTGTCTAAGCACCCAAACCTCAAAATTGTTTACCATGCTGAATGGAGGAATGGTATTCTTAATGCCACAAATACAGTTTTCCAGCTAGGATTGGCAATAAATTTTAATCAGTTAAATAATTGGCAGCATTTTATAGGTGCAAGCATTGACTCACACAGATTTTGGGAAACCACAAAACAAATGCCTTTCTTTATGCCTGTGTAATGTGCAAATGGCATCAATGGTGGAGAACCAAAAACCATTTCAAGAAGTCATCTTACACCCGTCGTTATCCTCCAAGGTTTCCCATTATCATAAATGTGGATTTATTCTTCACAATGAAACTCAGATATGAGCTTGATATAAGACAAACAAAACATATGTAAGACTGAGACAATCCAGCATGCTCTACCAATCTCTCTTCCCAGAAAAAGTGTCTTACATGTTAATTGCTTAAGTTCCAGACTTTCTCTATGCCAGCAACAGAGCACACATGAAAATATTTCAATTCCCAGCACTGCCCTTTCCTCTACCAGCTTCTCAATTGCTTATCTTACATAGATTTCAATAATATGGGATTATTTTTTATTGAAATGGAGATCATCAATGACAATTTGTGTGCCATATTCAAACAACTCAGAGTCTGGCTCAGACTGGGTGACGACAACCACATGAGAATTGGTAGGATACCACACCAACTCAGAGATGCAACCAAATAAAGATGGATTAGATATTAAAGTTTCATTAAAAAGTGGATATCTTTTATTGAAAATACTAACGACACTATAGAGATCAAACACACAGAGTAAATGTCAAATCAATCAGTCAATAGACAAAATGTACATCAAAAACCAAAAGTCATTCCATAAATTTAACAATTAAAAATGCATTAATTCTCATTCCATGAAAAATCAATTCATAGACACGAAAACAGAGATAATCCATCTCACATATGTAGTAAAACCTGCATAATAAAAATAGCCAAAAAGGGTTCGTGCCTGAGGGACAGCAGTAACACACTACCCCAGGTAACAGTGAGGTCCCTGCTTGGAAACCCCTGAGTACTAACTCATGCCCAGACTATGGGAAATCAGAGGAGCACTTGAATTCAATGCAAGATAGTGGCATAAATGGAAAAGATTCAGGTTGTAATTTAATATATGCTAGCAGTTTCATCTCCCTTGTTGGGTTGAAAAATGGAGACATTGCAGTTAGATTTCACCCTCAGTCTTTTCCTACTCCTGCCTATCATATATGCATAGTCAAAACATATACATCCAGCTTACATAGGCAACCCTAATTCCATGGATAATGATGTCCTATGTCATTGCATAAAATGCCTCAAATATGCTAGAATGATTGGACTGGATATGGGCCCAAGCTCGGTACTGCTGAAAAAGATATTGCTCCAATAAAATCCTTATCAAATGCTGATCCTCACTAAAATTTTGAATAAAATTGAGTTAGTACTGTAATAACCTTCTCCCATGACAGAAGTATCTCAAGAATTAGTGCAAAAATCACAATTTTGATGAGTGAAAAAAAATGGTTTTAGTAATCATTTGCCCTTCTTCCTACAATCTGTCTTAACAGCACAAAGATGGTACAAAATGTGTGTTTTGGGAGGAAAGTGGATAGGTTGCCTTTAATTTGTTGTTGTAGTGATAAGACAGTCACAAGCTACATGTATTTTGCTAAAAATAGACACAAGAGTTAGTGTGCATTACTGCAAGTATTGTACAGTCCAATGGGAATGAGCTTGTTGAATATTATCAAATGTTTGTACATTTTACATCTCTCTTCATTTAGAAGTCTCCTTCCACCAGAAACTTCCTTGTATATCATTTGTAATCTTTGTCTAGATATAGAGTAGAAATGAACATAGAGCGCTTGCAGTTCTGGCAATCTCCTGTGATTCTTTCTTATTCTTGTTGCAATTGTCTTCCATGTTCATATAATTTGATATTAGATTCTATCGACCATAGCCTTTAAATCTAATCTTCCCAAGTATTTGCATCATTTACCCTTAGTAAATTTGATGCCCTTAGGCCTCTCCCAAAGAAGGCATTGGATCTATAACCTTTTGTAAGGCTTCCTAACTCATAGCCCCTGTGTAAAGGTCCACCCCTTTTGTTTGGTAATTTTTTTGTGATGGTTTTCAATTTGACATGGCATGAGCAATATATAACTTCTCAAATATTAATATGCATAATCAAGAAGCTATTCTCAGAGATAAACTTCACTACTTCCTAACTGAGATTCACACAGATTTGTATTTCAGACTTAAAAGCATTGTACTGAGCAAAGATAGGACTGTTACAGAACAGATTTAAGCATGAAACAAGTACAGCAGCATCCAGAATAAGATTGCAGATTAAAACAGGCTTATCAGTAATTTTTATCAGCTTAACACATACACAGAATTGTGTATCAGAATATTATATTAGCAGCAAGGGACTGATTTGCACTAGAATGACTGCTCAGAAATTAATTAGAGACTCAGAAAAACTCACAAAGACCATCAATGAGCAGAGTTAAGTAAAGCATTGCATTAGTGGATCACAGCGCCTCATACTAGGTTCATATTTGCAGAGTAGACGGCATATAAAATGCCCAGTATTGAACAGCAAACTCAAATATGCGTACTTGCTAATAGCATGACAACTTAATGGCATTACATGAGTGAGAACATGGTACTCAGACCTGGAACTTTTAATTGCCAACCTGGAGTAGCTTGCAGCAGTCTGGCAACAGTCTGAGATCACCAAATAAGGCCACGACAAGCTAAACACCTTGACTTTGCCTTGAGAAATGGTTATGACCCAGCACTAGCGTTTCCTGTAGCACGGCACTGTAGCATGGTACTGTAGCAACGGTGCCGTAGCGACGGTACTGTAGCATGCTTTAAGAAATCATAAAATCAACAAATATCTTAATAAATTAAACTCCATTCATACCTCAATAAATAGATATCGATTACCATCAAATTTTCCTCTAGAAATGCAATAGAAAAATGATTGGATTACTCTGTAAAACCTTCAAACTGAATACCAAACTCAAATACAAATTACGCCCAAGTAGAAGACCTGTATGATCTCCTCCACAAACCAGCTAAGGTGGGTCTTTCACCACCGAAACCAATGCTACAGATAAGGCTTTCCGTCCTCAACCAGCTGCAACGATAAACTGGAAACAATCCAGTAGAGTCTCCTAAGGTTGTCAAATCCATCATAACCAAATGAGAGCCAAAAAGCAGATTAAACAGGAGTGGAGGGAGCAGTTAGGGCAACCTCCAATTTGAATCCTTTTCCCTCCAAAAACCTTTTAATATTTTTGCTTTATACTTTAAAACATTATCAAATAATCCTCAAAGGGGCGTCCTGCTCAAAAGAAAACTATTTTACAACGTAAGTTATCTCATTAGGCACTAAGGTACTTTTCGATGACCACCTACCCCCTCAATTAAGTTATAAAGTTATTTTATTAAAATTACTTAAGTGACTTATAAAAAGTGAATATTAAATAATTCAACCTTAGGCTCTTCAACGCCACCATAGAAATAACACTGCTGATGACACTAAGAGTCTGAGACTAGTTTCTCGAAATAGACTTACTATAAATAGCAACTGCTAAAAATAGTAAGTGCTCACCAAATAACAAATTGGCGAAAACATTAACGATCGTCGGTCAACTCCAACATACTGCCCAAACAGGAAACCCTACACTGCATTGCCATCCGAACCAGTTACTAAATATAGTACTTACTAGAAATAGTAAGTGAGTCAAAACCATACTAGTCCAAAGGAGGACATCGAAAATGGGGACATTACACTCTGTTGGATCTCCTCTCTTCAACAACCTACAAATTTGAGGAGTTACTTTAATATTGATGTTCAACAACTCAACATTGCACCTACTTAAGAGGCAATAGCTTCTGAAGTCTTCATTGATGTTCTATTCACTTTGTTGAACTCTTCCCCAACAAAATGTGTAGTTAGGATTTCTACTAGCAAAAGGATCTAATCCTAATCATTCTTGCATAATCAGAAGTGTTCTTCGGGAGCTTGCTAGCAAGTGGTCAATGTATAGACTCTGAGCAGCGTTGAGGGATCTATGACCTTGAGAAGTTGACCTTCAAGAACTTTCTATATTCCTCTTTTATTTCAATTGCCTTTGACATAGAAAAAGACAAACACTTTCATATTTTGCAATCTGGGTAAGTAAACCAAATGCCATTGTTTGCATAAAGGACATTTGCATATTTATTTGCCAAGAGGTTCCCCTTATAGGTTTTGGTACCACTTTCCATCAAATTCACCTAGAACTTGCACCTAGCATCAACCATTAGGTTTAACCAAATCCAGAATTGAATGTGGTAGTTTATCCAAATAAACCCATAACATTAGTATGTATGAGCATGTAACATGTCTCTTGGAGATTTGAGCATGAGTCTCCACTATGAAATCCTTAATGATTTATCACTTGACTTCATACCATTCAACCTAGTTGCCTAGAGGTTTTGTTTTCAAATAATTGACCATATAACCTTGTCGTTTCTATTTCTAATCAGGAATGGCTTCAAAAGTTATGATGAAATCCTCACATCAAATATAAATACTTATACTCTTGAGGCAAATCAATCATTTTAGTCCTCTCAAATGCAAGTTGAATGGGTCAAATTAAGAACCAAATATAGCTAATGCAAGAAATGATGGGTGTTCCAAATTATGTTTTTGTAAATCAATCGCAAGAATAACCATATGGCATCAACACAACGCTTCCATCCTGAAATTTGACTCTACCTACACAACCAAGCTTGTCATATTCAATTACTACAGCTGTCAAAGAAATTGATGATTCTTCTTCACTACAATCTATAATGGGTCCTCTCCATACTAACCACAAAACATCGTGCAATCCTTGAAAGCTCAGCCACATGATCCATAGAGAAGAAATTGTTTTAAGAGACTACAACTGTCCTACAGCAGGATCATAAATTCAATAAGCAGAAATAGAACACATAAGACAATGAACACAACAAGATACCCTAGGAAAACCCTCCTACTCGAGGGAGAAAAACCCAGCAAATATATCTCTTATATATTGAAGGAATAAGAGCAAAAATCTGCTTACAACTCAGACCCAACACAATGCTGAATTTATACAATGAATAATAGCACCTCTCCTAGATGCAAAGATACAAACAAATATGTTTTCTCCTTGAAATCGATCTGCTGTTACAAGATGATGATTTGCTGCTCAAGTGCGAACTTCTTCTAGGAATACGAATTGTCTTGAATGAACTTTATTATCAAATGAATGGAAATGATCTCTCCTATATACAACTCGGTAGAGAGGACGCACCCCTTCATGATGCAAGGACAGCCATACATGGAAAATCGTGACTTCTACAAGAGGTGGCGATTCAAAGAAGTCGGTCTCATATAATTAATAATTATTAAATATTTCTTGTCCCAAGTGAAGCGCCTCTTCACCAAATGACGTTTCTAATAAACTAAATAGCTGATAAGGCTATATTTAATTTATGCTTGATAAATCATGGCTGGAAGTAGAAGCCCGACGCTGCTAACATCAACACTCCCTCTCAGCTAGGGAGTAATACTTCTTGATACACAAGGTCATGGAACATGACACCCACAATGGTTACACCCATATGTGAGAAAAGAACACATCACAGAGTCACACAACGTGATATCGTCCATCATGGCTACTCCCATGTATGGAAAGAACATGTGCACAAGTGCCCATCACGGAGTCACTCAACGTGATGTCATCTCAACATGACGTCCACCATGGCTACTCCCAGAGGGGGATAAACACAAGTACAAAGAAATCATCACGGAGTCTCTCAACGTGATGTTGTCATGGAGTCTCTCAACATGACATCCACCATGGCTACTCCCAAAGGGTGGAACCAAGGGCTTTCACCTTAAATTTCTCTCACAAAGAAAGATGCATTAACAAGGGCTTACACCTCAAATTTCTCTATCACGGAGAAAGATGCATTTAAAGCAAATCACAAAAGATCATTGATGCTGAGTCTCCCTCTCAACTAGGACTTCATTATCCACAACTCCAAGCTTGTCTCGGAAGTACACAAACTTCACTCTATAGAGAGACTTGGTGAGAATATCAGCCATCTGCTCATCAGTACAAATGTATCTCAACTGGATAGCTTTCCTCAATACCATATCTCTAATATAGTGGTATTTGATCTCAACATGTTTTGTTTCGTCATGCAACACTGGATTGACAAAAAGCTTCACACAGCTCTGATTATCACAATGGATGACAGTTGGCTCCAATGATTGTCCAAACAATCCTACAAGGAGCTTCCGAACCCACACTGCTTCTCGAGCTGCCACACAAGCTGCAATATACTTTGCCTCTACGGTGCTTAGTGCCACTGAAGATTGCTTCCTGCTACACCAAGAAATCATAACAGATCCCAAATTGAAGCAACAACCAGAGGTGCTCTTCCGATCAGCTACACTCTTTGCCCAATCAGAATCAAAATATCCTTGCAACTAAAGATCTACACTGGAAGTGTATCTTAAGCCATATCCAATTGCGCCACATAAGTAACTTAGGATATGCTTAGCTGCAACTAGATGTATTTGCCTTGGTTCACTCATGAACTGACTAAGTGCACTCACTGCATAGCAAATATCCGGTCTAGTATTGACTAGATACATCAATGATCCAATCAATTGCCTATACATAGTGGGATCCACCAAATCTGAACTAGCTGCAAACTCACTCAACTTCTTCAAATTGGTTTCCATCGGTGTAGACATGGATTTGCAATCCATCATACAAAATCTCTTCAAGATGTCTATAGTATACTTCCCTTGACTTAGAATGATCTCATTAGGCCTCTGCCATACTTCTAATTCTAGGAAGTAATGCATGTATCTAAGATCCTTCATCTCAAATTCAGAAGCAAACTCCTCCTTGCATTTGATAATGAGATGTTCTTCTCTAGTGAGAAATAGATCATCAACATAAAGAACCAAGATTAATGCCTCACCATTAACTACCTTGAAGTACAGGTTTGAATTAGCATCATTCTTGGAGAAGCCCAAGCTCATCAGGTATCGATCAATCCTCTCATACCAAGCACGAGGAGCCTGCTTAAGGCCATACAAAGCCTTCTTCAATCTACAAACATGAGACTCCTTCCCATGAATCTCAAAGCCATCAGGTTGCTCAATGTATACCTTTTCTTCAATCACACCATTAAGGAATGTCGTCTTCACGTCCATCTGATGTAGCTTCCATCCCTTAGCTGCTGCAATAGCAATAATGGTTTTGATGGATGTATAACGAGCAACCGAAGCAAAGGTTTCTTCATAGTTTATTCCCTCTTTCTAAGAGAATCCTCTGGCCACAAATCTAGCTTTGTACTTCTCAATGCTTCCATCAGCCGCATGCTTGATCTTGAAAAGCCATTTAGAAGATACAACAGATTTCCATTCTGGTCTAGGTACAATATCCCAAACATCATTCTTGATGATAGATTGATATTCTTCAACCATGGCATCTTTCCATACTTGCTAACTTGATGCTTCCACAACACTGGAAAGCTCAGATTCAATGATATGACTCATTAATGCAACATAGCTTGGAAACTGTTGTGGCCTTTTGCTTTCTCTGAATGTGCCTTTAGGAGCTGCAAACCTTTTTGCCTCCTGCATTGTTTGCCTAGCCCATAGAGGTCTCTTTCGACCTATGACAATATCTCTTGGCCCATCAGTTGGTTCCAAAGGCTCAACTGGATCACCATCCTCTTCTGGTTTAGTAGACTCCCTCTGAATCTCAGGAGTATGATCAATGTCCATGTCCTAAGGAGTCTCTTGATCTTCGTTATCTATCTCCATGTATGAGCCTTTAGATCTTTTGAATGCAACATCTTCTTCAAAAGTAACATCCCTACTGATCTCTATCAGTTTCTGACCTGGAATGTAAATCCTGTAGGCTTTTGAAGATTCACTGTAACCCACAAATATTCCTTTCTTGCTAGATGGTTCTAACTTAGTCCTCTTATCTTTAGGCACATGAATGTACACAGGACAACCAAAGATTCTCAAGTGACTAATCTCAGGCTTTACTCCTGTGAAGGCTTCTTCAGGAGTCATATTCTCCAAAATACGATGTGGGCACCGATTCTGAACATACACTACAATTCTAGATGCTTCTGCCCAAAGGAAGGTTTGCAAGTCTTGATCATGGATCATGGCTTTAGCTGCTTCAACAATGGATCTATTCTTCCTTTTTGCAACACCATTTGGTTGAGGATTGTAGGGGACACAAAACTCCCTCTTAATCCTTGCCTCGATACAAAAGTTACGAAAGACTCCAAAAGTGTATTCTCCTTTGTTGTCAGATCTCAAAACTTTGATCCTCTTCCCGGATAAATTCTCTACTTGAGCCTTAAACTCTTTGAATTTCTCAAGTACTTCATCAAATTCCTTAGACTTCAAAAAATAAATCCAAGTCTTTCTAGAGTAGTCATCAATGAAAAGTACATAATACCAAAAACCACTCAAGGATGCAACAGACATTGGACCACACAAATCAGAATGAATAAGATCTAGAATGCATTTAGATCTACTTTCACTACTATGGAAAGGACCTTTAGTATTCTTACCCAACGCGCATCCTCGGCAAGTACCTTCATGTTCTTGACTGAGTTTTGGAAGACTAGTGACCATCTTTTGCATGGATGGAAGAGCTCTGAAATGAAGGTGAGCAAGTCTTCTATGCCAAAGCTCACTTGGACTGGTGGAATCATGCAACAATGCTTGCATTGGACGAATGGAAAGTCTATAAAGACTCTCATGCCGAACACCAATCACCCGAGCTGTCTTGATGCTAGAGTTCTTTGCCCAAGCAAGAACTTTTCCTTCAGAAAATGCAACTTGATATCCTTCGTCCTCCAAGGCTGAAATTGATACAAGGCTCCTCTTGATACCTGGTACGAACAACACGTCACTCAAATGAAGAGAGATGTCGGAATCTAGGTGAAGAGAGGAGGCTCCAACACCTTTCACTGAATAGCATGCATCATCTCCAATAATGACTTGAATGTTGGTATCTCTCTCCACCAAATCTGAAAGATGTTCTCTAAATCCAATGATGTGACGAGAGGCACCACTATCAATCAACCATGTGCTGCTATCGGTTGGAACATTGCTTGATAGGGCTGAGATAAATGGAAATCCACTTGAATTGTCTCTTGAATCCCTCTGAGTCATCCACGTCCATGGTAGTAGCATGTTGTTTTGGTCTTGTTGCACAATCTCTTGCATAGTGACCAAACTTGTCACATCTAAAGCACTATATATGGGAGAGATCTTTCTTCTTCTTAGATTCAAGAGCTTCATCTGATCTTCTATCCCTGTTCCTCTTGAAATTGCTTTTCCTTCCTTTTCTTCCTTTCCTCTTCGATGTTTGAGCAGCAAGAACATGGTTGTCTTCATTATTAGAACTTCGTTCATTACCTCTTTCTGTCAATCTCAATTCCTCTTGAATACAATCTACCCTAAGACGATCAAACTTTGGTAGCTTCGATCTTCCACTAATACTTTGATTAAATGGCTCCCAAGATTGAGGAAGACCGTTAAGAGCCAACATGACTAAATCTTTATCATCAACCATATTACCAATGGCACAAAGTTGATCTCTCAACTCAGTGATCTTCATGAAGAAGGAGATGATTGAATCTCCTTTCGCCATCTTGATGTGATGTAGTTGTTGCCTCAATGCAAGAGCTCGGCTGGTATTGTTAATCTCATACAATCTCTCCAAGGTTTTGAACATCTCACTCGCTATCTGCAACTTGGAGATAATAGGCGAAAAGTTATCCTTCACAGAATCAATCAATATCTTCTTGGCCTTTGTGCCATTCTTCCTCCATTGTGTCTTCTCATTCTCATCGGAAGGCTCGGGTACTTCGCTCTCCATGAACTCCAGAATCTCATTTCCTTCCAATGCAATCAGAACTCTAAACTTCCAAGAGATGAAGTTAGAGGCACCTTCGAGTCTATCTTCAACCTTGAGACCATTCACCATTTTCGTAGTTAAGATAGACATGCACAAATGAGAATAATGGAGAAGGATAATGCTGCTTATAAAAGTCTGATCACGATCTTTTCTTAAACCTGGTTCTGATACCATGTTAGATTTAGGATCAGAAATTCAATAAGCAGAAATAGAACACATAAGACAATGAACACAACAAGATACCTTAGGAAAACCCTACTACTCAAGGGAGAAAAACCCAGCAAATATATCTCTTATATATTGAAGGAATAAGAGCAGAAATCTGCTTACAACTCAGGCCCCAACACAATGCCAAATTTATACAATGAATAATAGCACCTCTCCTAGATGCAAAGATACAAACAAATATGTTTTCTCCTTGAAATCGATCTGCTGCTCAAGTAGGAATGTGAATTGTCTTGAATGAACTTTATTATCAAATGAATGGAAATGATCTCTCTTATATACAATTCGGTGGAGAGGATGCACCCCTTCATGATGCAAGGTCGGCCATACATGGAAAATCGTGACTTATACAAGAGGTGGCGATTCAAAGAAGTCAGCCTCATATAATTAATAATTATAAATATTTCTTGTCCCAAGTGAAGCGCCTCTTCACCAAATGATGTCTCTAATAAATTAAATAGCTGATAAGGCTATATTTAATTTATGCTCGATAAATCATGGCTGGAAGTAGAAGCCCGACGCTGCTAACATCAACAAGCAAGTCCATCTCTCCAACTAGCATCCACTCTTCATCCTCAACTTAGTCAGAAAATCTACAAATCAGTGATGAGTTCCATATTGCTCTCTATGGAAAACAGGATTTCAGCCCATAGCCTGCACGATGAATTGAACACTATTCTACACATGGAAGAGATCTTTTGGCAAGAAAAGTTCAAAGTTAAATGATTAAAGGAGGGCGATCAAAATACAAAAAAAATCTGTCACTCTACTTATATACACAAGCTATTCAAAAAAATTGAAAGCGTCTCTCCCTTCTAACAATGAAGTTACTGACATTGAGGAGATCATAAAAGGAGTCAATTTTTTTGATCTTGGCATTTGATTCTGATAAGGATCAAGGGGCCCTTCAAGGTAATGTTTTCTAACATCCTGAAAATTATCAGGGAGGAACAAAACACGGATTTCATGAAACCCTTCCTGCTGGAAGAGATTTGCGAAGTGACCTCTCTCGGTGCTAGGAGCCTCTAAACCAGATGGTTTCTAGGTTGGGTTCTTCCAAACTTTCTAGGATGTGATTGGATTGGATGCTTGGAAAGTGACTGAGGAGTGCAAGGCAAGAAAGACCATGATAAAAAGTTTGAACACTACCTTTCTTGCCTTGATCCCTAAGGTCAAGAACCCCAAATACTTTGATGAGTTTCAACCTGGTGCATTATGCAGCTCAATTTACAAGATAATTACCAAAGCCATGGTGTTCAAGTTGAAGAAGTGCTTGCAGGAGATCATCTTAAGAGCAAAGCAATTTCCTCAAAGGGAAACAAATCTTGGATGGGATTGTTATCACCCATGAGAAAATCAATACAATCAAGCAGAAAAAGAAGGGTATGTTGCTGAAACCTGATATGAATAAAGCATAAGGTATATTGGGATTTTTAGTTTATGTAATGAGAAATTTTGGATTATGTGAGGACTAGTGTGTTTGGGTGTCATGTCCCTTGAAATTGTAGCATTGAGATATAAAGCATTAGAAACAAAATAAACAAAATACATATTAAAAAACATTTTAATATTATTATAATTATAAATATTAAAAATAGTATTGTAATTAACAAGATATAAATACTAAATATTATAATCATTATAATATATTAATGTAAAATACATAATATCTCAATATAAAAGATCGTAACACATTGAAATAAAATAATAGCATATATATTGATAATTTATTATACTTTAATGATTAAAATACGAAATATTTGTTGATGTTATAGGCAGCTTAGGGCTGCACTTCCAGCACACACACTTCGAGGAGAAAGCATAAATTAAATGATAGCCTGCCGGCTATTTAATTTATATTGTATGATAAACATAAAAGGGCCGACCCTATAATGGTTCGCATGTTTTGTTTATTCATTGGGCCGACCTACATTGTAATTAATATATTTACATATTCTTCCAAGGGAGCCGACCTAATTGAGGAGGTGCCTCAATTGTATATATACAAGGTCACTCCTTGTCATTTACAATTCAAGTTTATTCTTCATAATTCGCATTTCTAGGAGAAGGTCGCACCTGTGCAGCAAATCATTATTGTGCAACAGATCATCATTGTGTAACAGCAGATTGTACAGTTGCAGCAGATCATTGTTTTGCAGCAGCAGACCAAATTCAGGGAGAAACATATTCGTTTGTATCTTTTGCATCTAGGAGAGGTGCAACTTCATTGTATCTATTATTGGCCATTGTTGGGCCTGAGTTGTAAGCAGATTTCTGCTCTTGTTCCTATATATATAAGAGAAATATTTGTTGGGTTTTTCTCCCTCAAGAGGAGGGTTTTCCCAAGATATCTTCTTGTGTTTATTATCTTATGTGTTGCAATATTTTAAGTGCTTTCAATTATATGATCTGATCTAAGAAACACTAACATGGTATCAGAACGGGTTTGAAAAGATCGTGATCAGATTTATTTTGCAGCACTCTCTTTAATCTTTTTCAGTCTATCTCCTAATTCAAATTTCAAGATGGTGAATGGTCTGAAAATCGAGGATAGACTCGAAGGAGTTTCTAACTACACATCATGGAGGTTCAAGATCATGCTCACATTGGAAGAGAATGATTTGGCTGAGTTTGTGAAAACAAAAGTTCCCAAACCTGAGGAGGAAGAAGAAAAATTGCAATGGAGGAAGAAAGATACTAGGGCAAAGAAAGTGTTGATTGATTTCGTCAAAGATCATGTTGTTCCGATTGTCTTCAAGTTGGATATAGCAAGAGAAATGTTCAATACATTGGAAGAGATGTACGAAATCAACAACACCAGTCGAGCACTTGCTCTGAAGCAACTTCATCACATCAAGATGGCGGAAGAAGAATTTGTCATCACCTACTTCATGAAGATTTCCGAATTGAGAGATCAACTCTCTACCATTGGTCACATTGTTGATGACAAGGATTTGACCATGTTGGCTCTTAATGGTCTTCCTTCATCTTGGGAGTCTTACATTCAAGGAATCAGTGCGAGATCGAAACTTCCCAAGTTTGATCGATTGAGGGCCGACTGCATTCAAGAGGAGTTGAGGTTGGCGGCTAGAGGCGTTGGTCAAAGTTCAAAGAATGAAGATATACATGTTCTCGCCTCTCATTCGTCGAAGAAAGGAAAAGTTTGGAAGAAAGGATTCTTCAAGAGGAATCGAGATAATGGGTCAGATGGTGCTCATGCATTCAAGAAGAAGTGGGACCTCTCTCGTGTTCAATGCTTTAGATGTGATAAATTTGGTCACTATGCGAAGGATTGTCCTACCAGGCCTAATCAGCATGCTTCATTTGCGGATGTGATTGAGATCTCTCCCCAAAATGATTCTAGTGAATTTCTACTCTAGTCATGGGCCTATGTTCAAGTTGTGAAGGTTGTGTATTGATTTGAGTGCAAGAGCAGCGTATCATACCGTGTCCACCCTTCGAAATATTTAAGAGATAAGTATTCTTTGTTTTGATTGCAATTACCCTTCTAGGTTAAAATTCAGTTTGTTGAGTTGTGCAAATCTGACTTTGATTTGTGTTTAGTCAAAAATTGTGGTTCTCTAGTAAATAGTGATCACTGTGATGAGATTCTTTAGATTTATTCATTGCAAGTAGGATCATGCTAATTTGTGAAGATTGTCTTTTGAGATTAGCTCTTCCGAGAAATTGAAAGAAAGACATGTCATGATTGATGAATTAATTATCTATTACTCAGGAGATTTTGAAGTATTGCATGGTTGAATAATGATGAATTGTTTTGTAGCCACTAATTCATGCTATTGAGATAGTCAATCATGTATGCTCCTAGTTATGGTATGTCTATTTGAGATAGTTGAGTTCCATGAACTATTAGTAATCTCTTGTTAATGATTTCAGGATAAATCAAGAAGCGTAAGAGATTACTTTCAAGAAGAGCTTGATGCATCCTATAGGTTGAAGGATGGAGACTCTACTTGTAGCTATGAGGCTAAGTGATTAGCTGAAGACATCTTTCTCGAAGAGAAAGAATTAACCTTAAGAGGGAGTTCTATGACTCACTAAGAATAAGTAAGGGTTGTAGTGTTGCAAGGCCAGATGTTAAATTGTTGAAGTACCTCCGCAGTTAGGTTCTGAATTACTCAAGTCAACCTAGATTGGTAGCTCCGCAAACCTATTCAGAATAGAGTGATCTGGGATGCGGTTGAAGAGGACAACCCTGAATCTCTACAGAGGTGTGCGTTGGAAACCATTTCTCTAAAGCAAGCGTTGCAGGCAATCTTGGTCAAGTGGTTGATGCAAGTGATTGAAGATTCAGAGGGAGCCTACTAAACCTAAAGAAGATGGTTGCGTTGCCTTGGATGTTGTCTTAGTTGATGTCTGCGATGATATCCTGTTATAGCAGGAAGCAGTCTTTTGTGGCAGCTCGAGAAGCAGTGTGGCTTCGAAAGCTCCTTGCAGGATTGGTTGAACAAGCATTGAAGCCAACTGTCATCCCTTGTGTTAATCAAAGCTTTGAGAAGACTTTTGTCTTTCCATGTGTTTCATGACAAAACTAAGCATACCACTATATCAAAGATATGGTATTGAGGAAAGATATTCAGTTGAGGTATATCAACACTGATGAGCAAATGGCAGTCATTCTCATCAAGCATTTTTTGGGATAATGGTTGTGTACCTTCGAGACAAGCTTGATATGGTGGAGAATGAAGTCATAGCTGAGAGGGAGTCTCAGTATTAGTGTTCCTTTGTTTAAAGATTTCTTCTTTGAGAGAAGTTCGAGGTGAAATCCCTTGATAATGCATTTCTCTATTGAGAGAGATTTGAGGTGTAAGCCCTTGATAATGCATTTCTCTATTGAGAGAGATTTGAGGTGCAAGCCCTTGATAATGCATTTCTCTTTGAGATTTAAAGTGAAAGCCCTTGTTTCCACCCTCTGGGAGAGCCATGGTGGATGTCATGTGTGTGACTCCATGACAACATCACGTGAGGGAATCCGTGATGATTTACTTGTACTTGTGTTTCACCCTTTGGGGGAGCCATGGTGAAAGTCACGTTGAGGTGACAACATCACATTGAGTGATGAGCACTTGTACATACCATCTATGGAGGTAGCCATGATGGTTGATATCACGATGAGGTGATATCTTATTTGTTTTCACATTGAGATGATGTGTCTTGTGCAGGTGGAAGTATCATCCCTAGCTGAGAGGGAGTGTTGATGTTATAAGCAGCTTAGGGCTGCACTTCCAGCGCACACACTTCGAGGAGAAAGCATAAATTAAATGATAGCCTGTCGACTATTTAATTTATATTGTTAATGTATGATAAACATAAAAGGGCCGACCCTATAATGGTTCGCATGTTCTATTTATTCATTGGGCCGACCTACATTGTAATTAATATATTTACATATTCTTCCAAGGGAGCCAACCTAATTGAGGAGGTGCCTCAATTGTATATATACAAGGTCACTCCTTGTCATTTACAATTCAAGTTTATTCTTCATAATTCGCATTTCTAGGAGAAGGTCGCACCTGTGCAGCAGATCATTATTGTGCAACAGATCATCATTGTGTAACAGCAGATTGTACAGTTGCAGCAGATCATTGTTTTGCAGCAGCAGACCGAATTCAGGGAGAAACATATTCGTTTGTATCTTTTGCATCTAGGAGAGGTGCAACTTCATTGTATCTATTATTGGCCATTGCTGGGCCTGAGTTGTAAACAGATTTCTGCTCTTGTTCCTATATATATAAGAGAAATATTTGCTGGGTTTTTCTCCCTCAAGAGGAGGGTTTTCCCAGGGTATCTTGCTGTGTTTATTATCTTATGTGTTGCAATATTTTAAGTGCTTTCAGTTATATGATCTGATCTAAAAAACACTAACAATATTAAAATACAAAGAATCAACAAACAAATAAAATAAATATCAAAATATATATAAACAACCTAAAATATTATTATAAATAATATTATAATTATCATGCAATCATCAAATAGAATATTTGGCATTATTTACACTTATTAATATCTGATTAGTATTAAGATATTCACACAGCAATTATTTACAATTATTAAATCTGATATTATTATTAATATCTAAAATTAGTTGCACCAATTACTAAGTAATGCCATTAGACAAGTAGCACATCAGTCATCTCTAAGCTTTGCACCGATCAGAATTAGTTAAGGAGCGATGAAGAGGTGATGACGATTTTAAAGAGGCAACAATAGGATATTTAAATAGACCCCAAAGTCATTCAAAAGGGATGGATAAGCTATAAGAATAAGACATTGAATATAAAGAGGAATATATGGAATAAGTACAGGCTGCATACTGTGGAATCGTGGATAATATCTAAGACATTGTGAGATATGGTTCTGCTAAAACATAAAGTAGGGAAGAAGCATAATAAGTAGTTGTGTTAATATTGTTCATTTCTTTTGATAATATGTTTAGGAAATTATAGAATAGGGTAAAGCCATGTTGAGAATTATTTAATTATTCAGAAAATTATAGAATAGTATTAAGACATGTTTATTATTATTTATATATAATAATAATAAATTTAAATATAATATTATAATAATATTGTTATATATACATGCAAAGAAGTTATTATAAATTAAGAATCAATTAGAGATAATTATAATTGTATATATATATATATATATATATATATAATTTATGATTGTTTATTATAGGATATTATTATTTTTACCTATGACAGGTTCAGAAATTTATATGTTTGTATATTGTTCATATGTGTTTATGTAGTCAGTAGATTGTTTATATTATGATGTCCATGTTCCACCATGGTGGGGAAGAAGGATCACAATAGGGGGAATCCGTGTAACGGAGCCACCTAGATACGCCACCCGAGGGTAGGACATGATGAGCCTACGAGGGCCAAGGGGATTTCTGCCTGATTAATCAGGGTACTGCCTTTGGGTCTAGGTTGGTCTCCACTAGATACGCCACCCAAGGGTGGGACATGATGCGCCCATGAGGGCCAAGGGGGTTTCTGCCTGATTAATCAGGGTACTGCCTTTGGGTCTAGTTCAAGCATGAGGTCCACCGTTGTAATCTTACCTTCCTACGATGGTGCAACATGAGGAGGGGGGATCAATTATGGAAAATGTTGGTTATGATGTCTAATATAGATTTTTGCTTGTACTTAATTCCAATGTTCAATATGGAGTACCAATTGTCAGGATACTTAAGTGATGGATCTCTAACATGATCATAGGATTTAAACCAAGGTTTATCTCTCTTTAAGAACTTAAGTGGTAAGTTATAACCCTAACTACCTTAAGTTTGTGATTCTAGGGCAAGATTTAAGGTTACCCCAAATAGGGACATTACATTGGGTGCGAAATTACATCTCCTCAAACTACGTTTCGGTTCTCATTAATAGGTCTTCCTAAAGGTTTTTTTCCTTCCAAAAGGGTCTCATGCAAGGGGACCCCATTTCGCCTTTTTTGTTCCTTTTGGTGTTAGAAGTCTTAGAGACAACCATCAAAGCTAAGGTGAGAAGTGGCAATTTAAGGGCTCTCCAAGTGTTGATAAGGATGGTAATGTGACCCACCTCCAATTTGTGGATGACACCTTGCTCTTTAGTGAAGCTTTTATCAAGGAGGCTAGAATTCTCAAATAGATTTTGAATTGTTATGAGAAGGCAATTGCACAAATGGTCAAGCTTCAAAGTCAACGTTTTTCTTTCTCAAAAACAATTGTATGGAAGCCTTTGAAATTTAGGGTGTGTTTGAGTTCGTGAATGAAAATCTTCCTAGCTCTTACCTTGGGATGCCACTAGTGGATATAAGAGCTTCGGATTCTAATTGTAAATCTATGGTGGAGGGAGTACAAAATAAGTTGTCCTCCTTGAGAGGGAAGTGATTATGTATGGCAAGGAGGATCACTTTGATCAAAGCTTCATTAGCAGCTATTCTTGTTTATACTATGTCTAATTTCAAGATGTCGAATCAAATAGCCAAAGCCATCAAGTCCATTCAAGAACATTTCTTTTGAGTGGCACACAGAGGATTTCAAAAGATATTGATTGGTCAAGTAGCATAGCATCTAAAAACCAAGGAAGGATGGGAAGCTAGGGTTTACAAATTGCAATTAGATAAATAGGGTCTAGGGTATGAAACTACTGTGGAGAAAGTATGTGGAAATTGATAGAGTATGGAGTGGAACCTTATAGGCGAAATACCTATCTAGGGGAGTAGGCAATCTATTTTTGGAGGATGTGCCATTGCCCAAAGGATTGAGTATTTGGAATTTTCTAAGGTCTTGCAGAAGATTTACCTTGCCTGATGGCAAATGGTGTTTAGGCAAGGGGTACAATATCAAGATTTGGATTGATGAGTGAGTGTAGAACATCACCATACCAGATAAAGACTCATTGAGACCCTTGTTGTCCTACTTTGAGGGAGTCATTGGCAATAATGTTTGAGATGTCATTTCAAATTCTATGGAAGGGAAGAAATGGCTCAAGCTAACCCCCCTTTTGCAAGCGATGCTAGCTTGTGCCCAACTAGAAGTTGTGCTAGAAAGACGACCTATTCCCTCCAGTGAGCAAGAAAACTCATTGGTTTGGGAGAAAAGTGGGAGTAGGCAGATGACTATAAGAGATGCTTACTATCATATCACCTATCTGAATGGAAGGATTGGGGATTTCCAAGGGGGGGGATTTGGCCAAGTCAATGGCTCCCCAAAGCCAATGCCTTTCTTTGGGTTGCAACCAAGAGAAGGGTGCTTACTTCGAACAAGTTATAAAGACTTGTAAAGCTAGGTCCATCCAAATGTGTGTTGTGCGAAATGGAAGTGAAAATTATCAACCACTTCTTCATATGTTGTGAGTTTCCCACTTAATTGTGGGCCTGGTAATTGAGAAGATGGAAATTCATTTGGGTCCAACCAACTAGGATCTTAATCCTACTCAAGAGTTGAACCCTTGGTGTGAAGAGTGAAGGATTAAGATTGGTTTGGAATTGTGTTCTTACTCTCATTATCTAGAACATTCGGCTCAAGAGGAATCAAGGAATTTTTCAAGACAAGGAGGCCCTAATGGAGCGAACTTTAAACAAAATTCAATCCTCCTTACAACAGTTAGGGCACTATTGGAGGAAAGCGAATTGGAAAATCAGATCCTCAAAGACGAATTGGGCCAAGATGTGTCCTTCCTAGATTGAGATGGTTGGACAACTTAGCTCTAGTTAAGCACCCTACTGAAAGCCAAACTACGTGATCACCCATTGTGGCTAGCTGGATTAAGCTCAATTTTGATGGTGTTGCCAAAAGGAAGCCTAGGGTAGCCAAGTGGGATGCATTTTCAAGAATGAGAAAGGTCAATCTCTCCCAATCCACACCTTTGATTTTTGCATCAAGTATAACAATTTAGTAGAGGCTAAAGCTATGTACTCATGTTTGAAGCTGACAGTGATACAAAGATGGAAAACAATATAGGTATTTGGGACTCCAACATGGCAATCTAATGAATGAATTATTGTGAATGCAACAACTACCTCTTAGACTCCATTTTGTTGGAGGCTAAGACTATTGCTAAGTCTTCTAAGAGTATATCCTTTTCCCATATTTGGAGATTTTGTAATTCAATGGCAAATTGGGCTGCCATCAAAGGTGTTGGCCAAATAGAGTGATCGAGATATACCCAAAAGCACTAGAAGGATAATTTCCTCATGAAATGGTCTCTCATCATCAAGGGCTTCCAAGCCTTTCAACTCGACAATGGGATGTGAAGAGATACACGAGGAGATTGCAATCAGGAATATAAGCAATACTATAGAAGGCATGGGAGAGATAGTTGTTGTGATATGAATGCTCATACATAATTGCTTGGGGTGGCAACAATCTTCGAGTGATTTTATGGCTTCAATTGAAGGATCGGTATGGTGTTTTGGCATTCTTTTGTGGCATTAGGTTTTTTCAATCAAAGTTAATGACACCCACCTTGAGGCACAGGCGAGGCAAGCAAGGCATTCCAAAGTCTTCTATTAAGGAGAAGGGCAAAGAGTTGGATGTCCCGAAAAAGGCAAAAGTTTGTAACTAAAGATCTCTGGTGAAAGAATGGTCTATGATTCTATAGCCTTTCTCGAGCAAGAAATAAAAACTTCAAAGTTAAGAATTTGGTTGCTCAAAATATAGGAGTTAGCTAATGAGGTTGATGGGGAGCAATGTGTGGAGATTCATAGAGCCATTGCTATTTTTTTGTTGGATCCAAGACACACTAGAGGCAAACGGAAAGTTTTTGATATGCTAGCCTTTAAACTATGCATCTATGTTGTCAACTGCAACTATGTCATACCTCCTCCACAATGACAATTAAAGACGTTCAATAGCAACGAGATCTTTATTTCAACTACAACCTAGACAACCTTCATGTCATCAAGTAGCAACAAATGCATATGCAATAGGCTATTGAGGTGATTGCCAAGGATCTCAAACTATCTTTTCCCACTGATGTTATTCCATATTTTTCTTATTGCTATGATGATGAGGATTTGAAGGGCATAGTTGAAGTCTCTTCACCTCATAAGTCGGATATATGTAAGATATGTTTGAATGATTATGGGGGCTCGACGTGGCTAAGGAATCCCCCATGTTCTTCCAAAACATGCTTTGGTTAATGCTACCTACTACTAGTTTATGGGAGGCCAAGGTAAATTGCCTCCTCAAAATAATGATTTAGTCCTATGCCTGTCATTTTGGGTTGCTATCAGGTCTCACTAGGCTGGTCTCTAGTTGGTTTTGGCTTATTTCCTGGTTGAAGCCATTTTGTCGGCTTTCATGTCGATAGAAGTTGTGGAATGTATCCTCTATTATATATATAGTCTATGCTTTGATTAAGTTCATTGGCTTGCTGCTCCTCTTTGTTGATGACTTGCAGCCGCAGGTGTCTACTTCCAAGCACGTATTGAAGAAGATGAATAAATTAAATATAGCCTCTTGGCTATTTAATTTATATATACAATTTTTAAGAGGTGCTTCATTAAATTATAATCAAAAGATAAATATTAAAGACATAATAAATAATTAGTATTTATTTATGAGAGCCGACTTTGTCTAGAAATTCGCACCTCCTCCAAAGACGTCTTTTCCTTGAGGCCGAGCTCTCTTTGTGAAGGGGTGTGTTTCTATTCAATTGGCTATATATATGATGCCCTTCATTGTGTTTCAATCAACAAGTGAAGCATTCATTCAAGGAGAAGAATTCGATCTGAGTAACAAATCATATTTTGTAGCAGCAGGTCGATTCAAGGAGAAAAATATTGTTTGTATATTCGCATCTAGGAGAGGTGTTGTTCATTGTTCTAAGAGACCTTGTGTTGGGTTTGAATTGTAAGCAGATTTCTACTCTCATTATAATCAATATATAAGAATATATTGGCTAGGTTTTTCTCCCTCGGGTTGGAGGGTTTTCCCAGAGTATTTGCTGTATTGTGAGTTTATTTTGAATTAAATTTCTGTACTTTTCATCTGATCATTAAAATCTAACATGGTATTAGAGCCAAGTTTGAAGAAGATCTTGATCAGATTTGTGTATTACAGTGATACTCTCTATTTTCTTTCTCATCTTTGTTTACCTCTATCTCTCCGTCAAGATAATGAATGGTCTTAAGATTGAGGATAGGCATGAGGAAGCATCAAATTTCACTTCGTGGAGATTCAGAATCATGCTCACCTTGGAGGAAAGCGAATTGGTAGAGTTTGTGGAGAGCACAACTCCCAAGCCTTCGGATGAGGAAGGAAAGGTTCTTTGGAAGAAGAAAGATATTAGGGCAAAGAAAGGATCATATTGTTCCTATTGTCTCCAAGCTAAAGACGGCAAGAGAGATGTTCAAAACCTTGGAGGAGATGTACGAAATCAATAACACAAGTCGGGCACTTGCACTGAAGCAACAACTCCATCATTTGAAGATGGTGAAAGGAGAATTTGTTATTGCCTACTTCATGAGAATAACCGAGTTGAGAGATCAGCTCTCTTCTATTGGGCATGTTGTTGATAGCAAAGACTTGACCATGTTGGCTCTTAATGGTCTTCCTTCATCTTGGGAATCTTACATTCAAGGAATCGGTGCAAGATCGAAACTTCCCAAGTTTGATCGTTTGAGGGCAAACTATATTCAAGAAGAGTCTAGGTTGGCTGCAAGAGGTATTGGGCAAAGCTCCACTAATGAAGACATACATGTTCTTGCCACTCAATCCCTCAAGAAGAAAAGGAAAGGTGGAAAGAAAGGATATTTTAAAAGGAATAGAGATAGAGAAGCGAATGGTGCTCCTACATTCAAGAAGAAGAGGGACCTCTCCAAGGTCCAATGTTTTCAATGTGACAAGTATGGTCACTTTGCAAAGGAATGTCCTACCAGGCCTAGGCAACAGGCCGCCATTGCAAATGTTGATGAAGTCTCTCTGTAGAAGGATTCAAGTGAATACCTATTCTATTCAGCCTTGTCAAGCAATGTAACTACCGACACCAACACTTGGCTGATTGATAGTAGTGCCTCTTGCCACATCACCGGATTTAGGCAGCATCTATTTAATTTGGTGGAGAAAGATTCTAGCGAACAAGTCATTATTGGAGATGATGCTAGTTACTCTATGAAAGGAGTTGGGACCTCATCTCTTCATTTGGATTCTGACGCTTCCTTGCAATTGGATGATGAGCTATTTGATCCAAGCATCAAGAGAAACCTTGTTTCCATCTCAACCTTGGAAGACAAGGGTTACCAAGTTGCATTTTCAGAAGGTAAAGTTCTTATATGGGCTAAGAACTCCAACATCAAGACTGCTCGAGTGATTGGAGTTAGACATGGGTGTCTCTACAGGCTATGCACTCGTCCTCTTCAAGCTCTAGTGCATGATTCTTCAAGTTTGTGTGATCTTTGGCATCGAAGATTGGCTCACCTTCACTTTCGAGCTCTACCTATTATGGAGAAGATGGTCACCGGCCTTCCAAAATTCAACCAGAAGCATGAAGGAACCTGCAAAGGCTGCACTTTGGATAAGAATACAAAAGGTCCATTCTATAGTAGTGAAAGTAGATCCAAATGTATTTTTGATCTCATTCATTCTGATTTATGTGGTCCAATGTCTGTTGCGTCTTCGAGTGGTTTCTTGTATTACATTATTTTTATTGATGACTACTCTAGAAAGACTTGGATTTATTTCTTGAAATCTAAAGAATCTGAGGAGGTATTAGAGAGATTCAACGAATTCAAAGCTCGGGTGGAGAATTTGTTCGGAAAGAGGATCAAGGTCTTGAGATCCGATAACGGAGGAGAGTACACTTTTGTTATCTTTCGTAACTTTTGCATTGAAGCGAGGATTAAGAGGGAGTTCAACATTCCTTATAATCCTCAACAGAACAGTGTTGTTGAAAGAAAGAACAGATCTATTGTGGAAGCGATCAAAGCCATGATTCATGACCAAGACCTGCAAATCTCCCTTTGGGCTGAAGCATCCAGGACTATTGTCTATGTTCAAAATAGAAGTCCTCACAGGATCTTAGAGAATATAACTCCTAAAGAAGCATTCTCAGGGGTGAAACTTGAAGTAAGTCATTTGAGGATCTTTGGATGTCCAGTGTATGTTCATGTACCAAAGGAAAAGAGGACAAAGTTGGAACCTTCTAGCAAGAAGGGAATTTTGGTAGGCTATAGTGAGACATCAAAAGCCTACAGAATCTACATTCCGGGTCAAAAGACAATTGAGATCAGTAGAGATGTGACATTTGAGGAGGATGTTGCATTCAGAAGATCCAAGGGCACTCATATGGAGATCGATGATGAAGAGCCTCCTCAGGACATGGAAGTTGACCATGTTCCTGAGAATCAAAGGGAGGCTCCAGAACCTAAAGAAGATGGTGTTCCAGTCGAGCCCTTGGAACCTACTGATGGGCCTACAGAAATTGTGATTGGAAAGAAAAGACCTCTTTGGGCCCAGAAAATAATGCAAGAGGCAGAAAGTTTTATAGCCCCAAGAAGAACTTTCATAGAAAGTAAGAGACCTAATAAGTTCTCCAGTTATGTAGCCTTGATGAGTCAGATTCTTGAGTCAGAGCCTTCCAGTGTTGAGGAAGCTTCTAGTCAACAGGTTTGGAAAGATGCTATGTCTGAAGAGTATCAATCCATTCGTAAGAATGATGTTTGGGACATCGTTCCTAGACCTGAAGGAAAATCTATGGTATCTTCTAAATGGCTCTTCAAGATCAAGCATGCGGTTGATGGGAGCATTGAGAAGTACAAGGCCAAATTTGTGGCTAGAGGGTTTTCACAAAAAGAGGGAATTGACTATGAAGAAACCTTTGTTCCAGTGGCTCATTATACTTCTGTCAAGACTATTATTGCTATTGTTGCATCTAGAGGATGGAAGATTCACCAAATGGATGTAAGGACAGACTATCTGAATGGTGTAATAGAGGAAGAGGTTTACATTGAGCAACCTGATGGATTTGAGGTACATGGGAAGGAGTCTCATGTTTGCAGGCTGAAGAAGACCTTGTATGGTCTTAAGTAAGCTCCTCGTGCTTGGTAAGAAAGGATTGATCGTTACCTATTGAGTTTGGGTTTCTCAAAGAATGATGCAGATTCAAACCTCTACTTCAAGGTAATTAATGGTGAAACATTGATTTTGGTCTTGTATGTTGATGATCTGATTATTACTGAAGAAGAACATCTCATTCTCAAATGTAAGAAGGAGTTAGCTTCTGAATTTGAAATGAAGAATCTTGGTCTCATGCATTACTTTCTTGGCTTAGAAGTTTGGCAAAAGCCAGATGAGATGATTCTAAGTCAAGGGAAATATACCATTGACATTCTGAAGAGGTTTGGTATGATTGATTGCAAACCCATGTCTACACCTATGGAAACCAACTTACATAAGTTGAAGGAGGTTGCAGCTAGCTCAGATCTGGTGGATCCCACGATGTACAGGCAATTGATTGGTTCATTGATGTATCTAGTTAACACTAGACCAGATATCTGCTATGCAGTGAGTGCACTTAGTTAGTTCATGTGTGAACCAAGGCAAATACATCTTGTTGTAGTAAAACATATCCCGAGATACTTGCGTGGCACAGTTGGATATGGGTTGAGATATTCTTCAGGTGTGGATTTGAAGCTGCATGGTTTTACTGATTTTGATTGGGTAGGGTGTGTTACTGATCGGAAGAGTACCTTTGGATGTTGCTTCAATTAGGGGTCTACTATGATATCCTGGTGCAGCAGGAAGTAGTCTTCAGTGGTATTAAGTACAACAGAGGCCGAGTATATTGCAGCTTGTATGGCAGCTCGAGAAGCAGTGTGGCTTCGAAAGTTCCTTGCAGGATTGTTTGGACAATCAATGGAAACTACTATCATCCATCGTGATAACCAGAGCTGTGTGAAGCTTTTTGTCAATCTTGTGTTTCATGACAGAACTAAGCATGTTGAGATCAAATACCATTATATATTGAGGAAAGCAATTCATTTGAGGTATATCAGCACTGATGAGCAGACGGCAAACATTCTCACCAAGCCTCTCTCCAGGATAAAGTTTGTGTACTTTCGAGATAAGCTTGGTATGGTGGAGAATCAAGCCCTAGCTGAGAAGGAGTCTCAGTATCAATAATCCTCTGTAATGCATTTCTCTTCTGAGAGAGATTTGAGGTGAAAGCCCTTGATAATGCATTTCTCTTTGAGATTTGAGGTGAAAGCCCTTGTTTCCACCCTTTGGGAGAGCCATGGTGGATGTCATGTGTGTGACTCCATGACAAAATCACATGAGGGAGTCTGTGATGATTCACTTGTACTTGTGTTGCACCCTCTAGGAGAGCCATGGTGAACGTCACCGTGAGGTGACAACATCACATTGAGTGATGAGCACTTGTACATACCATCTATGGAGGTAGCCATGATGGTTGATATCACGATGAGGTGATATGCTTCACGATGAGGTCATAAGCTCTTTTCATGGATGTAGCCATGTTGATCAACATCACGATAAGGTGATATGCCTTGTACAGCTAGAAGTATTCCTCCCTAGCTGAGAGGGAGTGTTGATGACTTGCACCCGCGGGTGTCTACTTCCAGGCACGTATTGAAGAAGATAAATAAATTAAATATAGCCTCTTGGCTATTTAATTTATATATACGATTTTGAAGAGGTGCTCAATTAAATTATTATCAGAAGATAAATATTAAAGACATAATAAATAATTAGTATTTATTTATGAGAGTCGACTTTGTCTAGAAATTCGTGCCTCCTCCAAAGACGTCTTTTCCTTGAGGCCGACCTCTCTTTGTGAACGGGTGCGTTTCTATTCGATTGGCTATATATATGATGCCCTTCATTGTGTTTCAATCAACAAGTGAAGCATTCATTCAAGGAGAAGAATTCGATCTGAGTAACAAATCATATTTTGTAGCAGCAGGTCGATTCAAGGAGAAACATATTGTTTGTATATTCACATCTAGGAGAGGCGTTGTTCATTGTTCTAAGAGACCTTGTGTTGGGTCTGAATTGTAAGCAGATTTCGGCTCTCATTATAATCAATATATAAGAGATATATTGGCTGGGTTTTTCTCCCTCGGGTTGGAGGGTTTTCCCAAGGTATTTGTTGTGTTGTGAGTTTATTTTGGATTAAATTTCTGTACTTTTCATCTGATCATTAAAATCTAACACTCTTAATGGCAATTTTGAGATTATTTCAGCACTTGGACTTGTCTATTTTGGCACCAATCTAGTCAAATCCTCACCGACCACTAGGGTTGCTATTCAAGTGGTCCTATGTTGTTTTTACTTGATATTTTATGGGTAGATGATCTCTTTTGGATGGTTGTAGTGAACTCACTATTGCCCTTAATGCAAAAAAAAAAAAAAAATTGAGGTTATCTAGAAAGAAAAAAGTTTGGTTTTTTCCCAATTAAATCTTGATATTTTGAAAGACAATGTTACACCCCGTTGCGCGTTTAACTATTTACTATTACTATGAGTGGTTAAAATATTGAATATATGAATGTGTTTGCAATCTTTATTAGAAATCATGTGCATATACTTTGTTTGATTGTGTCATTTGGAAACAAATGAATGAATGTTAACTTAATTAATGTTATATCGAAATAAATATGTGGAAAGGGTGTTTATCGAATTTGATATTTCAATGATGATTTATATAATGTAAAATGATGGTATTGTGAACATCTAACTACTATTGTGAATGTGTTGAGTTGGATGCAGATGCGGGGATCAAGCCTCCAAAAGGAGGGGAAGTATCACTCAAGAGAGGGATTTGGTCTGAAAACCTGTAACAAAGCCTAAACTGAACTCACACACACTCACATATAGAATGGTTAAGTCTAGTATTGGTAAGTCAATCCATACCATTGTTTGTTCATGTGTTTGATAGGATGTGATCTCATTGAGAATGTTTGGTTTGGTATTAAGTGCTTGGTTGGTGAAAGCTCTTTCCTTATATGTTCTTAATGTAATTGATTAGACATATATACATAGAACGTATATAAGTGTATACATATACATGTCGATGATAAGCCCATGTACATGACTTAATACGTACATTAGTATACGAAGGTATACGTACCTCCGCATGCTCATGGACGAATTGCTCATGGGCATGAGGGTATCAGATGGACAAATAGACATATATATGTATATGGATATATATGTCAAATGTATATGTGACTATAGATAGGTTGGTAAATATATGTGGATGATTTTATAAGTAATGTATATATATACGATGTATGCGTATATACACATATTGACATACGTGTATGTATTTGACGTAATGGGACGTCCATACACGTATATCAATACATGTATGTATATGTACATATGTATATAAGTATATACATACAATGATGTTTTATGTATGATATCATGAAATATGCATTCAAATATTAAATGGTTATTATTGTGATCGATGCTAATGAATATATATATATATCTGAGTTGTTGGTTTGAGTACGGGTTCAAATACAAATTCAGGTTCGAGTTCGGGTTCAAATGCAAGTTCAGGTTCGGGTACGCCGATATGGCAAATTTTTTTCCTTGGGTACGGGTTCAAGTACGGGAGTATATATATATAATTTATAAATTATTAAATTATAAACATAATGCCATAGACTCATAAGCATGTTCAAAATTATAATCAAAATGTAATAATGCCATAGAATATTGAAATACGGTAATACCTCATATAATCATATTCATAATTTGCAAAAATGTAAATAGTAAATAGTAAATACTCAAGTCTTAAAATGTCATTACACATTGAAAATTCAAATTACAACCAAGACAATATTTAATTTTGTATTCTTCAAATTCGTCTTCATCAAAAGCATCAAGGTCGTGGTCCTCAATTGGTTCAATTTCATTTGAACCACTATCAATTGGATTGCCACTCCCACTAGGTGCATTAAATGCATTTGTTGCCTCATTGTCATCTATAGAAGCCAAGGCAAGTTGAGCAACTGTAGCATCTAAATCAGCACACTCAGGGGCGAGATCCCAATTCTTTGTCACACACTCATTGTATTCAAGTTTCTTATGTGATAAGAGACAAAGGTTGGAGTGTATATAGACCAAATCCTCTGCTTTTTTTTGCACCCAAACGATTGCGCTTGACCGAGTGGATGAAGGAGAATGTACTCCAATTCCGCTCAACTGAAGAGGAACTTGGACCCTATTGAGTGTGCATACAACATTTAGTAATTAGTATTTAATTTTACTTGCCAATAATATATAACATAATAGCATCGAACGAAAAACAAAAAAAATAAACAAATAAAAAGATACATACTTGGGAGAGTATTTTAATTGCAAGAGGCTGCAAGTAAATGGAGCCTTGACCATATAGACACCACCAATCATCATCATTTTCCTATATTTGACTAGATGAGCAAAAACATCATGATTTTTTGCAGATATGAATTGGCTAAACTCACTCATGACAATGCTTTGGATTTCTTCATTTGCAAATATCTTTCTAAATGCAGCCTTGTAGCCAACAACAACCTCTGCATCACTATATGGTGCCACCCTCCTTGGCAATGAAAGTATCTCTTTGCTATAATACTTTGATAACAAAGCGAATGCTAAGAGATGTAAAGGGGTGGTCATCTTGTTCCAACGGTCAACAATAATCTTTTGCACAGTTTTGAAAAATGTTTCTGTTGGGTCATGTTCCTTGGCATCTATTATTGCTCTTATTTTCTCCACCATGGAATCCATGCCATCATAAATTTCACCCAAACATGGGCACACAGTATCAACATACCTAATCATGCTCATAATAGGCTCGGTGAAATTTATAACATATTCCACACAAGCCTGCCACTCATCATCTCAGATCATTGCTTTCACTTTTTGGGCTCTTTTTGTGCTTGATTGCTTCCATACACTCCACAAGTTGTTGATGACCATAGAGCTCAAGGCCTCTCACACCTTCACAAGTCATCTTAAGACGATTGTGTGAGATGCAAATCGTGTTTCGGCAACCTAACATGGTAAGAAAATGCATGTCACAAATCAGCAATGAAAAATCAAAATAAAAAAATAAAAAATTATATTAAAGAATCAAATTTAAATTACCTTCAACAACTCCAACTTGGAGAAGGTCCTGAAGATGGCTTGTGACATATGATGATTAGTCACAAACATTTGGATCTCCTCGCCCTCCGCGTAGATTTTTTTGACCCAAACAATTTGTGTACCAATCTTTTGCATTATCAAATTGAGTGAGTGGACTGCACATGGTGCCCAAAAAATGTGACCATATTAGCCTCCACTATAGCCCTAGCTGCCCTACAATTTTTAGCATTATCCGCTATGACTTGGACAATACTTTTAGGCCCCACCATATCAATGGATTCTATGAGGATATTGGCAATAAAACTTGCATCTTTCATTTGCCCTTCACAATCAACTGCCTTCAAAAACATCGCCCCTTTAGGGGAGACTGCTATAACATTGATCAATGGTCTTATTTTGCAATCCTTCCATCCATCAGAAATGGACACACTCTCAATGCAGCCTCTACTAAAGATGTCTCCTTTGCCAATAAGGTGGTTTGCACCTTTTCATACCCAAGACTAACATAATCATTAGTTGTATTAGAAATGGCTTTCACCATTTCCCACCAATAAGGTGATCTAACAATGTCGGAAGGAAGCCCATTGCCATAAATGCAATGTGCAATGCTCTCATCTGCCAACTCCCTTGCTTCCTTTTTGAAGGCTCTCTCCAATGGGCCTCTTTTTCGTGTCACTGAAATATTTTCTCCTTCAGAAGATTGTGCCATTTCCATGAAAGGATGTGGGCCAGTCAGTTCTGATAAGCCACTAAGTCTTTGCGAGCTTTTACTTTTATTTTTACCTTTCTTCATAAGAGGATGGTCTATAGCCTTTGATTTTTTGAATGCATTGTCAGCATCCTCTTGTTCTTTAATATAACTCATTATTTTATCCTTTGTCAACCCTTTTTTATTTGGCCCAGGGGAAACTTTTATTCCTTGATTACCAATAGCGCATAAATGGGCTTTCACTTGAAAGTACGAGCTCCTATATGTACTTCCACATCATAACCCCCACCACCGGGAAGTTGTTGAATCATTGTCGTATGTCGCCAAAGAGGTGAGTATGGATCATATTTAAATTGACTCTCTGCACCTATGCCAACCTAAGCAGAAATACCGGCCATTTTGTTTGAAGTTATGAACCTAAAATAAATAAAAACTAAAACAAATTAACACCAAGTAATTTTTTTAAGAAAAAATGGGCATTATAACCCCCTTATTTTGCATAAAATATTCTTAAAAAAGTTCAAAGCTTACTAGAAAAACATAAAAAAACTTGATTTTTTTTAAAAAACCTTGAAAAATCTTCCAAAAAATTATTGAAAACTAAAAAAAAGAGGATAGATTCACTCACCTTCGATTGCTTGATCTTCTTAGTGCACATATTCCTCTCTTGTTTCTATCAGTTGAACTCCTTCGTAGCTCTCGCGATCTCACCTTCGAAATAAAAGAGAAAACCTATAAAAATCAACTATTTCAGCTTGGAGGCAAAAAAAAGGTGCTTTTTACTCTTTTGAGTTTGCAAAATGAGCCTCATTTGGTCAGCCAAGACAATATAAGGCATTTTTGGCACTTTTTTGGGTCTTATTTTATGTTTTTAAATTGAGTTTTTGCCCTTTCTTTGCTAGATGACGTGGGTCCGCCCGGGTCCTTCTAGGTTCTCCACGGGTTCGACCAAGGTTCGCCCTTGGCTACCTAGGTTCTCTGTGGGTCCTCCACAAAAGGACCCACAAAGAACCTAGGTAGCCAAGGGCAAACCCAAGGCAAACCCCCAAAAGAACCGTAAAGAACCTCGAACCCAAACGTATTTTGACAGGTACGGGGGCCTAAATTGAAGAACCCAGTAAATTAGATATATATATATATATACACAAATATATATATAAGTTTATATTCTTTATTAAGCGCTCAAGTAAATAGCGCTGACATGGTCAAACGCATATGTGAATAAGTGTTAAAGCGCTGTATAAAGCATGCGCATATATGCATATTTAACCCACGCCATGAATTGCGAACTCAACACATGAAATAGAGTTATGGATCGAAGCTTATAAACAGCAGTGTGTAAACACATGCATGTTAAGTCGATAAGCAAGCATTAATTGACTCGACACTTTTGCAAAGTGTTGTGAGTTAAACATAGACCAAGTCTGATGCTTTAAACGTTGAAACCAAAATTTTACTTATTCTTACAAGTGAAAACAGTGACCAAATTAATAGGGAATGAGTTGATTTGGAGGCGCCAAATTATGAATTTGCATAAACCAAATAGAGTTCTATAACTGCAAGTCGATTTGCTGTTAATATTCATGTGCTTATGTGAATCGGTCAAACCACTGCTGGCTCAATAAGAGGTCGATCTGTGTTTAAATGAGCTGAGTAATTACTCAAATCGCTGCCACCTTCTTCTTGAATGAGCTGAGTCGAATTCTGTTGCTGAGAGGTGTCAACTTGTTTAGCTAACCTGTAGGCATTCTTGTCTCACATTTTTGTATAAATAGGAGAGCTATTCCTCTCATTTGGACGCCATTCATTCTTGCTTTCTGCTGCTTTGTTATCTGAATTATCCATTTTATGATTTGAGAGTGTACTTACGAGGATAGAGCAAGGAAGATATTGCAAGTTGCTTTTTGGGAGAATTGGAGCATTAAGAGAAGCTTGGAAAGTTGATTCTGGAAGGAACGTAGTAGTAAACCAATCTGTCAATTGGGAAATAAGCGTTTATAGGCATGTGGTCTATTCCTTTATGTTTTGTTGTTTGGGAAAGATTGAATGTTTATTTGTTTTGTGTGAAAATCATGCATTTGTTAGTATAGGGAAAGATTGTATTTCATACTTTGAAGCAAAAGAATCTATTCTCTCGTTTTGATGTGTTAGTAAAGTATTGGTTGTATATACTCCATACTAAGGAGTGATTGCATGCTTTAGTATTATATACTAGGATACGAAGCTGCTTGAATAGTTGTGTGGTTTGATCAACTTGTTTATGAATTTTGAACTCTAGATAGTTCATATCTTCTCTTGGGAGTAGTTAAATCTTACGTAGAGAAAAGTTTATCAGAGGGAATCTACGTAGGAGATATATTTACAAGGGGGGATAGGTTGTTCCTGTGGTTAAATATTACCTCATGAAGGGATTACCTAAGCATAGTGTACAAGTGATCTTGAGACAAATCAAACTAGGGAAGTGTATGTGAGATAGGATGACTTTTTATATGAAACTTTGGCCAAAGTAGTGTAATGTGCCACTGGTTACGCTATCAATTTCACTGTGTACCTTTATGCATGCTAGTCCATGATTGCCATACAAGATAGGATGTATACAAGTTCTAGTCATGTAGGGCACAACACTGAGTTCAGATAGGCTACAGTTATGAGGTTTCCAAACCAACTCCTTCATCGAAGGGTAGGGCCATCTTGCCATATGTGGCAGATGTGCGGGGGTTCGCATAAGAATCTGTGGACGGCGGAAAAGTGCTTAAGTGATGCTTCTCCTCTACAGTTGGCAGCCAAGGTTTGAAAGAATCTTCCCAAATCGATGTACATCTTTTGCTGATATTACCGAAGGAAGCTTTGAGAAGCTATGTATGTTTCATTCGTAGTCCTTCTTTGGAAGCATGTAAATATCTTTATTATGAAAGAGAACAATGTTTGGAAATATTGTTGTGTTATTAGTGCTTGTTAAATCTCTCTTTGAAAGAAAAAAATTTATTGCATTGAGAAATGAACCTAGATTATTCACTTGAAAGAAAAAACTTAGAGAATTTATCTTGTTGAACAATTGGCATGTTACAAACAATTATACTTTTGGTTTGCCAATTTTACCCAAAAGATTTTTTGCTCCTATTGTTTAGTCCTTCCCATTTATTTATATCATTTGCAAACCTTTGCTTGCTTATGTCATTGATTCCATCATTAGCAAGGTGATCAATAAAAAGGTTAAACTCTCTATGGAAATGTCGAATGACTACTTGAAATTGATTCAAGTTTGACTAGACTTGGAGGAAACAAGAATACTTTATCATGAAGAAACAAGTTCATGATGTGGAGGGGGAACACATTGTGGCAAAAGCTATGAGAAACATTGTCTCACAGGTTTATCTGTATCTATGATAGAAGTAACAGTATTAAAAGGTCATTTAGCACTAATGGTCTCTTGGATGTGTTGAAAGCAGGTGATCAACCTAGGGGCTCTAGAATCCTAAGAAAATGCATGTAAGGAACTTTGTTTAAAGGTGATGGCCTCTTGAAAATAAGGATCCAAACACCGTTGATCTTAACATCAAAAGAAAGTAGAAAGATTGTTGCCTCAGTCCTTGTAGAGGCAAAAATATCTTCCTTATATCTCATGATAAATGGGGCATTTGAAGATGAAATGCTACTCAGTCTCAATCTCCTTGAGGGAGCAAAGACTATAAATCCGGTCAAGGAAAGGAATATGATAATCTATCTCAACTCATAGCTGATGGAAACCCTCATTTGGTCAAGGGGAAACCTCAAGCTAGAGATAGTGAGTACAAGAAAGTATACCATCTTCAACATGTAGGAAATGCTCGACATAAAAAGCAAGCTTCAAGTTGAGTGGCACAAGAGGGGAGGTCCAAATGGCATGGATGTATTGTTTGTAAAGGAGATAATTTGTCAATAAAGATTCCAATAAAAAGGAGTGAGCTACCTAGCCTCCAAATACTAACACCAACAATGCCAAACTAGACTCAATGAAGCAATCCTCTTGAAAGACCAAAGAGTCAAATACAAATATCCACCATAACGATTTACAAAGTTATCCATAGGTTTGAATCTGTGTAGAAAGTAAGCTAGAAGACAATCTCAAGACACAATGGCTCAGCAACAAACTCTACCTGGACAATTCTCTCAGGAACAATACACATGAACCAAATAATGCACTGTAACGTGGGAGTATAGGCCCTCTTCATATGGACCCTATCAATGGATCCCAAGCTAAGCCCCCAAACCTTCCAACCATACAAAATTGCAAGCTTTATGATTGTATCAAAAAGACATTTTTGAAGGGATATCTTGAAAGTGGATTTGGAAACACTAATGTTCCAAGTGAGAGAGAGAGAGAGAAGCATACCCCTTACAAAGACATGAATGAGGCAAGCATCATGTTGGAGGGACCAAAAAATTGGACCCCCAAGTATGTGTAAGTGGGTGTGATCTCCAAGGTTGCACCCTTATAAAAGCATTGGAATATTAAGGTTGACCACTAAAATCATAACCCTAGTTTTACAAACATTGACCACAAGCTAACAAAGATGACAAAAACAAGCTAACAAAGTTGTCGTTGTAAACCTTTGACAAAATGAGTGAGGAGAGAAACATTATCAACAAAAATTGAATGGCAATAACCATAAATGGAAAACTCAGCAAGTACTTGACACTTTTTCCTGGTGATGAGTAACTTGACGAAAAACTTGCTAAGTTCGTAACAAATACTCATCAGATGCAACAATGACGCAATAAAAACACTAAAAACCAACATTTTTTTGCTTGTTAAAACAACCACACCCCTCATACTTCTTCACACAGTTCTCTTGCATCCATTTAAGCTCATTGCAAGAATTTTTAAGTGAATTTGAAGGGCAAATTTGCTAAATCTCAAGGGCAGGTTACTCGTTTTTTCATTTTTTCTGCAAGCATTTAAATTCATTTTAGCTGCTAAAATCTAGCATGTAGATTGTAAACTATTCATAACTTCCTAGAACTTAATAGTATTTACAATTTTACTTCCAAAAAATTGGATCTATGGATTTTTTTGTTCATTTATACAGATTTTTTTAATATAATCACTATTTTTTGTATTAACAAATTCTTTTTCTGATTTTTATCTTCTTTTGGGAATAAAATCATTAGGTTATATTGAATGTACGCTGATTTAAACTAATTTATGTTGCTTTATACTAATTTTATGACAAATTTATGCTGATTTTTAGTAATTTATGTTGAATTTCGACATTTTTTTTGTTTTTAAAAATTAAAATGTTGTACTTAATACTTGTAGTATAGATATAATGGCAGATAGAGAACCCTTGGCTTTTGGATCAAGCTCCCACTGCTCATAAATCTCAAGCTCAGCCCAATCGATGCCAATTATAGGAACTCATCCCATTGGAGCTAAAGACTATGCTTGGAAATATGTCGTACAAGGACCGACACCTAGGACAATCATTTGAATAAGATGCCAAAACCTATATCATGGAGGCATCAATCACCCCAAATAACATCATGCCAGAATTACTCATCGTGATGCCAAGGCCTATACCAATACCACGGAAAAGATAAAACAAGAGATGAATGCACACCTTGCATTAACAAAAGAGAAAAAATTGCAAAAGGAGAAAACAAGATCAGCCATAGCAGCATCCACAGCTAGTGTTCATGGTCCTCAATTGCAAGCAAAAATAGATGAAGATACAGCATTTGAAGCTATAGTAGGCTCCATTTGTGGTCCACACATATGAAGCACATCGACATCCACTTCATCTACTTCAAGTAGAACACCTACACATGCATCACATAGCTTTTTTATACCCAAAAACATACCTAGAGCACAACCGTCATTGGAAGGTACATGATGGAGCAAGGAGCACCGAGAAGCAGATATGGCACATACCAATTTTTGGCACTTCAACAAATTTCCCTTCAATGTGGTGAGCAGCCCTTACAGGGAGAATTTGATAACTGCATTGACAATAACAAGAAAAGGCTATGAGGCACCTTCTCGGAAAGACTTAAGTGGGAAGTTGCTCACGGATGCAACTAAAGAGGCAAAGTTAGTTATGAAATAACATAAAAAGCAATGGTGAATGTATGGCTGCCCTATCCTTTCAGATGGGTGGATGGATGGTAAGAACTACACTTTATCAACTTGTTGAAGAAAGTTGTCTTCAAGGTGGGCATAGAGAATGTAGTTCAAATTAAAACTAACAATGCAGCAACGTAGGTGGCAGCTGGATCATTGCTCCAAGAGAGGCATCTCTCTTTTGGGCCCTTATACATCACATTGTCTTGACCTTCTTTTGGAGGACATGGGCAAACTTAATTTGAAACCAATTGTAGAAGATGCAAGAAGCATAACAAAATTTATTTATAATCACTCTTCAGTTCTTAGTTTGATAAGAGATCACACCAAAGGGAAAGAGGTGGAGTGATCAGGTGTCACAAGGTTTACAACAATTTGCCTAATGTTAAAAAGCATTATTAGTTTGTTGACTTCTTTGATACAAAAGTTTGTGAGTCAAACATGGCTAGACTCATCATATTCAAAAAAGATTGGAGAGAGTTGCAAGGATAGTCTTTGATAATATTTTTGCACAAAAAGAGCTACAAAGATCGTCAAGGTAACCTCAAAACTTCAATTTAAAATTCAAATTGAATATTTTATTTTTTAATTTTTGTCTTTCATTATAAATTTGTAACTTTAATTTGTTTGTATTTGTAGGTGTTGGAGCTCGTGGTTAGAGTTCTCTGTTTGGTAGATGGGCTTCAAAAACCGATGGAGTACATTTATGAGGCTGTGGATAGGGCCAAAAGGGTCCATATGAAACTATTGCAAGGGGGCCAAGTTTGAATTTGATCCCATTTTGGAGATCATTGATTGGAGGTGGAATAATGAACTCCACCAACCCATTCATGCAACAAGGTGGTTCCTCAACCCCAATTTGTTCTATTTGGATAGCTTTGCAAATCATAATGGAAAGGTTATGGAAGGTTTCATGACATGCATTTAGAGAATGACACTCAAGGTTGAGGTGAGAGACCTCATTGTTCAAGAATTGCACAATTACAAGACCGGTAGGGTAAGCTCTTTTCTTCGGCACTAGCTATTCAAGGAAGAACCACTCAATCACCAAGTAACAAAAATTGGAGTCTTTACATCACATGCATCTTACAAGTTACAAGATTTCAAATTTACAACTATTGATAAAATATGGTTTGCTTACTAACTCTTTGAATATCTTATTTTGTAGGTTCTCGGTGGGTAGATTGGGGTGCAAATACCCCAAATCTTTAAAGATTATTAGAACTCTGCATTTTGTGTCAACCTTGTAGTGCATCATGTTGTGAGCACAACTAGAGTTTGTTTGAGGTCATCCACATGAAGAAGAAAATTTATAAATTAACTCAAAAACACCTCAATGACCTTGTCTTTGAGTAACACCTCATCCACTTGTACCTCTCACCACTCATTTGTTCTCCCTTTTATATCTTCCATGGTGGGGGGAGTCACATCCTTTCATTGGTCATCTTAACAAGGGACACATCCTTCCACAACCAAGCACTGCCCCTTAAACTCTTTTAATTATTAATTATTTATTTTCTATGGAGTCACTGCATTAATAACCTTCCTTAGTTAGTTCCCATCGAACCCTTTGAAGAGTCGCCACTTTCATCTCTTTGGTCAGCGATTATTAATAATCCTAAGACAGGTTGTGATCATGAGGTGGTGATTTATAGCGGGGACATGACACTAACCACATTATGGTCTCTTCCCACCTTTATTGGTGTCTAGAGGCATGAGTATCTTAAATCAGACCTATCTTCTTTTCAAACAACATCAAATGTATGCTTTTCTATCTAATAAAACTAATACTTGAATCAATGACAGAAATAACAATGCATACCAGACAAAGGAGTAAAGTATATCTTTATTCACACATGAAGTTATTACAAATGTACACGAAAGGTGGTCAACCAAGGATCCAACTACTTTCCTTGACCACGCTAAGGACATTGAAAGGACTCAACAATTGCCATGAGAACACAACCATCTATCAGCCGACTCCTATAACTACTCGAAAGCCAACAAAAAATGAATACATAGTTGGATACAACCATATTAACTAAACATAATAAAAGGCATTGTACACTGATTGCAATAAAGACATTTCCAAGGGAGGAGAATGCTCGTTGTCATTGGAATGCTTCTAAAATAGCTTGGTGAGCAAAGAATGTGACCAATGTGGCACACAAGATTAGTTTGTTTGCAGACACTTTGGGAGGAACCACAGTATATTGGCATACAAAATATGACCTAGATGACACTAAAATTGATCTTGATGAGGTTAAGAAAAAAAATTGTGGAGTTCAAACATCCAAAGCTCAAATATGCGAACATAGCTGCACTCAAGGAAATGAAATGACAATCAAGAGAGTCAATCAAAAGTATGATCAATGGTTCATAGAATTGGTAGCCAAGATTACACTAACCATTGATGTTGCTCTTTAGCAAGAGTGGTTCATTGGAGGTCTAGCAGCACATTTACAACATGAGTTATACAATGGACGTTTGCAACCCCAAAAGGAGGAATTAGAGGCTACACTATGCCTAGAGGCCATTGGAGAACCACAAGAATACAAAGTAGCAATGCAACTAGAAAAATGATGGCTCAAATGGTTGAGTGCATGGAACAATTTGTAAGCACAACAAAATCTAAATGCATCTTATGATGGACAAAATGTCATTGGAAGAGACATACAACAATTGATCGTCTAATGGTAGGAGCTCAAGAGGTCAGCACTAAACTTCTTATACATGTTCTAGATTGTGCAATCTATCATGAGCATCATAACACTTCTTATTTTTCCTTTCTTTAGAAAATGAAAGGCATCATGATCAACTAACATTGTGAACTCTATGAGAAGCAAGTCCTAATGCGAGTGTGCAATTGTCATCTACACAACCACAATATGTGCCCCACCCACAATATACACAACCCCGATACACACCTTAGCAACAATATGTGCCCTAGCCATAGTATACACCACTCAAATACACACCTCAACAATAATATGCACCCCAATAACAATAGAACCCCATGTGGCAAGGGCAAATAGAAGGCCACCCAAGTCATGGGTGTGGCTGCAATAATAATTGAGGACATGGATTTGTTTGCTACAAGTGCAATGAAAATGGTGATACTGTAGGCAAATGTGTAAAGTTCCCCAATTGCAAGTTTTATAATTACAAGTGCAATGAAATCCAAGACGGATATATGGGGAAGGCACAAAATTAACATATAATTAAAAAAGTATTCAAGACTCCTAATTCTAGAAAATATGAAATATATTTACCAGTAGACATCTTCAAATTCATAATCAAATTTTCCAAATCATTGGATTTATTCAGTTCTATGTTATTAATGTATATCTCCTATCAGTACCTCCTCCAATCTTCTTTCTATGCAGCAAGAGTAGAAAATTAACCCCAACAATCTGATAAGGCTTCAAACTTGGTTGAAATGATGCGTCTCCATTGTTGCAGGCAGCATCAATGTCCCCCTGAGTTATACGACAAATAAACTACTGAGTGCACACCAACAGAGAGAGAAAAATGGCAAAATTAAACTACCTTGCAAAAAGATAACTTCTATATAATTAAAACTGATAATATTAAACACAAAAGCATGTCATTTCTCTAGGAAAATTAAGCTGTTGTCCACAGTAATCAATAGTGAAGATGCGTGCAATTTGTTAAGCACATTCATTTGCAATTAAAGCTATACTGTGTCTGTAATTGATAAGTGAGAATTTTACTACTAAGGCAATTAAGTAAAGCCCTTCCTTTAATCAGCAACCAACTCAGCATAACAATTACAGTTCCTCAATAGATTGACAAAATACAAGATTTCCAGATTGCAGAAGTTGGCATACAAACCTGTGTTACAATTTTTGTCACAGTGGCATCCACCTCTGCATATCTATCACAGCACATGTTGATAGTTGCTAATCCACTGCCAGAAAGCTCCTCACGCAATGTGACTGCAATCTGATCACACTTTTGCAGGGCGTTTCCTACAACATCATCTTCTGCAATTTCATTGTTTTCCTCTCCAAACTCCTCCTCGTCAAGAATTTCTACACATTGACCTCCAACTCCACCAGATTCCTCCTCATCAAGAATTTCTACACATTGACCTCCAACTCCACCAGATTCATCCTCAATAACAGGAAGGCACATAACATTACTATCATTTCCAGCGGCTTGATCAAATTCTTCATCACTTTCATCATCAACTACAAATCGTCTTCCTCTGCTGCCATTGGATCTACCTTTTCCCAACTGAAAATCATCATCCTCTAATAGATGATCAGATACTTGACGTCCAATAGCTGTTTCATTGTTTTTCTGTTTAAATGCAAAAGATTCAAGTGGAGGAAGAGCTTTGTTATCCTTTTTCTGACAATTACCATTGCTGATATAATTCTCATGTGCGGGTCTCTTAATTACTCTGGACAGTTTTACTGTTGTATCGCTCCACTCATCATCAGAAATCTCACAAAAATTGCGCTTCATTTTGATATCTAACTCCTTTCCTCCCCAGCCTGTTAAGCCAGGCAGTTGTGTGAATAATAGTTTCCTTACAAAAATCTCCAGAACTTATTCTACATCAAGCTAGGCACCAAAACTTTTAGCATTGAGCAGGAAAGTGTCTTGCAAAGAACCTTTAACTCTTCTTGAAAAAATATTCTTAAACTGACAACACTGCAGATGCAGAAAGCTTTAACCAAAGGACGATATAAGTGAACAGGAGAATTCTTTGAACTTTGCAAATTTTGCAATGCTACCAGTTAAAACCCTTGGGAGTCTGAGACCTGCAATGCAGTAAAAGACAATTCATGCTGGCATTAACATCGTGTTAAAAGATATTTGGTAGTTACAGTTTATACAAGCCATAAGAAAAGGTTCGATTAATAATGTGAACCTTTTGTACTTTAGGTATAACCGTTCATAGAGTTAGCTAATGGTTTAATTTTGTCTAACATAGAACAGAGCGTTTATGCTAAAAGGGGGGAAATTACAATATCTTGTAAAGAGTGTACTCAATGGGGAACAAACACCTTCAATAATAAGAACAAAACTTCCAACAATGTCACCATACTGTGGCCAGAAGTAAAAATGTGTGCATCACATTTTAATCAAAATCATCAGCCAGATTATAAATATACAAAATAGGAAGATAGAAATGCCCTAAACAGCGTGGGATGAAAAAATTGATAAGACACATCAAAAACCATCTAAATGCATGGGCATGGCACACTCCAAAGACACATCTATTTTACTCCACAAAAAAAAAAATTGTAGTACAAAATACTCATAAAATATCTGGAACTTATACATGCCTAGCAACTGAATTGATAATATATCTAAAGAACTGAACCACAAATTTTTATAAAGGAAGCCAGCATTTTATTCACATTTGCATAACATGAGCTAACAAAAGTAAATACAGAAAGGATAAGAACTGGCCTATGGGCAAAACTAACAGCGTTGAGTTTATTTGGTGCTTTACCACATAATAAAGTACATACAAACATTGTTAACACATGATATAGCTAGAAGTAGATTGAAATTGTATCATGCATTATCAAGACAAAAACTCATATATCAAACAACTAAACTGAGAAACAGATTGCACCAGAGGCAAATGACAGTTTTTCATTCAATGTATTTGCTTATTGGCTTTCCTAATGAAATAAATATAGAACACTTCAAAACAAATCGTACAGATATGATCAGGATCAATTTGTGTTGAGCATCACCAGGAGAGCTGGGAGATGGAATGCATTGTAAGACAAATAATGTGAGGAAACCGTTGGAAGAGAAAATGGTTACAGAAAGAGTTAGGTGCAATATTAGGCTGGCCCTCTGTTAGAGCCATAAAAACCAGCTACAAAATAGTAAAATAAAGATCTGCATTGTCCAATATTTAGCCAGAATTAGATCAGTGGAAGTTCTTTAAAAGAACCTAATCAAGTATACATTTGAACTCGACAGGTCTATACAAAACTTGTTAGGAATCAAAAACTCACCAAGCTTTAGAAAAAGTTAAATCAAAACCAGTCCTGTATAATAGTAAATACAAGCACTCTGGATAAAAGGGTAAGAACGAATTAGACACCGAAACAAGCATCACATTGAACTCTACCCCAACAGATTCTGCAAACCTGAGACCTGATGAACCTGGAAAGGAGAATTCCGAACCAGCTGGAGTGGAGGCCTCTTTAGGGATGGAAGGGAAAACATACTTAGGGATGTATGGAGAAAGTGAAGCTCTAGTATTGGCGATTAAAGGGTCTGTGGGCATTATCCTTCAAAATGTTTTAAGCAGAGGAGATTTAACTTTGATTGACAAGTGAATACAAGGAACAGAAATATGTCTTAATTGTAACTAAGTGGCTTAATAGATGAGGTTCAGAGGCTTGCCAAAATGATCAAATTTCATTCTTCCATGTCCTTGACTCACTTGTTAGCTAGCAAGCATATCAAATGCTCAAATATAAGTTGGGAAAATTGATTTCGTTCTAGCCAAAGGCATAGAAAAATTCAACAATAGTAGTGGTCCCGGAAGGTCCAAAAAAAAATGTTAATACCATTATCACTGAGACTTCATCACACAAATGTATCATTGTCTGATTGACGTACTGGATGCATTCAACATATGTTTGATATGTTTGATACTTCAATCATATGATTGACACTAAATAGAATTCACGCACTTATGCAACTCATGAGATCAATACCACTAAATCTCAAGTGGCAGTACTGAGTGGAGAAATAAAGGCAATTATCCAGCTGTACAACATGTGCAGAGGAAAATCTTCCTGATTCAAAGCATTGACTACCTTGCATTTGATAAAGAAATCCAAGGATGTTGGTGTTTCACCTTCTCAAAAAACTTTTATTGAGGGCAATTGCACTCCCTTCCTGTTTTGTGGGCTAGATTTTAGTTCACAACCCTCGTCCATGGTAGGAGACACAAGAAACAAAGAAATGAAAAAGCTTATGCCTTGCTTGCCTTATAGAACCACAACCAGATATACAAAACATAAAGAGATTACTGAGAGTAGCAAGCTACTGTGATAGAAGAAGCAAGAAAAAAGAATCCATGGAAAATGATCTTTTATAGAGGAGGATAACAGTCATGACTGTATCTTCCTGAGACCACGAGATGTAGAAAAAATGTTTTCAAGGTCACTGAGTCTACCTTGATTGAAGTCCAAAATCTGATGGCCGACATGCTTAATAAACACAATAATTGTTTTACTTTCCTACTTGCATTTTTTAAGATGCTAAATCTCAGACTCTCAGTTAATCTTTAGATATACATGTATCACAGTAGATGCAGTCTCTAGTTAAACTGTACCTTTCAATGGGCAAAGTTAGATATTTTGATAAGTCTGTCCAGGACTAGTTGAAATGAGAATGGTTAAGCGTATATTTATGGATTCAACAAACAGCAAATAAAATGTCTATAGAAAATGTTAAAGTTTATTGAATTAATTTTGTTTAAATAGAGGAAAGCAAGCAGTCTGCGGTCTGCTAATTCTGACACTTACTGGTTAGCCCTGCAACAGCTTCCATCCATACAAGTCAATTCCAACAAAAGATAGCTATCAAAGTTACTTAAAAGTACGTTTTCATTTTTTACTGCCAAAAAACAGTTACACCTTCCCGAACAAGGGCACAATACAAATAAGTTCTTCAACATTGACTTATAAAAAGTTAAAAACTGTAATTAATAATTATACAATTAGTTCAATTAAAACTAGTAATTCCTTCAAAATTCTTGAACCTTTGATGTCTTAGAACCCAATTTTTTACAATTAAGAAAACTAAAACATAACAATTCTTTAATGCCTTTGATTATATTTTTCCTGGTGTTCATGCAGAAAAATATGTCAAAATACTTCCAAAAGGAACTCAAATCTAAACTCTCCTTCAATCATGTAAAAGCTTCTGTTTCCAAACTGAAATCATTTAAATTGCAAAATACTCAAGCTCTCTTGTTAAGGAATAAACTGAAGCCCATTCTCCTTGAAATTACTGGTAATGTTTGGAATGGCAGTCAAAACCTAAACCGTGTCCCCAAGAAATTAGAAAGCTATACATCTTCCCTCCTTTGGCATTTCAAAAAGAGGAGATATTAAAGCAAAAAAAAATTGTATTAATAATTAGACACTCTGCTTTAAGCTTAAACAGAGGCACGTTATCTTGGCAGTTTCTGTTCATCTTTAGAACAGAAATCAAAATTTTGACCAATCTCAAGTATCTTAACTTATACAGTTATCAATTGTCATCCTTACCATTCCCAAGAAAGGGGGTAATTAAGTGATATTTACCCTGAAATTCTCAACACATTCCCCTTATCGATCACCATGAAACATTTTGAGCATATATAAATTTTGACACTGTTGTTCAAATTATTTGAAAAGCTTTTGAACTATGCTTATACATGTGTTTATGGATTCAAACAACAGCTAATAAAATGTCATAGAAAACCTTAAAATGTAAGGAATGAAAATTTAAAAAAATTGAGAGTAACTGCAAGTAATATGTGGTCTGCTAATTTTGGTATTTACTTATTTATAATGCAACCAATTCCATTCATAGGACTTCATGCCAACAAATGCGATCTATCAATCTTACTTGAAAATACATTTTTGATACTTACAAATTACAACCATAAAAAATAGTAATTAATGATAACAGATTTCCACAATCCATAACAGTTATTTCTAAATGGTTTATGGATTTGATTGTGTCAATAGTTTTTTCCATCAACGTTTCGGATCACACTGCGATCCAACATCAAGATGAATTAGAGAGCTCGAGTAGGAAAATGATCAGTTGCAGACCAAGAATTGCATAAAAAGGTATGAAATAGGGAAGAGGGAGAAGGGTTGCACGTGAAACAAAGCACAAGGAAGCACTGACTTGACTAAAGAGATAGAAAGTGGAATTACAAAAGAAAAACTATGAGGTAGAGAGAATATAAGGGCCTAAAAAGATATTAGAAGGAATGAAACAAATATTGAAAGAGAAGATCTAAAATGTGAAAGTAAACAAGAATTGAAAAAAAAAAAATTAACAAAAAATAATGATTAAATTGAGGAGAAATAGATCAATAGTAGATATACATAAGAAAGAAGGAAATAAGATGGCTAGAAGGAAGATAGATAAACAAAAACCAAGCAATGCTAAATTTTAAAAGACAAAAGATTTGTCCTTTAACGCTGAACATTAAATGAAAGCACCATATGTTGATTTTTAACATGAATGGAACAAAAATTCGGGGAAAAATTGAGATAGAAATTAAAAAAGGAACAATATTAGGATATAAAAATTAAATTGGAACTATAAAAAAGAAAAGGACAATCTAAACATATAAAGGATAAACAAGCAATTAGCAAAAAATATGCTAAATAACGTTAAATATAGATAAGAGTCAAGACAATTATATACGAGCAATACGATAGCTATACTATAGACATTGAATTAATTAACCTAAAAAGAAATAAATAAATAGATCATAAAATATGAAATCTACTAATTAGAAATTAAGCACAATTATAAAATGAATAGAAAATATAAGTAAAAACTGAGATTAAATTGATTAGAAAAAAGAGAAAAATAGTGAAGAAAAGAAAATAAAATGTGCCACAACATGCAAAAAAATAATACTAGAAATAAAGCTCAAATAATATATAAAAAAATTAAGAAATTAAACAAGGAAGAAGAAAGAGGGAGTAGATTAATCAGGGAGGAAAATAAATAAAATGAGAAGTTGATGCAAAAAACTATTGACACAATCAAATCCAGAAACCATTCAGCAAAAGATAGTACTGTTTTCCTGAAAAAGGACAAAATACAAATAATTTATTCATCAATGACTAAAAAAATCTGCAATTATACAAATAGTGGAAATAGAATTAGTAATTCCTTCAAATGCTTAATGTTTGAACTATGATGTCTTAAAACCCAATTTTTTACACTTATGCAAACTAAAACCCGGTAATTCCATTCTGCCTTTAATATATTTTTCCCAGCATTTAAACAGGAAAATATGTCAAAATCTTTCCAATGGAAACTCAGATCTGAACTCTTCCTTTAATAATGCAAAAATAAATGTTTCCAAACTGAAATCCTTTAAATTATCCAATACCTAAGTTACTGATTCGATTTTAGGTTCGAGTACGGGTACAAGAATCCGGTATGGGATTCGGTCAAAAAAAATTTGGGGTTGGGTACATTTTAGGTACGTTAATACAAAAACATATTAAAATCTGAAATATATACACATATTTGCAGTAGTAATTAAGTTCAAAATACACCACCATATTAATAGTCAAATAACATAGCAAAAATACACCATCAATTTCATAGTCAAATATTAAAATATTAGTGATACTCAAATGTCATGATATAAAATTATAAATTAAAGTTCAAACATAAAAATGTCAAGTGCTTACAATCAGCCATTATCGATCATTGATCAATCTGAATCATATGGGTCATCAAAAAGAGCATCATCAGCATCATTAGATGCTACATTTTGTGTAAAACCACAAATAGCATCAATGGCACTCGCACAAGCACTGCCACTAACACCGACACTACCACTCTCATGCTCAGCAGCTGCTTCAGGCTCATAGTCTATTCAAGCTTGTGCAAGCAAGAGAGCAAGTTCAGCAATGGAGGCAAAAAAACTTGTTTTTCAATCACAAATTGTTAAATGAGTATGTTTTTACCTATTTGATGTGTTAGGAGGCAAAGATTAGGGTTTTTGACAATATTTTATTATTTAGAAGTCAACTAAAGTCAAAAATAATAAAAAAATGTCAAAAATGTTAAATATTCCGCAGCCTGGGCGTTCAAAGTCAAACAGTCGGATTCTGTCTAGGTACGTACCATGTACGAAATTTTCAACCCACAGGGTGGGTTTCGTACCCTGCTCGTATCCACAGTCCTAAACTCGTATCCTGCCCGAATTTGAATCGAATCCATATTGAATCTCAAATCCGAATCGTATCCGAGACCTTTTCTGGGCGAATCGGTAACTTAGTCCAATACTAAACTCTCTTGTTAAAGAATAAATTGAGGCTCATTTTCCATGAAATTACTAGTAACGTTTGGAATGGCTATCAAAACTTAAACTCTATGTCAAGAAATTAAAAAATCACACTATTCTCTTCTTTGGCATTGCCAAAAGTCCAAAGAGGAGCTAGAGTGTCATGTCCCCTTTTTGGAAATAATGTCATGGAGAAGACCTCTAGCCTATTTCCATTTCCCATTGGATAAAGGGCAAAGCAAGAGAAAGAAATTTTAATATTATTTTAAGTTGGGCCCAACAATTCTTAATTTTAAGGGACAACTTAATAATATTATTAAAAAGGGAATTTTTAAAGACATTAAAATATTAAAAGTTAGTTTTTAAATACTAAAAATAAAATGAAGTAAAATTAAAAATACTAAAAAGTGTTTTTATATTATTTGGAGGGAAATTTAATCAAGGGCCCAAATTGGAAAAGTATAAAAAGAGGTTGCCTAGCCTCATTTGGTATCTTGATTATTCATTGTGAGCTTTAGCATTTGCATTTTGGCATTCCAAAACAAAAAACCCTCTTGGATTCCACATTTTAGATCAAGGACGAAAACCATTGTTTCCCATATTGGGTGATTCCATCCAAGGATCACAAATGTGCTAATTCGTTAAGGATTTGAAGACATCTTTTAAATTTGCATGTTGTTGCTATAGTGCTTTGTTGAAGATTTCATTCTTTGAAGGGTTATATGTTGCTTCTATGATGTCGCTACAGTGTTGTTCATTATACTTGAAGGTTTCTCCATTGGTTTTCAAGACTTTGGGGAGTTATTGTGCATCAAAAAGCGATAGATCTGAATTGTTTGTAACATTTCCAATCAACCCTAGCTGAGCAGTACCTTTGGAGGAGTAAAATCAATAAATACCAATCCTAAGATGAATTATACAGTTGCTGGTTTACATCGTTCCCAGCCACCAACAATCATCCTCAATGTTACATCAATCATATAAAGCATTGTTCCAGTCATCAAAAGGTTATATCAGTCATATAAGGTATTGTTCCAACATTTTGAAAGGTTACATCAGTCATATAAGATGTTCCAGCATCCTAGAAGGTTGCATTAGTCATATAAAGTGCGCCACCAATCATCAGAAGGTCATACCAGTCATATAAGGTGTTGTACCAGCATTCTAGAAGGATACATCAATCATATAAGGTGTTGTCCCAGTTAAAAAAGGTTTATATCAGACATCAATAGTGTTACTATTGTACCTGGCTTTGAAAGCATTAGTAAATAATTTTGAGTGCCTTATCAGCGGCTATATTGCACAATATCTGTCATTGTTCACTTGTGAGTTGATTTGGGAGAGAGGTAATTCTGAAAAAACTTTCCCAACAATGGAACTAATGAAGAGAAAAATACCCTGAATATCCACCAAGTTTAAGGACAAATACGATGTTCAAGACTCTTTTGTGTCTGAAATTAGAATCCTTTAAGATTTAAATTATACAACATCTAAGTCTCTGGTTCAGGAATAAATTGAGACATGTTTTCCTTGACGACTGATGTTGACTTTTAGAACAAAAATTAAAATTTTGACTATATTTCCAATATTTTTTATTGGTTTAAAATTCACTTCATCACAAACTCTCTTGTTCAAGAGTAAACAGGGACACATTTTTCACAAACTCATATATTTTAACCAATTTGGAATTTAGAAAAAATCATATTTGACTGAATTTCAAAAATCTGAACATTTTATGTTTGGCAAACAAATTAGTGGTTATACTGAATTTCAAGCATTTTGACCATTTTAAAGTTTGGCAAACAAATTGCACTGTATTTTAAGAATTTTGACCATTTTAAAATTGGGCAAACAAATTATGCAGTATTTCAAGCATTTCAACCCACTTAAAGTTTTTTTCCACTATCTCCAAGTATATAGAGTAACTTAAAACCTTTTTTTTCCTTTTGCCAATGAATTAGGGAATAATGTGAAAAAACCTTAAAAAAATCTTTAGAGAACTCTTCTTTAACGGTCACTGTGAACTCTTCAAACAGCAATCATACGTGTTTTTCATGCATTCGGCCTATTTTAAAATTTTGAAGATAAATTCTCAGCTGTATTGCAAGTATTTGGAGCATTTTTTAGCTTTTTTGTCTTTGCGATATAAGAAGATTGGGATCGAGATGAAAAAACCTTTTAAACTTTGATCAAATTCTCCTTTAATAATCACTTGAAATTTTAAATGACGTCCAAATTTTACCCAGTATTTTGACCATTTAGAAGTTTATCATAAAACAAATTTTTGACACATTTCAAGTATCTAGAATACTCTAAAGCTTTTTAACTTTTGCATCTTCACTAAAATATATGCAAAAAAAGGTAAACATTACTTAAACATCTTTAACAAACTCAGAAAATTTCCTATAATAATAGCTGCAATTTTTTTAACTGCAACCAATTCTTACATAGTATTTCTAGTATTTGACCATTTTTAACGTTCAAAACAATATCTCCACTGCACTTCTAGTACTTCTTTCTCGTTCAAAATGAAGTAGAGAACAAAGTGAAAATATCTTTTAAATTTTTTCTCTCTCACAAATTCTCCTATTTGAACAGCAACCAAATTCTACTCGTTATTGCAGGTGCTTTGTCCATTTTAAAATTTGATAAACAATGTTTCCCACTGAATTTGACGTATCTAGAGCATTTTAAAGAGTTTTCTTCTGCATTCCTGATGAAATAAAGAACATATTGAAAATACAGTGAAAATCTTTGATGCCATGTCTACTGATGATGACTGTAAATGTGTTGAAAGGAATCAAATTTTACGCAGTATGTCGAGTGTTTTTACTATTTTAAAATTTTGCAAACAATTTCCTTTACTTATATCAAATTTTTTGACTATTCTAAAATTCATCAAATATTTTTTTAATTGTATTTCAAAATATTTTGACTAGTTCAAAGTTTGGCAAAAAAATAGTTCCTCTGCATATCAAATATTTCGTGGATGCAGGATTTTATCTTTGGTTCTGTCATCCCAACAGATTAGATATACCTCGAAAATCTTAGACAAATTGTATTGTAACGATTCTTGTAAGCTTTTGGAACTACTACAAAAATTGGGCATCATATTGAACATTTTGAGTCTGGAAGACAAATAGTCCACTAAAACATTTTAAAGTTTATTCTTCGGGATTGCCGATAAATTAGGAATCAGAACGAAAGGTACCTTGAAAACCTTCAGTAATTTCCTTCCAACCGATTACTATAAATTTCTGAACTGCCAGCAGATTTTACGAAGTACTTTTTTATCATTTTAAAGTTTGGCAAAGAAGTTTTCCCCTTTGACAGCTTTAATAATTTTTTCTTTCACACTGCCGGCAAAACAAGGAACGAACAGAAAATACCTTAAAAGCCTTCCGCGAATTCTCCTTTAACGGTTAGGGTGAACAGTGATCAAATTTTACAGAGTATTGTAATCAATTTAAAAGTTTGGAAAACAAAATTTTCACGGTATTTCAAGCATTTTGACCAATTTTTCACATCATTTCGAGTTTTTAAAGTGTGTTTCGATTTTCCCACTTTCCCATTCCCAATGAAATAGAGAACAGAATGAAATTACCTTAAAATGCTTCCACAAATTCTCCTATAACAATCGTGTGAAATTTTTGAACGGCAACCGAATTTTCCGCAATATTTACACCATTATCGGAAAACAAGTTGTCAACTGTGCTTTAGAATGTTTTGACAAATGTGACGTTCGGAACACAAACCTTCCACTGAATATCAACTGTTTTCAGCAAGAAAAGGCTTGTTCTCTTTCGTAAGCCCGACAAAGAACGGAACAAGACCAAAAAACATCGTGAAACTCTTGAGATAATCCTCCTTTAACGATCACCAAAAAACATTTCGACAGCAATTAAAATTTACAAAATATTTGGCTAATTTCAACTAATTCACAGTTTTACAAACAAATTTTTCACTGTATTTCAAGCAATTTGATCAAGTTAATGGCGTTGATCGACGACATTCCCGATCAAAAAAACTAGCGAAGCGAGAGGAAAATACATACCGTAGAAGTCATGGAAATATGGTGTAAATGAGGTCAAAGTTAAGCTCCGCCTGCCCTCCTCAAAGCAAGATGCCGCGATTCTTCCGTTAAGATGATTTAATACGGCTACAAGATCGCAAAATAATCGTGGGAGCTTTATAGGGCAGAAGGAAACACCCTAGAAGAATGAATGAAACCCCACGACAGCAGAGGAAGAAGAGAAAACAAATTAAGTTTCCGGGGTGTGATACGGAAAATTTAGTTGGAGGGGGGCGCCAAACGTGCACAAATGAAAATTGGCCGCGCGTGCCAGGTTGAGCTACTCAGCAGGTCACATGGACTTCCCGCCTGAAAGCGTGCACCCGATGTTACCTTCTGGTAAAATCTAGCATTTTTATCCTCTAATTTAAGTAAGTGTCATAGAAATATTTTATTTTACTAAAAAATACATTTATATATGAATTAAATTAAAGAATAAAAAATTAAATTAGTATGAAAATTATGAAATCATTTTAATTTATATTAAACATTGTTTAATTATATAATATATGAATTAAATTATTATGATAATTATGAAATCATTTTAATTTATATTAAACATTGTTTAATTATATAATATATGAATTAAATATATCTATAAATAAATTAAGAACTATGTAATATTATATTTATAGTATATATAATTAATGAAGAATGTTGATATAACATAAAATTTTATATTTCTGAATATTTATTTAGTTGTCTCTAGTCAAAAGATTAATGATGATAAGTCTTCAATTTTTTCTTCAATACCCTTCAGCTTATTCAAAGTAGGATTGCTCGAATTCTACGATTTCAAATTGGTTCTTTCCCTCTGAAGTACCTTGGGGTCCCCCTTTCTGCAGGTTCTCAACCTAGAGGATGTTGGCAAGAGATTCTTAACAAGTTTCGCAAGTAGGTTAGTCATTGGACTTATAGATGGCTTTCAATTGCTAGGAGAGTGACCCTTCTAAAATATGTTGTACAAGCTCTCCCTCTTTACAGGTGTTTCATGCAGGTTGCCCCTTTGAGCTTTTTTAAGGAGTTTGATGCCCTCGCCCGCCAATTTCTTTGGGCTAGCAATTTACATTCTTCTAAGTGGAGTTTGGCTAAGTGGGAGTTTGCCTGTAGACAAAAATAGGTGGGTGGCCTCAAGCTTAAGTCGGCAAGGGTGAATGGTCAAGTTTTAGCCGCCAAATTGTATTGGTTATGGTGCACTTGTCAGGATCAGGTTTGGGCCAAAATTTTAAATTATAAGTATTTTCGTGAGGTGAACTCCTTTGATGTGCCTCGTTATGGTCTTCTTGGGAAGGGATCTATGATTTGGAATACTCTCAAGACAGGGGCGAAGCTCATCAAGGAGGGGGCTTTTTTGGATCTGTAATAAGGGTTTTGTGGCTCTTCTTTGGCATGACTCTTGGGATGGTCATCCCCCTCTCTTATCTCTATATCCTCACTTGCAGACTCTTTGTGATAGCATGCTTATTATTGAGTGGTCTAAAGTGGAGGATTTTAAGACTAGTCAAGTTTTGGGGCAGGTGGAGGTGTCTCACTAGAAGAAGCTGCAAGAGTGGCCTCTAGGAGGCACTAAGGAGGCCCATTAGGAGCTTGCTAATATTTTGGAAGAGATACTTTGGCGTGGGGCCCTGACTTAAAGGGAAAATTCTTGGTGGCCTCAGGATATTTGGAGTTGGACGGGCAATTGTATGGGACGGTTGGTGTTGCCTGGTGGAAGCAGGTTTGGAACAAGTTCTCATGGCCTAAATGTAACTTTTTCTTACGACTAGTGGTTCAGAATATATGCCTTACTTGGGATGATTTACGCAAAAGAGGCTTTTGGGGTCCTTCTATTTGTGTTCTTTGCTCCAACACTAAGGAATGTGCCTCACATATTTTCTTCCAGTGCACTTACTCTAAGGAGTTATGGCACCTTTGGTGGGCGGTGTGGAATCATGCTTGTGTTCATGCCACCTCTTTGGTTAATTTTTGAGAAATTTTGGGTCAACCTCCTGCTAAGGCATCATTTCTTCAAATCTCTTGGACTATTGGCCCTACTTTTATTATTTGGCATCTCTAGTTAGAAAGAAACCAGAGAATATTTCAAGATCTAAAGTTGGTGGTAGCCCATTTATGGTGAAGGATTTTGTGAAGGATACAAGAGACTATCTTTGCTAAATGTCACCTTTTTGTTGTGGTGGATCTTGGTGATGCTACTTTTGTTAGGAATTTGGGGTTGATGGATAGAAGACATGGGTACTCTATGGGTGGGGTTCCTCGATAGACCAAAAGGAGGATTCATCAGGAGGGTTGGTGGCTCCCTCCTCCTCTTGTGACTCTAAAGATTAGTACATATGGCTCTTCTAGGGGGGGTCATGGGCATGCGAGGATTGGTGGTATTGGTAGAAATAGTACGGGAGGTGTGGTGTTCTTCTCTATCTATAAGGGGCAATATTCTAACAACCTTATGGAGGCTCTTGTAATTTTTCACGCCATTAAAAGAGGTTGTTCCATGGGTTGGAGGAGGATTATTTGTGAATCTAATTTATAGATTATTGTTGATATGTTGAATGAGTAGCGATTGGACAGAGTTAATTGGCACTTGGCTTTGGTGGTTAGGCAGATTTTGAACATTTGTTATTCTTTGGACTCTATTTCCTTTTGTCATATTCCTAGGGAGTGGAATAGAGTGGTAGATCTTCTGGCTAAATGGGCCTCTAAGCATTTAGGAAGGTGGGATGTGGGTGACTAGGGACCCTTGTCTTCTGAGCAGTCTTTCACCCTGGAAAAGTTAATCACGGAGGATAGGAATATGTAGTTGGTTTCTCTAGTGGGCCCCCATTTTGCTAGTTGGCTTTCCTTTGGTGGGCCTATGGCCTCTTGCTTTGTACTGTTTCTTTGGTTTCAATAAACTTTTACCCCCTTTTAAATATATATATATATATATATATATATATATATATATATATATATATATATATATATATATATATTTATATATATATATATATAGATGAATATTATGATAATTAAAAAATATTTAAATACTAATTAGTCATAATAAAGAAATAAATACATTAAAATAATAATGTAATCATAATAAATAAAGATGAAGTCATATCATCATGATAATTAAAAAAGACATTTTTGTATTGTATTGTAAAAAATTATTAATATCTAAGTGTAAGTTGTAATAAGAATTTAACATTTTGATCCATAGTATTTTAAATAAATATTATTCTAATCATTTCTCATGAAAAATTACATGTTTAACTTTGTCAATAATAAGGAAGTAAAACAAATTAAAAATAAAAATAAAAACTATTGAAGTATGTAGAAAAAGATGCTTTCTTAATTATAAAAGACTTGAAAAAAAAAGTAAAATGATGTATGAAAATCATATTCATTTATTGAAAATAACAAAAAATAATTAAGTTTATTATTTTCCTTAAAATGAAGATCATCACAAGTTTTTAGGATATGACGAGATAAATATTTGCAACAGTGAATAAACAATGCAAAAGCAATATATTTTTCTTTTTAAATTCATGTGCAATTAATATATGATGACATGGTTGATTGGTTAATGTGAAAATCATACAACATATAAACAATTTAAAATTTAGTTTTCAATATCATTCTTATTTCATTTTTTGCAAGCAATGGAAACAATTGTTTCAATGACTCATCTTGTAGAATGAATTGGAAGTTTTTTCTTTAGAGTTTTCAAAATAAAAGTTAGTTGATGTTCATATACATATATAATTGACCAATGGCAATTGATGCACTATGTAATTTCTCCCTCTAGAAATTCAATTCTAAAAAATTCAATTACAAAACTATATTTTTCACAAACAAATGAAAATGAATTTGTATCTACATTTGAAATTGTAGATTTATCATGTATACACATGTGAGACATATATATGTTAGATTGAAAATGTTTGAAATAAATACATTTAAATAATATCAAAACTAATATATATTTTCTATTTTATATAATATATTGGTAAACGAATGCATTTGTATCTTAGATGTTAAGAGGAGTAATGGTTGCAAGTTTTCCAAACTCATTTTGCTACTCAACTTTATGATAATTGTTGATTTGGCTTTATGAAGTCTTTTTAATTGCTAGTTTGATTTGACTTTAAGAAGTGTTTTGAATTGCTAGTTTTTTCTTGACTATATTTTTAAATAGCAGGAGTGAATTTCATCTAGTGTGGAGCATGTTGAGTTAATAAAAAGAGAAGCAAATGCAGGAAACAAATGAAAATAGATGGTTATATGATATTGTGCTCCTTATTACTTCATTGCAATTTGTAGGACCATCTTTGATAATAGTTATTTGATTGTTGTGTTTGGTATAAAGTTATATGTTAAGTATATTTGAAGTATGGTTTATTTTGTGGTGGATGTTTTTACAAGGAGAATGTAATCTTAATCTTTTTGGTCATATCTAGTATTTGGAGCAATCTCAAAGTCTTCAATGCATGTCGCATTCATAGGTTGTGCATTTTTGTTTATACATTTCAACAAGTTTAGGTGGTATTGCAAATATAAATGAGTAAAAATACAAATTCATGTCACATTTTTATTAAGGAAATGGTCAACACAAATTTAATTTTTCAACTTGAATCACATAAAAGTGGTTTTTTATGTTTTGAATTTCAAAATGATATAAATTAATGAAATGTAAAACTCTTGATGAAGTTTATACTTGTAATTCAAAAAAATATGGTTTGATATTTTTTTTATAAAGAGAAAAAATTTAATTGTTGAAAAAATTATGAAAAAGTGAGGTTGATGGGACGTCGCAAAAAAAACAAACATTTTTCTTTCAAATAGCTAACTTCAATATTCAGTGCATGGAAAAAAATTAAAATTTCAATGAATACTTTTTAATATTTTTTTAAAGTCAAACTTCATCAAAACATCATAGTTTTCATGGGACATCAACTTTTGATTGATTTTTTTTTTTAAACAAATTATACTCATTTAGAGAGGATTTTCTCCTCTAGTCTATATATATATATATATGTTTATATATTTTTTAATTTCTAATCAACCTCATCTTTGATTATAACAACCTACTTGCAATTTTGTGGAGGCTTTCCTTCGCCCGATGTAAGGTCTCTTTCTTGTTTGAGTCTTTTTTGCTGATGTTTGGGGTGAGGTATGGTTTTCCTGAGTTAAGAGTGTGTTTGGAGTTTTGGCTATCTCTTATTCTTGGTTGGCATGTCAAGGAAGATGGGGTGCTTAATGGATTGGACGACTCCCTTCATTTTTCTTGTGAGGGTTTCCCTTATCTTCCCGTTGGATTGCTGGCAACGGAAGGGTTGTTGTTGGCAGAAGTTATTGTGAGTAGTTGTTTGGAGCTTGTGGCTAATGGTATTATTTCCATTTTGAAGGAGGTTTGTTGTTTGTTGATTGGGTACCTCCCAAAGCTTTTTCCTTTAGTTGGGTTGTGTTTATTCATAACCCAACTATTTATGGAGATGATGGTAGCCTTTGTTGCCCCTATTTTTGATTTGTTCCTGATGGTTAGGTTGTATGTAAAGTTATATCTACTTTCCTAGACTAATATGCTCCTCAAAGAAGCCATTTTATTGTTGGAAGAGATGTATGCTAAGCTCTCCTTGAATTTTCAAATGCCTAAACTGCAAAAGGATGTTGTGTTTACCCTTTCTACTGAAGTGTTGTCTTTCTTCTTGATTCTTCAGTTTGTATCTTTTATTGAGGTGAAGACTACTCCTGTGGAGGTGGAGTCCTTTCCTTTTGAGGTGGAGATGGTTGTTGATAATGAGGAGAGTGGTGGATTTGGTAGCAAGGGTTCTCATTTTATCCTCTCATATAGAGGGGATCTCTCTCCTATAGAGGTGGATCTTGAGTTGGCGAATTGGGTGGGATATTGTTGCAAGAAGGTTGAGGCTTCTCAATGTTCAACAATGTTCTCTTTCTCAATTTTTCCTTGTAGCTCTCTTATTGAGGTAGGGAGTTTCGTGAAATTGATTGTACTAAAGGGAGATCTTGCTACCCTTTTTGTTGTGGCTCAGTGATGAACATGTGGTTTGTTGTGGATTGGTTGTTGCAGGTTGTGATTAGTGCCTAGCTATTTCAAGTGGTTTCTTTTTGTTGATTGGGTTCAATGTCCCTATGAAAAACTAGTTGTAGTGGATTTGCAATCCCCTTCAAAGTTGAATTTTGGCAACATGGATTATCTTGTGTAACTTATGGTTGGCTTCAAGTGTTGGGTTGTTGTTTATTTGTGTTCCTATCTGTTTTCACCTTTCATTTGATGGGGTTTCGAGTCCCTTTAAGTCCTATTTGTAATGGGTTTCAGGTCCCCTCAAACCTACTTTTCCTATAATAAAAAATAACATACTAGTAATTTTTTTAAATCATATTAAAACTAACCAAAACATTAATATATATGGATTGTAGACTTCGAGCTCTACAAAAGGGTGTTTTTAGATTTTTGAAAAAATCTAGTCTAACTGAAGAAATATTCAGTGAAATGGTGTTTCAAAATTTTTTTGAAGATGACATAATTGGTTGTCAACTAAGATGTCACATAGACAGTTTCAATCAAAGCATTTTCAACCAAAACAATTTTGAGCATTTTCAACCAAAATGGTTTTGAGCAAAAATGTTTCAAGAAAAATCTTTTCAATTTAAATAGTTCTAATCAAAACAAATTCACTCAAAAATGTTTCAATAACACATAGCCATATTTTTTTTTAATCTAATTTTCTTTTCAAGAAATTGAAAAAAACACAAAAGAATTTTTTTAACAAAATAGGTTAACAATTTTTAGTTACAATTTGTTTTACAGATTTAATACATTTTTTCCATTTTTTAAAGAGTTATTAGTCATATAATATTTAACATTCTCATACTATCAAGTTCTAAGGAAAAAAGAAGACTTGACAATCTTAGTGTTGTTGTTATGGCCATCCTCATAAGCAATTTCATCCAACTACAAGCCCATATCATTCTATTCATTCTCATTGGTATATTTATTGCTAGGTATAGCCCCCTTCAATTTATTCACATGTGAACTAATACATGTGGAAAGGGGTTTACTAACTAGTATCATAATCAATGGAAATGAAACATGAAATCACCTCAAACACATAGCTAAGTTTGTGATCCTGAGACATGGTCATTTGCGTGCATACCATTAGCATTAGCAATCATAAGGATTGACTTAGTCGACTAAAAAATTATGCACATAACCTATTCTTTATCCATGAGGTTGCAATAAATTACAATATCACATAAGTCATCCTCCTTACCGTAACACGAATCATCATCCTCAAAATAATGAGTGAGGAAGTATCCTGATTAACATTCTTATTGATCAAGTTGAATACCTACATGCACATTATCAATCTCATCATCTTCAAGGAATGACTTATTCAATTGAAGGTAAGTAAATACAATATCCTTATTATCTATTGTAAGAGAAGGAGGATTCATTGCTCACGAGTCTCTTCGTTCTCAAGAGAATCCCAGGGAGCAAACTGCCCTAAACTACCTCAAGTTATAGTTGAATGAAGAAATTGCAAAGAATACATTACTAAGGATAGTATTCAAATAAACTACCTCAAAATTTGAGAGAGCGGGGTATTGATATCTCTGCCACAAAAGGAATAACTCTTGGCCACAAGACTGCAGTGCAAAATCAAGACACTAGCATGGCACGCTAGAGTCCAAGGGACATGTTGTTGTCCAAGTTATACAAAGAACTAAAACCCAAGGCCTACAAAAATGCTTTAACCTCGCTAACATGCTCAGACCTGAGGTCTGTTCAACAAAATGGATAAACAAAAAACAAGAAATACTAGAAAATACGAAGGGAAGCCAAGGATAAACTTACAAACAATTGTGCATTCAAAACCTTCCTCCAAGCTTCACTTTGAAAACCTACACACAAAACGAATGAGGAAAAATGTTGGGGCTATTTTGGGGCTTGCTGCAGTCAAACCCTTGTTTTGGTGTTCCTACCTCCACAGACAACCAGATAGATAGTAAAAGTAGAGAAAATGAACAAGTAAGGAGTGGTAAAAGCAATCCTTGCTCAAGGAGGAGAACCCATACCACAAAGTAACAAAGTGAACAAAGTAATCTATTAGAAAATAGATAAGAAAAAGAGAGTGTTACCAACAGTCCTTGGCCCCCTCTTGAATGCACGAAGGCATCGTTGAATGCTTGTAAGAGAGCTTTGGCTGTTGGAGGGACCTCAGTCCTACAAAGCTTCATTGTAGAAGATAGATTAAAAAAGAAAGAGCTAGAGAATGGAGTGAGATTGAAAGATTCAAGTATTAGAATGAGAAGGAACCCCCAAATGAGAGAAAAGGAAGTTTTTTATTGTTGCAAGAGGCGGGAGGAGTCGTTACGCTTGGAATTTTGACTGTAGGGACACATGTCACGAGTCAAGATTCCAAGATTCTACAGTCAAACTCAAAAAACCATGAGGATGCTAGCACGCCACACAAGAGTCCAACCCATCATTTTTTGGGAAATGAGATGGAAAACTATTATCGCTTTGTCATTGGTCCTCATGGAGCTGGAATCAAGAAATTCTGACCCATGAGGTTCTTATCAAAAATGTGCTTAAGCATAATAAATTCAAGGCTAAATGCATAAATGTGAAATTGTCCCTAGGGTACAATTTCGCGACATTACATTTTGTCCCCATTTTAGTGGGTTGGATTTTGGGAAAGATCAGCCAAACTAAAATAGAAAAGAAAGTCAACACAAAAACTTGATTTTTTTACAGATTTGTATGCCAAGAGGATACTATAGAGGACATAGAGGTCGAGAAAGCAAGTATTGAAGATGCCCCCATCAATTGAACTCAATGAAACATACAACATTTGTCGCGAAAACATGAGAAAATTTTGATTCTACAAAACTCAAATTTTAAGTCAGTCCCAAAAGTTTGGAGGAAGCTACTAAGGCGAGAAGAATGATCAAGAAGAAATTTGGTGGTTCAAAAGAAAAAATATGATAAAGAGGTGACTATATGCCCCCTCCTGGATTTTCCCCAGTTAGTGGGTGAAAAATCAGGAAAAATGGAGGGACCGTGATGTTGAGAAAAATGGGCCCCAGGGGGCCTATATATACCCAAGTGGGCCCCAAGAAGAGTCATTTTCACTATTCATCATGTGAGTTTTGTTGACATTTATGAGAGAAAATTCAAAAAATGTCACATAAACGAGAGTACAAGGAGCCCAAACTGGACCAGCTATGACAAGATGTCGTCGAGGGTCTCGCGGTGGACTAGGTAAGTCCTCAAACCTAGTTTTTTATGCATTTTTAAAAGATTATAGCTAGGTTTAGGACAAAATTATAGCACACGCGTCCAACATGCATACATTCATTCCTCTTGCACGTCAATGTCTACCAAGTGCACTAATGTCCAACTTGCTTTAATGGCGGACCTCAAATGACATCACACCACACATAAGTTTATGCGGTGCACTTACATCCCACAAGCACTAGATAGAAAGTTTTTGATGTTCAAGATACAAATTTTATGCCTAATATACTGATTTAGGTATATTTTCACTTTTTTATAAGACTACCCAAAGATTAGAGAGCATCCCAATAGATGAGTGCTACGTCTCATCTGAGACCAGGTCTAATGCTTGTCAAATGATGAGGTGATGCTTATGCGATGTCGGTTTATGGCACATCTACACCATGCCTGAGATGCTTTTTATCATGATCACATGCTCATGGCATTGATGGAGCAATGGGATTCGACCATATCTACTTTCTACCTCTCGATGAGTGAGATGATTGTCACCTTAGAGGACATGTATCGCATCCTCAATCCCCCCATCCGCGGGTAGTGAGTGACAATAGATGATACACATTAGATGCACAGGAGTGGGCAGAGGGAGTCCAGTATTGCTCGGGTTGTGATGATGGCAGCAACAGGACTAGTCATATCTACATCTACTAGTTTGAGTAGGGCACTATAGTTGTCCCCCTACTACGACGAGTGTTAGTTGTCATTGTGGCAATGCAAGTTGCTATGAATGCATGAGGCTCTCACCTTCATAGGGGCCTTGTGCACACCATTAGGGTGATGGAGCAAGATAAGACACTTTTTGCATGGGGATAGAGCATGCTTGCACACTTGTACCAAGAGCTGGACAGGTACGTGCATTATGAGTTCCAAAGCCTGATTGCATGCACCTTGTTACAGGTGTGGGCCTTTTCTCATATCACATGCACGCAACCAGTCAGTATCCCTAGGCAAGGGATTATACAATGTCGATGGCTCACTGGTGTGAGCTTATTAGGTAGTGGCAGCACGAAGATCTACAATTTTGATGTGTTCAGTTTGATACATTAACGTCCGACCAAGTTAGATGGTGGCCTTATAGGTGGTTTTGATGGGTTGATGATAGCAGATACCCTAGGAACCTGCAACGTGACTATTTTTTGCTAGGTCACACTGATTTTGTGATTATTCCCTCCTACTGGCAGAGGGTTATGTGATAGTTTGGTATTATCCAAACTATTCCTCCTGCGGCCCCCTCCTACACATGAGTCATGAGGAGTGCTACACGATCGGGTGACCATCGGTGACCTTCTATCATGGACATCGACCCCTTCTGATGACGATGTGGATGATAAAGACCAACCAAAGTGAAGAGTCTAAACTAGTGTCTTGTAAACTTGGTAGAAAACCACAATTCAGAGGAATGACTAGCTAAACAGTTCACTCAACATTGTAAAGACTTCATCAAATTTTCACCAAGGGCTTGTAAACTTGTGATGGTACTGGACTATATGTGCCTTTAAAGGCCTAAGTTTACCTAGGCTATTTTATTAATGATATTCTAATTGTTGGGAAATCATAGAAATGCATAGTAGTGAAAGAAGTAAACTAGTGCTAATGGCTATGGGTACCTATAGCATAATCTGTAGTTGAATTACTGTTAACAGATAATTACTAAAATTGACTGAAAATTGATTACAAAACTTAATCTATCCTTTGAAATACTGCAAGTCAATTGAATTCATTCATGCACGTAAACAATCATTACTGATAGTCACCATATGAGAATCTCTTTTAACTTACATGTAATTTATAAAGTAATCACTAACAAAAATAACTATTAAACAAAAGTAAAACAACTATAAAAGTAGTGAAGAATGATTACCTTGAGTGGCTTGCTCAAGTGGTTGTCTTCACTTAACTAAAACCAAATCTAAATCTTTAGATTCTTCCCAACCATATCAACTTGAACTTCATTCATGACATATTCCAAAAGATCACATGAAATGTTTCTCAATGATTGCATTCAAGAAAACCATTTCTAAACAATCAACATGTCTGTAGATTACAATTGAAAACTAAGAATTAATTGATAACAAATCCACTAGTATGAGATTAATCAACTAACTATCTAAAGACTCAACCATCGACTATATAAAGCACGAGGGAGTTTATTCTAAACACAAATCTTAACTAAAATCATTAACTACAACTCCCTAGGTGTCAGAGTATGTAATTAAGAATGAATTATTCAAACTATAATTGAAAAGAAACAAGAGTTCAAATAGAATTAAAACTCTGCAAAACATATCTACATGTGGAACACATAATCAGTTATCCATATTCCTATCGATGATAGAGTTCTTCTTCAGCGCCTTATTAACTATCATAATGATGCACGAATAACTCCATCAGGTGTCTCCACATAGTAGTTATTACACTCATCTTGTTCTGGCACTTCCCCTATTTCGTTGTCCAAGACCTCATTTTGCTGCGGGCTACAATGTCTTCTTGGGCTGTAAGAGGTTAATACAAAAAACACATACACAAAGCTAACTACCATGATTAAACATAGAATTTTAATCACATTCCATACATATCCACATATAAATCATGCAATGCTACTATATCATAACTATATTTCCATTACTATAATTCAGGTCCAAGGTTTTATAATAAGCATAAAAAATAGCATAGCATAGGAATATGTCTAAAAGGATTGTCGGATAATGTTTGAAAGCATGCATAAAATCATCAACAAATGGACTATTAAATAGACTCACCACATAGGCACACCCCATCAATGATGTAGGTGTGGTACAGGGATTCCATACCTAGAGGTTGATTCATTGGCATGCAACTATCTTTATAGTAGATGCCCCCAGGGGGATCTCGACCTATAGGGTGATGCACCACCAGTACAGAGGTGGAGGTGAGTAGATAGAGGAGAAGAGTAGCAACAATAATTTGAGGAGGCTGGTATAGCGAAGGTGAGACTGAGGTGGTGGTGGAGGATGTCCTCTCCTCCACCTATTGTTATAGTCTCAGTAGTGGTGCTAGCACCATCCATCAACCTAGCAACAACTCTAACGTCACCAAAAGTATCACCCAATGTGGGCGGCACAGGACCTAGCATCGCCCCACCCCATGACCCACATTGGCAGCCAGGGGACCTAGGTACAACATTTGTTTATGTCATTTCATTTTATTACTTTTAGCTTTCATCTCATGTATATGCTTTTATTTTCATTTTATGTATATACATCATGTGGTACTAATGGGTCCACTCTCTCTATGGATGCAGTGGACACTCAAGGATGGACTGCATTGATAGTGCAATGCATATCAAATACGACCCCATTCATGCCTATTCGGGGGTCCAATCTAGACGTATACCGGCTAACCTCAACGGGGTGACATGCCCACCTTTTTGAGTTAGTCGTGTGTCTGAGGATGGCATATAAGGAGGGTAGGTGGAGATCATCTAGAGGACCTCAAATGCCACTACTACTAGAGGACAAAGAGACCAGGTATTGGTAGAGCTACAAATTTCCCTTTCCAAGTGAGATGCGGTTGTGACGAAAGTAGATAGTGTCGAGCAGACACGTGATGCTCTATAGAGCCAGCTCAATGACCTCGCAGGGCAGGCGACAACTATGGTGCTAGCAGGGGATCAACATTGCAAGATGCATTTAGGTGAGTTGAGCTTCAGATAGCCTCCCTTCATGGAGAGATTGAAGGGCTATGCGTAGTAGTGTCCATCTCACGATCACATAGGTCCCACTCTTTCTCCACTGTTCAACCTTAGTAATAGCCACCACTGGATCTAAAGGGCTCGGGGAGCCATGCACCCAAGGTGTAGAGACCCAGTTTTGTATATCATTTTTGTATTGATGACACCTATATTTATAGATATTTTTTTATGTATAGACACTTATTGGCCATTGGATTGAGGATAATACGGTGTAGAAAATCTATATTGAATATGAAACTTCTCCAGAAATTTCTTCACTTACTTGTTCTTGAATGGTGTACCATTGTCAGAAACAAAGGTAGAAGGCAATCTGAAGCGAGCAATGATGTTGTTTAGAAGAAAGCTACAAATAGATTTAGCATTCATGGATCGAAGTGCAATAGAATCAACCCACTTCATTAAGTAATTGGTAGTAGTAATGATAAAGACATGTTCCTTAGAAGAAGGGGGTAATATTTTTCCAATAATATCTAACCCCCATTTTGTAAACAGCCAAGGAGAGGTATGATTTTGTAGCTCTTGAGCTGGAGTGTGAATAAGACGACTATGCCATTGACATTGCAGACACTTCTTGAAAAAATCAAAAGAATCTTGTTCCCTTGTCTGCCAGAAGTATCCCATGTGAACCAATTTTTGCACCAGAGATTTACCACCCAAATGGGCTTCCTTAAGGGCAAGGGGTATTTCACTTTAGAGAGACATCGAAGAAGGAGACCATTGTATGAATTTTGATAAAGAACATTTGATAGTGTAATGTAGTGGACCGAAAGCTTTCGTATCCGAGTGTGATCAAGGAAAAATTTATGGCAAATCTTTGCCAATTGGCGAATATTAGATATCGACCAAGTTGAAATTGGTGAATTAATCACATCGAATAGGGTGGCCAAATCACTCGGATTTTATGAAGTATTGGTCCAATGCATGTCCATTTGCCATCGATTTTTTTAATGAGGTATATTCAAGTAATAAATTTTCCATAACAAACTATGAGTTTTAAATGGACCGATTAATATTTTTGCTTGGAACCCGGAAGCATGTAATAAATCACCTACATATTCCCCAAGACTATTAAAACAACATTGTGTATCAGGACCCATTTTTCCAATTAAAATTTACAATTAGTTGCTTTTGAGGACCCATTTCACCAATAACATTACAAAATAATTACATTTGAGGACACATTTCGCCAATTGTCATGACACTTCCATGCTAATTGTAGAGCCATAATCGCCTTGAAAATTACAATCGTTGTATAATCATGCAGGATTCGCCAAATTTTTAATATACCATTTAAAAATCTCATAGAATTCGCCAAATATGGATTGATATAAATACAATCAAAACTGTCATTTATTCTTACACATTTTGTTCAAGTCTAAAATTATGAGCTCTCAATTCGAAAGTTGGAGTTGGAACCTTGAAGTTGATCGTAGGCAAGTTACAAACTTACAACACAGGCATTCCTGCATTAACAAATAGCAAGTCAGTGAAAACCTAAACTTAAAGGTCAATGATCATTTCTTTGTAGTGTTATAAGATTTATTTATCTCTTTTCCATTCTTGTTTCAATCTTAAAGATGACATTGAGTAGGGAATGTGATCTATATTCTTTGTCCTTCTTAAACAAGAAGACATTTTTTTCTAACTTTTATTCGAAGTGAGAGATCAATATATCGAGCAACAAGTGCAACAAGGGTAAGACTCCTTAGGGTGGTGAAGGGACTGGGAGGCCATCAAAATGCCCAAAGTGTAGAGGTACCATATAGTCTTACTTTGGAATTGGCAATGCTTCTGATCCATCAGATCAAGATGGAGCCACATCATCAACTCTTCCACCAAATATTAATGAAGAAGGCATTCACAATACCTCATCGCCACCGAAAGGTCAAGGTGAGATTGTCATTTAGTTGAATGAGTCAAATGAGGATGGCAATACCATACAAGGTGTTCCAAGGGATACCCTAGTTATCTAGAATGAGATAATTGACTTGGATGATGATGGTAGCAAGAAAATAAAAGATAAATCAAAAGTGGGGCGTGAGTGGGAAATGACAAGGAATTTTCAACTTGGTTGGTTGTCAAAGTACCCATTCATTGTGTTAGTGGAGAAAGAAAACAAAGACAAAAAAGAAACAAAATGTAGGTGTACAATTTGTAGTTGGAAATATAAAAGAGACAAGAAGTTGCAACTAAATCTTGACATTATAGAAAAGCATATCAGTAAAGTTTATGAAAAACAAATCATAGACGAAAAGGAACAATTAGTCATACGATGGAAATCAAAGGAAGAATGTCTTCGTGTTAAGTATGCTGCGGAATATGAAGAGCATAAGAAAAGAATGTCGAACCTTGTTGCATGTCAAGGTACAATCGAGGCTCAATTTGGTAAAGCAATGAAAGGAGCACATCTGTCAAAAATTGTTCAGATGAGTGTTGTTTTTCATATTTTGTCTATAGGGCGTCCTATGACAGACTACCCATAATATTTTAATTTATTATCTTTTTTGGGTGTTTCTCACTTTCCTAACTCACATCAGTCAGTAAACACTGGATGGGAATGGGAAAACTTTCTTGTTGCAGTGGAAAAGCAAGATTTAAAGGAGAGAGTAAAAGAGTCAAACTGCATTGCATTATCTTTAGATGAAGTTACTATAGTAGATAATACTTCTTGGGTCTGTATGGATGTGTAGACTGTAAAACAACATGTCCGCTAAGCTCATCTTCTCTGTGTTGATAAAATGAAGGACAATTCAACATCACAAAATCTATTTGAACTCATCAATAAATATTTGAATGAAATTGCAGGTATGGATGACTTGATAATTGCCAAAAAGTTGGTGTGTGTAGGATCTGATGGAGCTACAGTGATGCAAGGTCACTGGAGCAGTATTTACACAAAGTTACAAACTGCTTGTGCACCATACATGCTTGACATTCACTGTAGGGCCCACATAATGAATTTAGCATTCATAATTGTAAGCAAGTTTCCTACAGTATCAAAAGTTGAAAATCTAGTTTGTGAGCTCTACACATACTTTTGTCGAAGTCCCAAACGTTTCGTGAAATTTCAAAATTTTGTGAATAATAGTAGGAAACAAGCTTCTCAGGGATGTTGATACTAGATGGATCTCCCTGCATGGACCAACGCAACAAGTTCTTTCAAAATATCAATCCTTGATTGGAGTAATGTACAAGCATCACAACACAGTAGACAAAGCTCTTGACCTCTTACATAGGTTAAGCGATATAGAGACACTCTTGACTTTAGCTAGTCTTCTCCCCATGCTGGATGAAATGAACAATCTTGTGAAGGAAGCCCAAGACATAACTATGTATATTTATGAATATGCCAAACTACGTAGACATACATGCATGGCCCTTGATCATCTATATCTAGATCTAATAGAAGAAAGACCAAATTATTTCATTTGGTAGAAAATTATTGATTTGAATAGGCCTGAAAATTATTTACAGTTTAATGCAAGAGGACACTTATGTATCTATGTACGCAGATTTGAGATACCAATGTACCATTATAAGATAGCTAGGTGCTTTATCAGAGAATTACCTATTAGAAAGGAATATTTTAACAACATTGTTAGATTTTTTAGTGATAATTTGAAGGAAATTGCAAAATGTCTTTCCATAGAGATTTATGATGAATTCTCTCGACATGAAATACTTGAAGCCATGGGTATTGTGTATCCTTAATTTTGGGTAAACTGAGATAGCCCAAGATATTTTCATGATAAAGTAAATATCTTGATCTAACACTTTTTGAAAAGTGTGACATACAATGAGCAAACAATAGAAGGAATAATAAATGAAGATAAGCTTAGACAACAATATAAGAATTTTGCAAGATGTATGATGGACTAGTTTGATTCCACGGGCATGGAGAAGTCCTTTGAATCAGGATCAATAACAAAGGCTTGGACAAGCTTAGGTCAAAGTGAAATATTGTGTGGTACGATATTATAATATTTCAAACTTGTTGATTTATGTCAAACAATGATATTGTGGTCAGTGGAGGATGAGAGAGTTTTCAGTTCATTGACATTTTTGAAATCAAAGTTAAGAAACAAACTAGACAAGAATTTGGAAAATTGCTTGAGGATGAAAGGAACTACGTATAATGTCAAAAAAAATCATTTTGAAAGGGCACTCACAATTTGGAGGTCCATATGTGAAAGAAGAGGGTTGTGCAACACTCCAATTCCAAATGTTGGTATTGGTGGCAGTGGGATAAATGACAGTGACACAATGAATGTTGAATTTGAGATGTAGGCCAAAGAAAATGAAGACCAGACTTAGAATCAAGATGACTCTTTTACTTTATCTCAAGTTGAACATCAGTTTCAAGATCTTGATTCCATTTGGGAAATAGAAATGAATTAGCAACTTTTAGGTATTTATACTACACTTCATGAATCATTTTCCAAATTGTAGTTGATGATATTTTATATTATATTCCATGAAATTGTGAATTATTGCACTTCATGATAATTTATTTTATATTGCACTTCATGAATCATATTCCAAATTTTAGTTGATGATATTTTATATTGTATTCCATGAAATTGTGATATTTTATATTGTATTCCATGGTATTGAATTTTATATGTGATTTTGCATCATTTTCAAAGAACGCTTATCACACTACTTATAAATTCCTATTGCATTTCCATTCACACAATCTTTGATAAATAATTGAAAGGAATATTAATCCATTCCTTGAACAGAAGGTAACAGTTCAACATCCATAACTTATAAATAATTGTTGATTATTTTGAGTTAGAAGATAGTGAATACAATACTGGAGTGCAAGATAGGTCTATATTATATTCAAAATTAAAGAAATACACTTAATTATTTGAGTCATATTTTGTTATTATAGAGAAAAATTACATTTCCTAATATCCTATATGTGTTATCAAATATGTTACAATAGGCAACCCAAAAGATGCTTAAATCTGTTGTCTTTCTGATCTAGGTGTTCTATTAATTTGGAATGTGTCATAAGGCTTAGGGTTTTATTCGTTCTTATGTTCTAGGGTTTATGTGTGTTCTAAAACCTCTCAAAAACCCTAGGTGTCTTTTCATTTTACCTACATTCTAATAATCTAATTCGAAGTTGACTGGGTTTTACTCTTTCCCGATCTCTTAAGTCATATCTTATGCCTTTGCATCAATTTACTCACCGGCCCCTTGAGCCTAGTGTTCCCAGTCGCTACCCGTAGAATCCTTATAAATCTTGCCTTGTCTTATGTGGGTCATAAAATTCTTTAATTCTTGTTCTTTCCCTAAGTTTGGGTTTTAATATTCACTCAATATCATTCATGTTATAAACCTAGGTAGGCGACCCCCTTTAAGTCATGTAATAAGTGCACATGCTTATTAAATTCCTTTGTTATGCTTGGTGGGTCCCATTGACTACTTTCTATTGGTTCCCCTCCATCCTATGTGATTAAATTAATCAAATTAAGGAGTCGGAGGGATAGCAGGCAAGCGACACCTAGCCACCCTTTTAGTAGGTCCTACCACTGCTCAAAGGCACCGATGACTAAAGGTGTTCAAATTAATGGTTACTATGGTTTTTGACAAACAAATATCAATCATTCCTCGCCTCCCCGCTGTTGTAATATGCACACACTTTAAACCTAGAGGGGAATAAAGGAGATTGACATGTAGATAGTTTCAACACTTTTGAAGATGGTGGAGCCCGTAGAGTGACATGGAGATAAATTGACATGGCGTTTTTGATTGGTAAATGGCAACAACCATTTGTAGTCAAATTTTCAAACTTATTTGACTAAATTTGAGTCATCTATTGGGGCATCTCACTGCTAGATCAACGATTAAAATTCAAAGTTAAAGATTGAGGGCAAATGAGTCATATCAACCGTTCGGGTTCGCGCAAGCGAACCATAATGGTGGATATGACATAGAGCTACCAGATTGCTAATTGGTATGTTTTAAAGCCATAAAACTTGCTTGAAATTATAATTGTAAACTATTAAAGAATTTAACGTGTCTAAGGAGTTCTCAATGAAATTTTCAAGCTCGTTCAATGATAAGAATTAGGGTTTTCAAGCGTCCATAAAATCAGAAAGTAAAATTGCTATCCTGCTTCTCAATTGTTTAAAATTTTGTTGTAAGTGCTCATTCTATCATTTTGTCATTAGGGTTTATGGTTTCATTGCATTTCTTTTAAGGTTTGACGTTCAATTTGAACGATTAACCTATTTAGTCTTGTTATTGCCTTGCATCAACTCATACCCTAGTTGTAAGCTTGCAATTTTTGAGTAGTAAACCCTAGTTTGCACAAACTCTATTACTATGGCACCCAAAGTCAAAGCATCCACATCAAAATACCAATCTTCTGAGTCAAAGTTTGTTGTGAGACCTTTATCATAGGACTTAATCGAACAATTGGTATCTCCAACCTCTAAGAGATCAAAGGGACAACGCATGTACTTTGGCCCTAGAACTAAATTTGGCATCATTGAATATTATTGTACAATTAAAGATGCTTCCCTATTGTACTCCAGATGGAGTCTTTTCCAAGGATGGTTTGGAAATAAGAATTTGGGTATCCCTTTCTACAAACTATGGAGGTTGGACATGGGTAAACTGGTTGTGGGTGATCCCACAATAGTGGTTTACACTTTTTGGCCAAATTTGACATTAAACTAAATCTTCACTTTCGGGCACCTATAATTGCTAAACTATGAGGAATTTGAAGACAATGCAAACTAGTGATTTGTGACATTTTGTTTGTAGATTCTAAATATATATTTTTAAATTATTTTTGGAATCAGATTGCATTTCTTTTTCCATCTCCTTTGAAAACTAGTTTTTAAAAGTAAATAACATTTTTAAAGAGTGATGTTCACCGTATACAACACAAAAAAATTTCTATGAAGGATAAAATTCTATTTTTTTTCAAATTTAGATTTGTAACTATAATATATAGTAAATTCATTTGGTTTCATAGTGTTTTATTGATTTTTTTTTTGTTAATTAAGTTTTGACGCCAAACCAATTACAATTTAGACATAAACGAACCATATACAACATAACTTTTTTTGTATGTGTCGAAATTCATTTTTATTTTTTTTGCTAGATCAAGGACATCAATACCTAGAATGGACATATTTTTTAGAATTTTTTTTGATAATCTACTATTTTTCTACATGTGCAGAAGAGAGTTTGATTTTCAGCGAAAAACATGCATTCACGAGAAATAAAAGATAAATATAATAATGAAATTAAATATATTTAAAATTATACTTTTTGGGAAGCTTATAATAAGGACTACATACCTACAAAAAAAAATTTTAAATGAATTCATTTGATCCCCCAAAAGGTAAATCAAAAGTGGTTTTTTATCAACATTTTGATAGGTGTAAAGGAGACTCTATTATAGGTATGGTTTAAAACTAGCAAGGTTCTATCCAAGGGGGTTTGATCAAACCCTCTTCAATTAGAATCCTTTAAATAGAACTTTTCAAGGCTTAAATCATTATATTTTCTAAAAATATGCGATTTAAAAAAAAATCAGGATGTGCCAAAAAGTGTAAACCATTATTGTGGCAACACCCTTGTACCCAACATGTTCATAGATGTTGATCTTCTCAAAGAAATTTTTGTGAACTATGACCCTCTAGTTAGGGTTTTTAGAGCTCATGATGGACAAAATTTGGTATGTTTTGATAAGGAAGAAGTTGCATGTGTTCAATTCGAACACTTGGAGCAGTGACATGGTTAAGATTGATGAGTAGATGTTGAGGGAGGAATACAAAAGGGTAAAACACAACTTCAGGGTGTCAATGTTGACCAATTTTTTGATATCAATAGGGAAGGGAATCTAAAAAATAAAGATTACTTTGGGACCCTCTGATGTTGAGCCCCTCCCTATTAAGTATTTCCAACCATATTTTTCAGAAGACCTTTTACTCCCTCTACCAAATTCTAGGGTTTGATCCTGGCTCTAGCATGTCAATGGCCCAAATGTACATGGTTGTGAGTATCCAACACCTTAACATAAATACCTTATATGATTTTTCCACCTATATAGCAAAGGAAAATTGCAAAGGATTGGTGGCCTTGGAGGGTGGGAAACTTGGTGTCCAATTTTGGTGGGTTTCACTCTTTATGCAAATATTTATTTTGAAAGGTGTAAACTATTTTGGTTGGGAGATGGAACTTAAAAGGGTTGTGGGTGGTATTGAGATGATGGTGTAGTCATGGACCCCTATATTGGATAGGAATGAACAAAAGACCGGCTATGTGATTGTTACAAATCTTTTTGCCACCAAATTGAGATAGGCTCTAATGGTGGTTGCACCTAGGATCCCCAAGGAGTTGCATGATTTTTTGAGGCCAGCTGAAAGGAGGCCTGATTTGAATATTGCTCACAACTGGGGGAATTTAATCCCTTATAACAATTGTACAGTTCTAAGGGTATTTGGCACACAATTGACACCCCACATAGTCCCCAGGTAAGTGCCTCTAAGGATTGGGTTTTTGGAGGTGATGTGGTAGCTAGGGAATGTAAATGATTTCTTCTTGTCCATGAGAAGCGAAAGGGAACTTTCTTCCCTACATACATTGTGTTTGTTGATTTTTTCATGATTACACATGGATGGAGAAATATTGTGGAACACTATCTCAGTCATTACAATATGAAGATCTGGGCATACAGGACGTATGACCCTAAGGGATTCATAGTTTGGTTAATGAAGAGAAATAGGGGAGGTCGGTATGTTTACACCCACACTATGCTTGATGACCTCGTTAGAAATATTTTTGATCCTGATGTCCAAATTGAAAAAAATGAAAAAGTGGGGTGTTTTTGTGAAATTAGAAAGAGAAATTAAGGTTAAGGAGCTTGGTTTTAAAGCTTTGTCAGATATTAGTGACCCAATTTTAAAGATTGAAGCTATGATACAAATTTTTGACAAAGTAGTGGCAAGATTAAAGGAGATAAAAGTTGTGCAAGGGGAAGGCCCCTGAGATGGAGGGAGATTCAATTGTGCAACCTTCCAAGAAGGTGCACATATATTCAAGGAGGAAAGGCACAATAAGGAAGTAGCAAACAATTGCCACTCTTGCACAATCTGGGGAGCCAAAAGTGCATTCACCACAGTAGTAACTACCTCCATTATCATCGCAACATTCTTCTACCCTTGAAATAATTGAATTGGATTCTCCAATTAGAGAAGCATCCCCTCCAAGGGAGTCATGCCCATCAATAAAAAAGCAAAATGTTGAAGCTTCTGGTCTGGTTGACTATCCCACAAAGGATTCATATGATGAAATTGCTATAACTAAAGAGGAAATAATACAAGGGATGTCATCTCCTCAAGGGGGAATAATATCAGAAACTTTGAGCCTCAGGTTGAGCAAAGCTGACCTAAGTGGAATAAATAACTTTGAGGATGTGAGATTCCAAGCCTGTGAAAGCTTTATGGAATATTATCAATTTTTCAAGACACAAGCTTTTAAGGAATATGTATGGAGAGTAATGAAGGATGAGTATGCAACATTGGTGCAAACAAGGAGTAGTGAGAGCCTTGAGAAGCCCCAAGAAGTTGTTGAAGCTGAGGTTTGAGATGAAATGAGGGCCAAGTATTTGAATTTTTTTGCAAAAGAGGGTAGGGCATTGGTGAGAAAGAGTGGAGTCTTATTACTCTGAGAATGGGACCTGGCATCAACAATTGCTTTTAACACTGTGAGAATACAAGATGCCCCCATTTTTAACAAGAAGAAGAAGTCACATTGGCTTTACATGGGTCATCTTTTAGTCAGCAGTGGGACATTCTTGCTATTTGGGGTTTAGCTCCAACCACTAAAAAGCCTAAAGTTGCAGAACCTGCCCCAGGTGCAAGAGGAGGCTTAATCATAAAAAGAGTCTCAAATACATCTGCCTTGGAGGAAACAACCATGAATGTTAATGTGGCATAATTCACCAAAGCCATGATTAATTCATTAATGGAGGAAAGGGATAGTTTTAGAACCAAATATAATGAGGTGGTTGCTGAGTATAACTCGAGCCAACAAAAGATTGTTGAAATCTAAACTCAAATGGCTATGTGGAAACAAAAATTCCAAGCATTATAGCCTGGTACCTCACATGCTGCAATCTTGCCTCCTCCTTCCCCAATTCTTTCACCTCCTCAAAATCATGAGGAGACTAGGCCCATTGAATATGAAGATGTACAAATGGCGTAATCAGCTCCTGAATCATCACACGTCTCTCAATTTGAGGAAGTTACCAAGGAGGAGCTAATGGAAAATCTCAAGACTTATGAAGATAGGATGGATGATCTTGTTCATTTGAATAATATGAAGATTGTGAGAATAGTGCCTGAGCACTTGAATAAGGGGGTAGAGAAAAGATTAATCGGTATTCATGCTAATTATGCTTTGATGTTTGATGTCATTAAGAACCTTGATAGAGATAAAGAAATTGCTATTCCTTTAATGGATAAATGGATTCCAAGGGCTCAAATGTTGGAGATATGGTTGTTGCATCCTCTTGTGATGCAGATAAGCCTCCAATGATACTTCTAACCCTAAGATTTGTAACATATATAATTGGTTCACAAGGGTTTATTGAGTCTTTAGAGGTAAAGACTAGAGAATTGGTTAAGAAGTTCGATGATTGGAATTTTGGCCTTCTTCTAGGCATTTTAAATGAGAGGGGTGAAGTTAAGTCCCTGCAAGAGTGGAAAGACTAGGTAGCTCAAGCAATAACTTCCCAGGCCAAAAAAAAAGTGATGAAATGGATCTGGTTATGCTAAGGAGCAGTATGAACAGGCTCATGCATACAAGGGCTTTCCTTGAAGATTTTGATAAGGAGGAAAATCAGGTGGCAATCAGGTATAGCCCATCTAGAAAAAAGGTAGATGATATCATGGGATTTGACTACCCTACAGAGGAGGATTTTTCATTATGGAAGTCCAACTATATTGACATATTGGACATATAAATTGCTGCAAGTGGGAGTGGGTGACATCAATTTTGGTTGGTGGTCTGCAATAATAAAGTTCAATAGGGAAGTGCAATACATGGCCTAGAACAAGTATAGACTAGGCCTTGGATATATCAATGTTCAAATATTGCACTTTATCAGTTTCAAATGTGGTGACAAGGATTTCATATGTGGAATTACTTTGGTTTATTCTCTCTTTCATTTTATGCTTTTCTTCTAGAAGTTTTTAAAGCATGTGCACTACAGTGTTTTCTTGTGGAAAAGATTACTTTGCACCAACTAAAGGAGCCTTTTGGAAGGCAGGAGACTCTTCACCAACAAATGGAAATGGTTTTTGTCTCATATTAAATTCTCCCTCGTATTTGGAAATGCAAATGTAATTGCCTTTGGGGGCATTTTGAAATTGAAATTGAAATGTATGCCAAATATAAATGTGACTAAATGTATAATGGCCCAAATCTTGTTTGCTCCCTTGTTCTTATAAAAGGGAATTCAAGGCCAATTGCACAGGTCTTTGGTTGAAAGAGCTTTTGAGCTCATGTAATAGAACTTTGTAATTCAAGCACAAAGAAATAGAGTTAGTGTCAAGTCTTAGGTATGAATTTAAGTCTATAATAGGCATAATGGTTTTACAATAGTGATGGCATTTGAATGAGAAAATAAATATTTTGGAATAGATTCTCTCCTCTTGTATTTTTTCATATAAATTATTAATAAAATGATCAAGGATCCTTCTATTTGTCTTCAATCATTTTGGTTGAATGTATGATTTTGTCTATGTTCTAATTCAAAGAATTAATTAAAATGCTCTGATGGAATCATAGGTTTGTATGAGTAAATTAACATATTATTAATAATTTCATATTTTAATTGTGTTAAAACTTAAACATGCACTCATTGATTCATCACTCAACTCAATGCTTAGTAACATATTAACAATAGTAGCATATACAACAATGAACATCAACAAACTTTTAATGTGTATCTGTTACATCCCAAATTGTGAGGTTACTATTTACTATTACTGTATAGGGTAAATATGAGTGTGATGTGAAATCTAGAGATGCTTTTACCTTTTTATCAATATGTATGTTATCTCATTTGACATTGTTTTATTCGATGTTATCTCAATTGATGTTATTCATGGTGAACTACTGCATATATGTGAATAGATGTCTATTGAAGTATTGTTATTATAACCTTAAAGATGTTTATGTATATATGTTTCTTATTATTGTGAACAAAGGACTGCTAAGGTATGTGCTAGTGGTTGCAGGAAAATGTTCATTCTCCAGGGGGAGGGGAAGTATCACTCGGGAGAGGAGCTTGGTCAGAAAATCAGTAATGTGAACTATCTGAGCATACATACCCTAGATTGAGTGAACTGAGTTAGTTTGTGTGGGTTTTAGGCAAGTCATACATAGCTTGTATGATTGCAATAGTTGTGAGTGATGTTTATCTACTTATTTGTCTTGTGGTATTACGATAATTATGATGGTAATGTGAATGGATGTAAGTAATTGGAAGTGAACATATATATACATGTGTATAGTATATACATGCATCCATAGGTATATACATATCAATACAAGCGTAAGTTGGCTAATGGATATGTCATATGGATGCATTGATATGGTATACATGCATATACATGCACATAGAGGAATATATACAGACATATAAACATGTATATATGCACACATTCGGTAATGTGGGGATATTAATAATATTATATTATTATTGCCTGACAATTTTACATATACAAATATATGTATATATGTACATATCGGATATGTTGACTAGCTTACGATATGCTTATAATGGAATATATATATTATATATATGTGTATGTGTAAATATATTTTAATATTATACATATATATTATAGTAAAGTAATACACACACATATATATATTGTTTGAAGCAATTTAAATAAATATATATATGTATATTATTTATTATATTAAATATATATAATATAATATATTTTTAATATTAAATTCTCTTAGTTGGAAATCAAATTATTTCCCTTAAAAGATTTAATATTTAATATTCAATGAAAATCAATCTTTGATTTATTTATCATCTCATATTTGGGGAAATTAAATTATTCCCTAAGTATTAAAGAATTGGACTTTTTCTTACTTCATCATGAATAAAATCGGGTTTATATTAACCCAACCAAATAATTTAAATATTATCAACCTTTGGCAAGTTGAATGAAGGGAAAATATTATGTTTGACAAACTTTATCCTTCATAAAGTATAATTCAAAATATTTGGAAATATGAAAGAAGCTTTCCCGTGAAAATGGTGCTTGAGGGAAAAACGTAGGTTGTTGGGAAAGAGGGCAACATAGTCTGCAACTGGTGAGGTGTTTGAAGTATTGCCTTGACTGATTCACTAAAGGATTAATCATTTTTACATTTGCGCCATTACAGGTAAGTTCCTGTAGGTGGCGATTTCTCTTATAGAGTTGATTTATTCTTGTTTTGTTGGCTCAAAATAAAGTCGAATCACCTTTGTGTTTGATGTGTAAGGGGTTAGAAACCCACCATGTCTCTCTTTGAATGTTTTTGGGCATTGTGTTGTCATTTATCATGCCTTCATAAGTGGAAAATATTGCATTTTAGACCCTATATATAGACGCCATGTCATTCTATATATCATCACTAGTGGAATACAAGTTTAGCATTTCTCTAAGCTATCATTTTCATTTCATAGTTCTGTTTATGTATTCTATTTTTTGAGTAGAAAATATAGAGATTTTACCAGCAAATAGCCACAGACAGTGAATATTCCCAATAGCTGAGAGTGATCATCAAATGCATTCTATTTGCAAATTATATTTGTTCTCATTCAAATTATCCAGCCCTGAGCATTCATATTGCAAGAGTATTTTACCATTTTCTGAGAAGAGAAAAATCTTCATAATTTTTGAGTGTCATTTCTTCATATTGCTGAAAGTGCAAATCATCATAAATTCTGAGTCATAATTGAGAAGTTGACCAACTGTGTATCAATTATTAAGTGCAATTTCTGAGAGGGAAACATAGTTTAATTGAAGGATTATTGCTAGTCTGGAAGTGCTGCAAGTATGTAGACCAATCCATCAACATTGGAGGAAAGCTTAAACTAGGCATGGGTTATTATTCTACTATACATCTCATCTATGAATCTTTGAATTATTCTAGAATTGTGCTACTGTATGTGTTTAGATAGAAGTTTGTTTTATTAAACTATCGTTGTATGTTGAAAAAGGGTGTTTTCAATAGTCTATACAATAGCTTGTATATAGTGAATATGTCATAGAAGATGCATAATTGTTGTAAAGAGTATTTATTTATTTTGGAAAGGTTAGATGATGCATTCTTGTGAGATTGCATTATTTGAATGATTCCCATAGTAAGAGAAAGTTTTTTGCACGGATACTATTTGCTAAGCTTGTTTGCTTTTGTATAAAAGGTATTGAAACCTTGGAGCTAATATTATAATGTGTTTTAAGTACTCCATGATAGGAAAAAGTACTTGATTGAGGAATTCAACTATATTACATAAAGTACAACATAAGTATTTAATTATGCTGGCGATGTTGGGACATAGGATGTTTTATGTTTGTATTTACCATCGGTACATAAGAAGTGAATGGTTATATTTTAATTGTATTATGCATTAAATTGTATGATCTCCATATAAGGAGAGTATTGTTTCCATTAGTTACTATATACTAGGATTGAGATGAGGACATGAGTCAAGTAAATTCTCCAGCTTTAGTTAATGGGTTAACTTAGGTAAGTTAAGTTACTCCTAGGATAAAGATTTCCAGTATAGCAGGGGAAATGTGAATTACTTGATTATGCTGATTCATTTCTAGTAGCACAATATGATGCAGGATGTCTAAGGTACGAATTACCCATTAGAAGACAAAGACCTATGTGCAGTGTAAGATAGCCCTAAGTCAAATCGACCCTGAATAGTGTATGTGACAGATGACCCTCAATAGAAATAATGTATGAAACACTTTGATTAAAGTAGTGTAATGTACCTACATCCTCTTAGACTAGGCGATGATTACATTGTCAATTCATCATGATCTCGTATTACATGCTAGAGCGAGATTCTGTCGGATGTACAGGTTCTAGTTATGTAGGACACACCACTATGCTCAGTTGGTTAATAGTATTGGTTACTCTACCAATCTCTTCATTGAAGGGAGGGCCATCTATTGAATGATAGATGTGTGGGGGACTGCATTATAAGTCTGTGGTTGGCGGAAAAGCGCCCGAGTCATGCTTCTCCTCCTCTGAAGGCTACTGAAGTACCAAGATTTGAAAGGCAGATTCTTTGACCTTCTTACTACTATTTATTCTAAAGCTCATTGGAGCTATGTTAGTTAAGGTACATTTCCTCATTACTTGTATTTGTGAAGTTATTGTAATGACATGGAATATTTATTGTAATTTTATTATGATATCTTGTTCATATATTATCAATAAAGGAAAGAAAAATTATATTGCAATAACTTGATAGCACGCTTATTTACTCTTTTGATGTAAATTGGAATTTTTTTATTTTACCGAAGGATTGGGTCATTACAGTATCTAGTAGTTGAAACCAAAATTTTTCTTCAAGTGATAAAATAAATAATATAGATAATTGAACATCAACACATTATTGAATTTGAGTTTTTTTTATTGATTTTCACATGAAGGAATACATAGAGACATTAGCAATACAAAATATTTCTCAAAAACAACTCTGCACAGAGCTGAGTTGGAACTTGGAAACTCATATAATATATTATCAAATATCAAAACATTGTATCACCTTTTCTAGCAACTTCCACTGTTCAGGTGGTGGAATTGTCATTTGTTTTAATTGATGTTGTTTGATTTGAATATTTGTTAACAATTCATGATTGAAATTGGAACCTATCTTGAATTCTTCAGTCAATTTTGCATTCAAGGTTATCAATGGTTTGATGGAATCCAAATAGTTCACCACATTTGGGTTATGAGGAAACTAGTCCAAATCAATCTTCCTTGCACCCTCCATCTTCAATCCGAAATCATCCTTTCCAATGAATCACTCATTTGTGTCAAAAGCATATGGAAAACCAAGCTCTATGAAGTTCCTTGCCTTTTCATCTAGCTTCTTCATCTTGTTTCCAACTAGATGCACATATTCCTTTGTTTCATGCATTCTCAAACACTTTTGAATGATAGATGACAATATCATTAAGGTAGCAAGCCGATTATTAATCCCTTTTGATTTCAAATCATTGTTATTGGATTTGTAGACTGTTTGTTGAACATTATTTCATCCTAGATCTTTTGTTTTATATACCTCACTGTTTCTCTAAAAAATGTAGATAACTTATTTTGACAAGAGTTAATTTCATTTTTTGCTTCCATTAGCTCTGCCTCCAATCTTTCATTAATTTTTGTTACAATTGTGCATTTCCTTTCCAAATGCTTTGTCTTAATTTTTCTAAAGTGGATTTTTCCTCATCATATTGCTTTTTTCTCTCATCTAACCTTTGCTTCAGTTCATTCACTCCTCTCTCATTTTGTTTATCCTCAAGTTGCTTGTTGATCTAGAGGTAGATTTTTTTATTCTTTTTTCTAATTCATTGCTCTTGTTATTTGTTGCTTTCCCCTTTTCTTTCTCATTTGCTAGCTTTGCCCATAAATTTTCTATTTGAGTCTGCAACCTTTGTTTCTCTCTATCTTGCTTTAGCAATTATGTGTACACCAATTCATTTTTCTTCTTTGATACATTAATTTTGTTAGTATTTTTGAGTCCAAAAATATCCAATTGTAAACTGCTCACTTGAAATTTAGATCGATCCATCTGATTTACTGGTTTATTTTGAACTATGGGAACAAAAATTGTGTACTCCATGATTTCTTTATTTATGTCAAATGTGGATAATACCATTTTTGTTGCACGATCCTAAGTTACTTCAGACACACTCTCCATCAATTGCTTCTTTTCTTTTATACAATTCTAATTTCTTTTTAAACTCTTCAATGTAATCAAAACCTAGGGATGTAGGAATAATGGAATGCTTGAACAGTGAAGGAATAGGAGTACTTACAATTGCTAATGATGTTGTAGCCACACTAACTAGTAGTGGGGGAGTGCCTGGAAATAACTCCTTTGTGGTGGAAATGGTAGTGTAACTTGGACCTGTCAAAATCCTTTGCCTCTTCTATATGTCTTGATCACCTAGTGTTTGTGTGTATCTTGTATTGTTGTCCTCTTGTGTGTAATTTTTTGTTGTAGCACATGTTGACCACTACTTGTACTACTACCCATACCATCACCACTAGTGGTAGTGGTAGTTGCATTGGGTTCTCCACCATGGGCATGTCTAAGTTGTGATTGTATTTGACCTCAAGGATCAAGATTTGAAGCTCTAACAAAATGAATTTTTTTAGTTGTTCTAGTATGCCCTTGGTCTACTTTATTAGCTCCAAGTCCTCACTTATCAACAGGTTTTCTATGGTCCACATCTATTACCCAACAAATTCCTTGTCCTTGGGACCCCAAACCACCACCTTCATAACCCATTTTTTCAGCTATGGCTACTCCTGAAGTATATGCTTCTTTTGTGGCCTCACTTAAACCAGGTTTGAAATTGACATGGCTTTGTTCTTCCCTGTCATCGTTAGATTCATCATCAGTTTCTTGATCTTCATGTTCATCGAGATGCTCTATATTCCATAATTTGCTAAACTCATGATCTTCTTCATTATCTCCATACTCTACAAGAGTTCTTGAATCACCAACCTCCTTCCTCATAGACCAAAAGGTAATTTTTTTTATCATAACCATTTTTAGCTGTAACTTCCTTATCTAGAGAATCTAACATTTTTACTCTACTAGATGGTTTATCACTTTTTTCATAAAAATTGTTGTACATCCTGATTTTTTTCAATGTAACCATAATTTTTGCTGACAATTGTTCAAAATAAATACCTTTTTCAAGAAGAATTTTCTCCATTACTATTTTTACCTCATCCCAAGAATCCTTGTTTCTCAACTTTTCAAGCAAGGGTTTACTTTGATGTTGAATTCTACTTGTAGCATTCATATTGGCCACAATCATTGATTTAATGGTGTCACATGGATCATACTGCCAATGATAGATAACATCAAAATTAAAAAAAATTAAAAAGATCATGTGCAACACTAAATGCTTTTCTATTGAATGTGAACCCTCCACATGAAAAAGGTAAAGAAGGAAATAAGGTTTTATTTTGTTGACCGACAAGGTGTAGTTCATTAGTACTTTGCATCTGCCTTACATATTCCAATGCAAAAACCCTTTCTGTTATATGTATTGGAAGTTTGTATGGCTCTACTCCCGATCCATAAAATTTTAGCATAGTATATTCTTCCATTAAGTACCAATCGACCAATTATATTTCTTTTCCTAGTTGAATGCAATTTCTACGTGACATAGGTAATCTAGGCATTGGAGTATTTGTAATTGCTTGATGCAATGGAGTGAAAAAGTAGTCTACAAAATGACTGTAGTTCCTTCAAGAATCATGCATCCTTATCTCAGTGGTCCAATCATATAATGGAGCCATTTTGTTTTCCTCGACATTATTGTAGGGCTGAATCTGAAGCTTGTTGGTTTGAAACATTCCACTAAAGTTGAATAAAAATAAATAGCACAAGTAGGTTGTGAACCTAAATGTCTTAGTGGACTTTGAGTGTGCACCTCCTCTAATCATTAAAAATTGTTCATGCATGGATTCTACAATGTGCTCAATAAAATTATATTTGATAGGTTGAGATGGAAAAGCAAAATGGATATTATATACCATTTCAAGGAGACTTGCACCCGCTTCCAAATTGCTATCCAGTCTAAGGTAAAATGCTAGCATGGAAATAGTATCCTGAACCCATGGTCTAAAAATATCAAAATCACAAGGAGGCTTATGATTATCTTTCAATTTTTTTCTAACTTGTATGTTATCTTGAACTATTTTATTTATGAAAGAATTTTTCTCCCTTTCATCCATTGCTTCATAATCACTAGCAAGATTTTCTAGGTCAATGCAGACATTTCTAAATTCTTCGATTGTAAACCTCAACACTTTCCCAAGTTCTTCTACATTAATGGATAACAATTCTTCTTTGTTATCTTTATTAATAATTGATCTTTTGTTATCATCATAATTTTGGGCAAGGGAAAACACCATGTAACATCATGTGCCCTAATCCACTTACCCACGGCACACTAGAACTATTAACTTGCATTTGGTTTTCAACCTTATTCTCAAATGAAAATCTAAGTTCTGAGGTATGCCTACCATAGGTTTTAGGATCATAAATATCATGGTATTCATCAGTTAAACCTAGGATTTTAAGCAATCTATTATAATGTATTTTTTATTCAATTTTTCTCTACCTTTCCCAACAAATTTATTTGGTTTGCTAGTGGTACTGGTGATAGACATGCTTATACAATGTAAAATTGTGAATTACCTTTTCATCCTCCTTAATTTTTCTTAAGTTTCTCAACGCTAAACCCAAACTTCAAAGTTTGACAAAATAAGATTTGAAGAAACAATGAAACGTAGCCGTAGGAATTTTATCTTTCACTTACCCAAATTTTGATTCTTGAAAAGATTAATACTGATTGGCTTTGTTGGAACCCAAAATCTCCTTGGTGCACTACAATGAGCAATCTGAAATCTCCCTGTGTGCTAACTCTATCACTTAAAAATAAAATCACTTAGCAGTAGAAAGTTCACTTCTTTTTTTTCGAATATTAAAGTTAATGAAATTTCAACGTGTTTCCATCAAACTATACAATTAGTACATTACATTTTCATAATGACACTTAAAAATAAATTCTCTAACAAATTCTCAATCGTTGATTTTTGTAAATCTAACAGTTATAGGGTAATTTCAGAGGTTTGAGTTTGCAAGCCTAGCGCTCCGTGCATTTCATTTCAGAATGTAACTACAACCATCCATCAAATGTTCATCGAATGGTTGAGTAATTTATGATATAAACAATAAACATGTGTTTTAAAGTTGTTTTAAATTTTATTGCGCTAGGATTGACATCAAGGGCAAGGGGCTACCGTCGGTAATTTAACGTTGCAAAGGACTTAATAAAATGAATAATGATACCAAGAATTGGGGGAGAAGGTTAATGAAAAATTAGAAATCAATAACATTTGGTAAACCCTGGAAAGAGTGACAACTTTTAGTGTTAATAATGTTTTTTGTCAATTTGATGGCAACTTTCTTTTTTCATTTGTATTGCTTTATGTTTTAAATCCATGTGCAAATATTTCATAAATAGATAATACTTAATTTCTTAAAGGAAAAAAAAATGATTTAAATAGAGTCGTAGACACTGAACTCAAAAAATAATTCTTTATTGTAAATGAATAACGAAGAATAACATAACCATTTATTTTATTATAACTGAATTACAATGTTACATTATTACATATCTTTTTAAAGATGAGTAGAGCATACAAGCTCCTGTTTTGTATAAATGACATATGTCACTTTACATAGACACAATTTATTCCAAGCTATTACTCATGAGTCATGAAAATGGATTACAAATTGATTCCAAGCTTTTGTTGGTGGCAACGTAATACAAATGTGGCTTTGAAAATAAATGTAAAGGGGGCTTGCCTGGCCAACCATGCCAGGGAAATGGGAGTTGTGAAGATACAAAATGTACTTCTTCTGATTGAAAACCAGAGTCATGCAAAAGATGAGGGGTAGTAAATCTTCTCCCATCTTTTTCACGCAACCTCCATGCACTGGGATAACATTTATCTCCATCAGAGCTCCTCATCCTGGTTCAAAACTTGCCTCAGAAGTTAGGTGAACCAAATCAACTTCTTTCTAATTCCACCCATTTCGAACTTGAAGGAAATTGGTCTTTTGCTCTGTAACTACATAACTAGAGGTAGGAGAATTTAGAGTATCCCCAATAATACCACATCATCTTCTTCCCGAATCCATATTAACCTTACAAAATGAAAACCCTTATGACAATTCAGAACATTGCACTCAATAGTAAAGCCTTTAGCCTTCAATGAATGATTTATGTTGTTCTCACTATCCCTATTTATGGGCCACCAGTGCCACTACTAGCTTGATCCTTGTTTACTTGTGAGTCATGTCATGTGTGAGGTTGGGTATAATGATAATGGTGATTCACGCAAACCAAAAAACCAACTTAATTGATTTGTGTAACTTAAGCCTTACAGTTACATTTAGAATTATAATGTTTAATTTGATTGACGTCTGGCTACATGTAAACTGTACCTCAAGCTAACAATCTATCAAAATTGCCACTCAAATGATATGAAATCATTACAAATCTTGTTTCAATTGATCATTGGATTAATGAAATCATCATCTACAATACATTGTGTAGTTTTCAATATCAAGCTATCCAATCAATTGCTTCAAATGTACATATGGCATTAATCTGTACGGCCGCCCGTGGTACCACAACCACTCTTCAAAAATATTAAGACCAAAATGAAAGGTAGAGTGCTTCAAGGTATTGAAAAGAGAGAATTAAATGGCTTGTTTAGCCTTAATCATTATCAATGTCCACTAATAAGTCACAATAAATTTTGCTCACTTATGATCAGAACTATATGTTGATAATTAATATTAGTTTTAAAAGCCACATTTTGATATTAAACAAAACAAAAAGGATTTACAAGAATGGAGCCATGAAAAGTATTTTAATTTAAGTAGCTAAAGACTAAAGTACATACTACATAGCCAGTCTGGCCAAAAAGCCACTAACCGTGACAAAAAACTAGTCACAAAATACATATTACAAGAACTATTATATTGTAAAATAAAATACAGACACGCAACACGTTAGACAATTCATTACTAAAAATTTTTGTAGTTAAGGCCCTCAATTGGGTGTTTGAGTAGAAGGTGAATTAAATTTAACAAAGAAACAACAGAGAAGAAAAGCAAATCACCCAAAACCTTCCTCCAAAACTCTAGAATCTTTAATGATTAATTTTTCATATCACATATCAGACCACATTTCATATTAACCAGGGCAAGAGCCTACATTGTAGAAGCATGCAATTCCACGTTCTAGAAGATTCCACCAACAGGCTCTAACCCACTTTTAAAATTGTAATGCTCTAGTGCCAACTCTAACAAAGAAATAAAGTAAATGAAAGGCTGCAAATAGCATATTGCCAGTGTCTTCACCAAATCTTTATCGAGCAAAATGTCCATGCAATTGGACAATAAATTTGAAGCTACCTTAGAAAATAGAGCACATGGTTTTTTCTAAAGCCATTCCCTACCCAAAATTATTCTTATAACATCCTCAACCTGCACATAAGGAATTATAAAAACCATACCCAAATTTTGTCTATCGTATGCATCGTCACTTCTTTTCTCCCAAAAAAAATTGGGTAGCATGACATGCCATAAAGACTCCATAATATCAAAGTTAAATTGAAAATAGAGAAGAATAAATTAAAGCCAAATATATATATAAATGATGTGAAGAACATCAAGTTGGTGAAGTATATATAGAAGTTAGAACAAAGACAATGACATCAAATACTCAAATACTCACACTTAACATTTAATTCACCACTTGATAATTGATGTGACAATATTATTTTGAAAAAATTATGACAATATTATTCCAAGTTACTCATGGGCTCCACCATCTTCATGAACGCTGAGAAAATCCACGTGTCGGCCTCCTTGCTTCCCTGTTGGGTTTAACTCGTGTGCAAATTTCAGCAACGGGGAAGCGAGGAGCGACTTGGATTAAATCTCGTGCTTCACATATGTGTGCTCTTTACCTAAAGACCATTAACCTAAGCATAACCCTCAGAATAGATGGACGACCTAGATTAAGATGTCTTGCTTACTTTTAAAACATGTGCTTAAAAGGCTCCTTTAGTAGTGCAGGCTTTAACACTACTCAACCTTATGTTGAAATATTTCCTTAATATTTCACACCATGCTATAGTTCCTTCGATGTTTCTAATTGTTCCATGTGGCACTTCCTTGCCTCCCCTTTGAGGGACGAGAGATGTAGGTGGGTCCCTCGCAGTCTGGCGGGGAGTGGCCCAGATTAAATCTAGTGCTTCACATTTGTGTGCTCTTTACCTTAAGACCATTCGCTTGTGCATAACCCTCAAACTTGATGAACGACCCAGATTAAGATGTCTTGCTTACCTTTAAAACATGTGCTTAAAAGGCTCCTTTAGTAGCGCAGGCTTTAACACTACACAACCTTATGTCAAGATATTTCCTTAATATTTTGCACCTTGCTATAGTTCCTTTGACAATTTTGATCGTTCCATGTGGCATTTCCTGCCTCCCCTTTGAGGGGCGGGAGATGTAGGTGGGTCCCTCGTAGGTTGGCAGGGAGTGGTCAAGGTTGACCCATGTCACCCTATCTCAACCGTTCATTTCTCAAACCCATTGTTCACTTAGGTCGAGGGGTCGGTCACCATGACGACTCCAAAGGCTTTAGTCATAACTTAAGCAACCTTTAACTGTCGATAACTAGTCAACGATAAAATATTATTTTGGTTGTCATGACTTTAAGTGATTTAATAAGTAATAAAATGTCAACTGTTGATTTTTGGAAATCTAACTGTTATAGTGTTATTCTGGAGGTTTCAATTCACAAGTCTAGTGCTTCAGAGATTCACTTCCAGAATGCAACTACAACCGTCCATCGAAAATTCATCGAATGGTCATGGGTTCTATTAATTAGCATTGACATCTGGCTTTAGACTATGTTGATAGTTTTCCCCATTCTAGAAACTTTATGAAGGAATTTGAATGTGCAGATTTTTTTTTCCAGAATAGAACAATATGTAATGTAGCATTTGATATTTTTGCCAACTGCACTATGATTTTTTATTGGCATACCAGTTTATTTCGCCACTAATTTTTTTTATTAGTTTGAGATTATGTCTAATTCGCTAGATTTTTTTATTCATTTGAAAATAGGTTTAATTCGCCAATGATTTTTTTTTTTGGTTTGAAAAAAGTTTCAATCGCCAACAAAAATATTTTTTCTGTTTTGAAAATAGGTTTAATTCACCAATGGAAATATTTTATTGGTTTCAAAAAAGGTCTTAATTGCCAATGAAAATATTTTATTGGTTTAAAAAAATTGTAATTCACCAAGATTTTCTATAGACTTCTAGCGATTAGAAAAAAAATTCCAATTGAGATTACTTTTTTCCTTGGAAAACGAAATTTTTTTCCAATAAAATTAATATTTTTATCGAGGAGTATACAAGATTCACTAGGCTTTTACACCTTCGTCGAGGGGGGGGGGTTCTTAAAGTTATCCCTAAGTGTGATCATTTTTTGTCGCATTGTCAAGAAAGTTCTTAGTCTTCAGATAGTTCTAGATGTTAGAGTACCATTCTATTGAGTCTATGTGAGAACACATGAGAGCATCAACTTTGGGTTGATTAGAAACAATAGGAGAGTGAAGAATATGAACCAAAAAGTGGTATTCTTTCATATCCTTATCTGAGGGCACCAGGGAGGCAACGTCGCCATGGCGTTTGCATGTTGGTTTTCCCTCCTAGGAACACTATCTATTGTGAAAGAGGAGAATCGGTCAAGTAAAGACAAAGACAAGTCCTAATACTGAGACAACTTACTTTGCTTAGCTTAATATGTTCACATAATTTGATTCACAATAAGCTCAAAGTCACCATGCATGTAAAGATGCTTTATGTTTAAAGCGATTGTGGCATGCAAGCCAACAATAATGGCTCATAGTCAACAATATTATTAGTGCATTGAAATTCTAATTGAAAGGAGAGAGGAACTAGCCTCACCTCGGGCGAGATCAAAACTATTCCTGCCCCAGAGCCAGTTTGACATCTTGATCCATCGAAATACATCTCCCATACAAGATTGTGATTAATTATGAAAATATCTTCATTAGGAAACAAGTCTAGACCAAGGAAAGAGTGAGATGAGGGACCATCTGCCATTTGATCGACAACTGCTTGACATTTTACCAATTTTTGAGTCATGAACTTTATGTTAAACTCGGAAAGCAACATTACCCATTTCACTAACCTTCCAGCAAGGTTAGCACTAGAAAAAATGGTTCAGAAGATCATTTTCCACAATGACATGTGTTTCAACATGAAGGCGGTAGTGCCTTAGCTTCTACGTCGTGAAGACAAGAGTAAGGCATTATTTCTCCATGGTGGAATAATGAGTTTCATAATCAACAAGGACACGACTAATGTAATAGACCACTCTTTCTCTTTCAGAATCATTGTACCGAGCAAGCAAGGTTGCCAAAGCATATGGTGATGTGACAAGGTAAAGTAAAAAGGGTCTATCCTACATAGCTGACATTAATACGGGACGATTGGCTAGATAAGTTTTAATTGAATCAAAAGCTTCCTGGCACTCATCATCCCATATAAAGTGAACATCCTTTTTCAACAAACAAGTGAAGGGAAGAGAATGATCAACCAATTGAGATATGAATCTATGAATTTTTTGAATTTTCCCTTGCAAGCTCTGTAACTCAGAAATGTTTCTAGGTGGAGGCATGTTAACAATTGCATCAATTTTGTTCAAGTATCAACTTTGATTCCATTATGAGAAACTATAAATCCCAAAAGTTTTCCCACATCCACATCGAAGACACACTTAAGAGGATTGAGCCTCATCTTGTAGAGTCGAAGTCTTTCAAAGATGAGATGAAGATTTCCCATGCGATCTTGACGAGTTATGGACTTCGCCAAGATATCATCAACGTAGTCTTCTAGTATTTTATGAATGAAGTCATGAAAGATCAAGGTCATTTCCTGTTGGTAAGTCACACATGCATTCTTTAACCCAAACGACATGACCATATAATAAAAGGTACCCTAAGGGGTAGTGAAGGTCATCTTATACTGATCTTCTGGATTGATATGAATCTAATTATAGACCAAGAAACTATTCATGAAGGATAACAAGGCATGGCCTATAGTCTAGTCCATAATCATATCGATATTAGGTAATGAAAAATCATCTATAAGAGAAGCCTTATTGAGGTTATGAAAGTCAATAAAAATGCGAATACGACCATCATGTTTACTAATGACAACAATAGTCAAAATCCAAGGCAAATAGTTGATAGGACGGATAAAGCCTGCTTTTAATAGTTTCTCTATCTTAGTCTTAACCAATAGGGCAATGTTGGGATTGATCTTTCATAATTTTTACTTAACAAGCTTGGCATCAGGACATAGGATGATATTGTGAACCACTGTAGACTCATCAATACTAGGCATGTCCTTATATGACCAAGTGAAGATATCAGGATGAGAATGTAAAAGTTCAGAGTGCTCCTTAGCTTCTTCAAAAGAAAGGCATTTTTTGATCTTAATCACCTTTTTTTAGGGGATTTAGGATCCATGAAAACTTTAGCAATATCCCCCTTAAGGAGGTGACTATGGTCTTTAAGATGAGATATTAAGACACCATCATCAATGTTAGATAGAGGATCCTTCTCATCCATATTCAAAATAGATTCTCCAAAGTATATGCTTGTTTATTCAAACGATACAATAATTTTTACTTATGGTGAAAGGAAGGCAAGTGGGAATAGGCACTTAAGAATTCTTCCAACATTTTTTCCAAGGAAAATACATCTAGAAGAACTTTGTTAGGTTTTATTTTATCCTTTATCAATTCAAGATGAACTAAGTTGAGAGGCTCAACCAAAACCATGTTAACACTCCGCCATGGTTTCTATCTAGATAGTTCAATAGAGCATCCTAAACCCAAATTAAGCTTATGAGGCTTAGGTTGGATGGGAATCTGAATTCCTTGTTCAACACACCCAAGACCTTTACACCCATAATCATACTTAGAAGTGAGCCTATTTTCAGGGCCATAGCGGGTTTTTAAAGCTTCAGAAGAGGGTGGTTCCACGTAGAGAGTGTCATTCCACCAATGAGTGTCAAACATGTCTATGAGACCACAATCATCCTTCTCATTAGAATTACAAACCTTAACTTCCTTAGTAGAAGCTTGATTACACTCCTCAGTAGGGGAATGGTTGGGTTCTTGGATGGGATTACAACTTTCCTTCTCAACGGGAGGTTGATCAACCTTCTTAGTAGAGGTATTTGAAGTTATTGGAAGATAGAGGTGGATGAGATTCACTTTGTACTCTCTGATGAAAAATTTAGAGAATTCCAAGGATCCCTAATCATCACCAAGACATGAATTTTATTTAGAGGAAGAAGTAAATGGGGAAGACTTAGGACTTTCTTCTTTAAATTGTCCCTCTTTTGAGGAACTAGCTTTGGGGATGATCTCTACAGATGGAACCCTCGAGGAGCATTCCAACACATCAAAGATTAAAGTGATGGAATACAATTCTTAACAGTGGAAACAATTGAGGCTCGACCAACAGCCACCAACTCATAGAGGTGGACTACTTTGGGGCCATCCTTAATCATAATCACTTGATTATCAGCTACAAACTTTAAAGAATGATGCATAGTAGAAGTTACAGTTCCCATAGCATGAATCCAAGGTATTCCATAAATATTGTAAGGTAATGGGATAGATATCACATACACCAAAGTGGGTTAGGTAATAGGTCCTAGTTGCAAGGTAAATATTATCATACCCAGGGCTTGTTGACCAACATTATCAAATCCACAAATGTATAGAGAAGAAATAGCTAAGGAAGAAGAATCAACATTAATCTTAGGTAATAGATCCATACCACAAATATTGAGAGTTGAAATAGAGTCAATGAGGGTAAGTCTAATACCAATGCTATTAACACCAACCATGATCATTAGAGGGTTTACTTTCTTTTGTACATCTGAGGGTGGGAGCTCCTGTGGATAAAACATAATATTCAACAAATCCACATGAATATGAGCCATCAACGCATTAACATTTTCCAACCTAGTGGAAGCAGGCAAGAGGATATTTTGTAAGGCTTCGTGAAGCATTCCTTGGTAAATTAGAGTAGTTTGAAGTAAATCCCAAAGCGAGATCTTAGTCGGAGTAACACGAAGTTGCTCGACAAGATCACAGTCTCTAGGTGCTTTAGTCACAAGTTTAGACGTTGAAGGAAGACTTGGTTGAGAAGGTGGTAAAGAAGTAGGAACTTGAGTAGGTTGAGGTGTAGGAGAAAAAGGTTGTTGATTCAAGTTCTATTGATTTCTTCTAGTATTGTACGTGTGTGCTGATGAGCCAATATTTTGGTGCATTTTGATCATATTTTTATAAATATTTTTCTGTTTTTATTATGCTAAATCAAACATTCAGTTTGATTATGGGATAGAACATAGACCTTTTTATAACTCAAAAATGATGACTATATTATGATAAAAAGTCCCATGATTATTATCTTTAATGTTTTATTAATTTGATAAATACTTTATGACTTTTTGTGATCATAAAACTTTCCTGCAGCCTCCACTACCAAACTTTCTGTAGCCATGTCCAAAACGATGTTTGCCTTAGTTAATAATTAATGAATGAATGAATGAAGTAATGAATTGTCTTAAAGATGAACATGTTGAGCTAACCTTCTTCTCCAGGGAAACATGGTGCGTTATTTTGCAGGTACCATGATTGGAGGAAGGAATTCAAATTCCACTTGAAAAGTAGAAGGCCAAATCTATAAAGACTGGTTCAATAGTGAAAGATGGGGAGTCGATTTTCACTCACCCGCCAAGTAGGGAGAATGTTCCAGAAATCCAAGCTAGGCGTTCTATTGTTGCACAAATCCAAGGTGATGGCGCTTTAAGACTGCCAAACCGATTTGACTTAGTCCTTGCATTGTCATTCGCCTCTTTACTTAAGTTAGTTGGATGTAATAAATACCTCCCGATTTATAAGGGAAGGTTGGTTAGTAGTTAGGATTAGCTTTCAATAAATAGCCCATTCTCCTTCACAGAATGGGCTGGAAGAACTTGCTATTGTATTACATTTTTCAGATCAGAAATATAGTAAAGAAATATTGCACTATGTACTTGTTCACTTTAGATCAATAAAGTTTATGAAGCTTTTCACCTAATCTGTTGTTTATTTTGGCATGACTTGAGGGGGCCCACTTAGGAAATTGCCTATACTTTCATTTTGTAGGATTAGGATAACTATACTTGCTTTTATAGAAGTTAAATGTGTATGTTCCTGCAGCATCAGAAATACAGTGCTGTTGACTGTTCCTGTAGCCACTAGAAACATAGTAGTTTTACCTTTCAGTTCTGTTTCCAAGCAAGTTATTCAGTAAAGTAATTCCAGAATTTAGAGTTCTAGCATTTTAGAAGATCATGCATGTCTGGAAGGGTGGTTAGTGCATATATTTTGCTGTCCCATTTTAAGTCTACATCCTCAGGTTGATAAGTAAATGAGGTTCTTTAAATAGATTATAGTTGCTTGTTGTGATGTCCAATCCCTAAGTTGAGGAATTCATATTCCTAGTTATCTAGCTGATTAAAGAACACTACATTTTTGGCGTCGTTGCCGGGGATGGTGTCAAACTAAGGACCTGTTACAGGCATGCTAGTAAGGAGTTAAGATGTCATTCTTAGTATTTTCAGTTTAGAATTTTGCATTCCAACATCCCCATAGTTAGTTTACTTTTGTTGTATGCATAGAAGAAGAGACCAATTTGGAAGATTCCTTCCTGGGAGCATAGATATTGAAGAGATTGAACCGAACCTATTCCAAGATGACCCATATCTGGATGTTGACCAAGACTTAGTTACCTCATCTTCTTCCTCTGAACAAAGCTTTAACCTATCCGAAGAGACAAAATCAATTAATCCACTTGCTCTTGTAGTTCATCAACCAGGAGCTAATCCAAGGATACAACCAAGAATGGCAAATCCTATTTTTCCATTCCCAATCCTTGACCTACATGACAATAATAACCTCAAGAACATCCCCGCCTCATTACCACCCAAGTTCTATGGACTTATTACTGAGGACCCTCATACCTTCTTGTTTGAATTCGACATCCTTTGCAGAAACTATGATTATACAACCTCAGCACACAAGCTGAAATTATTTCCCTCTAATCTAAAAGAGGCAGCCTTGAGATGGTTCATGGGATTGGGAGGAAATGTAGCTAACACTTGGGATGAAATGAAGACTCTGTTCTTGAGTAAATATAAAGAGTATTGTAGAGGAAATGATATGAGAGGAGATGACATCTTCAAAATGTCACAAAAGGAGGATGAAACCTTGCAGGATTATGTGTCAAGATTCTTGTTTAGTGTGTAGAAGAATACTCATCATGAGCTGAATGAGGAATCTCAAAAAATTCTCTTCTTAAGAGGAGTTAATGATACCTGCATGGAGGCCCTTGACCTCATGGTAGGAGGTGATGTCACCCAAAGAAATTGGGATGACATCAAGAAAATCTGTCTCAATTATTCTAGAGCAGCTGTGAATAAGGGAAGGGGGTTTAGACCCTCTTCAATAAAAGGGAGTTGCTCTGGAGTATCTAAAGGGGAGATTACCAATCTCTTGTCTGACTTCAAATAGGACATCATCAATGATGTAGCTACTCAACTGGATACTATGCAAGCTAGGAGAAAGAAGGAGGAAGCTGAGACAATGTTAGCTGAATATTGCCTCCATTGTCGACAAAGAAAGAAAGACTGCAGATGTAAAACAATGGCCAATTTGGAGGTGCAACATCTCCCTACCGAGTTTAAAACCATTGAAGGAGAGGAGGAAGTGTTCTTTGTTGCTCAGCGCAAGCCATGGGCCCCAAGACAAGGTATGCCTCAGGACCCCTTGCAAAATTTTGGTTCATATAATAATCAATGGCAGAACCAATACCCTCCAAGTTATGACCCATATTCTCAACCTCAATGGAATAATCCTTGGCCAAATGCCTAACAAAACCGTTGGCAATCCCCACAAGGGAATTGGCAACCACCACAGCAAAATCAGTGGTAGCCTTCGCAAGGAAATTGGCAGCAGTCTAACCAATGCATAGGAGGCCAGCAATGGTCAAATCCACCCACTGGTTTTCTGCAGCAACCCCAGCAACAATCCATTATGCCACCTCCCGTAGCTAATCAAGATCCGAATCCAAAGTCAACCCAATTACCTGTTCAAGCAGCACCCAATCCAAATAACCAGCAGCCGCAACAAGTCTATTTTGTTGATCCTAATCATCAGCCTACCTATGCTCTTAACTTGAATAATATCAATTTACATTCAGGAACTGTGTTGCCCACACCATCTCCTCCCATAATCTCAGAATTGCCATCTGAGGGAGATGACCAATATGAGGATACAAATGACCTTGCCCAACCAAATAAGCTAGTTCAGATTCCATCATTACCTAAGACATCTAATAAAGTGTCCCCTCCTTTTCCACAAAGGTTGGAAGGTGAAAATGTGAAAAAATAAGAAGAACCTATTTTTGACATCCTTGACCAACTAAAGCAGATATGTGTGGAAATTCTCTTGTTCCAAGCAATCAAAGAGGTACCTATTTATAGGAAAGCCATTAAGGAGACATGTTTGAAGAAACCGGGGAAGAAAAAGAAAGACCCTCAAACTGTCCATGTCATAGGCCAACTCTCTGACTTAATGCTAGGGAAGCTTACCATCCCAAAATATTCAGATCCAGGAAGCCCTGTTATGGAGATCAATATTAATGGGTTGCAAATTAAGAATGCTTTAATAGATCTTAGTGTAGCTATCAATGTCATGACAAAGGACCTAGTTGTAAAACTTAGTATTTCAGACCTAAGGGCTACACCTACAATGTTGCAACTTGCTGATAGCTCAATTGTCAAACCTGATGGGGTAGTTGAAGACCTTGTAGTCACCTTGGATTCCTGGAAGCACCCTGTTGACTTTATGGTCTTATCTCCAAAGGCATCATTGGGGGGATATCCTGTCATACTAGGAAGGCCTTGGTTGGCTACTGTTGATGTTTACATTGGTTGTAGATCAGGTAACATGACAATATCTGATGGGTATAACACAAAGAAGCTTACCCTCTATTCTCCAGCCCAGCCCCAACCTGAGTCTGGAGAAGTTGTTTGGCCTGATTTGGGAGAAGAAGAGGAATTCAAATCCGTGGCCAAATTAATGATGATTACCAAAGAGCCTTTCATTGCACAAAAAGAAGAAGAAGGTATACTGTCCAATATCCTGTTGAATAACTATGGTACCGAATACTTTGATTGTGAAAAAAATCCATGTTCCTTGTAGACCATTTTTCTTTCACCTACATCAGCTCATTATCCTGCAGCAACTGACTGCTTACACACCTTGCTACCCCACGAGGTAGAAATTCCATTTCTGCCTGAAGTATTATGGTTGATTTAACCTCCCAAATTGAGGTAGCAGCAGGAAAAACTTTGAGCATCAATAAAAACCTCACCAGTGAGCAACAAGAATCTATGGTTAAAATGCTTACCAGTCATAAGTCAGCTTTTGCTTGGGAATATGGTGACATGAAGGGTTTAGACCCCAAACTCTGTACACATCACATATACATTAACAGTGAGTTCAGACCTGTCAGGCAACTTCGAAGAAGAATAAATCCAGCTTTGAGAGAAATTGTTAAAGAGGAGTTGCAGAAAATGCTGAATGCTAGTTTTATCTACCCAATCTCAGATAGTCAGTGGGTTTCCCTATTGGTTATTGTTCCTAAGAAAGGAGGAAAATGGAGGGTATGTGTAGACTACAAAGAACTCAACTTGGTAACAAAGAAAGATTACTTTCCTCTTCCATTCATTGATCAAGTTCTAGATAATTTAGCTGAGAAAAATTACCTCTCATTCTTAGATGGCTTCAGCGAGTACAATCAAATCAAGATTGCTACTGTGGATCAAGAAAAGACTACTTTTACATGCCCTTAGGGAACTTTTTCCTACTCAGTCTTGCCTTTTGGTCTCTGTATTGCACTTGCAACTTTCCAGAGGGCAGTCATAAGCATCTTCTCAAACATATCATATGATTGCATGGAAATATATATGGATGACTTTACTGCTTATGGTGCAACGTTTTAGGAAGCTCGAACAAACTTGAAGAAAGTACTACAAAGATGTGAAGATCACAACCTATCACTGAATAGTCAAAAGTGCTTCATAATGATGCAGAAGGGAATAGTGCTTGGTCACTATATTTCTGTTGCAGGAATATAGGTTGATCCTGCTAAGATTGAGGTCATCTTTAATCTACCCTTTCCTACCAAGCAAAAATAAGTAAGGAGCTTTCTAGGTCATGCTGGATACTACAAAATATTCATCAAGGACTTCAGCCAAATAGCAGGCCCCTTATACAGTCTGCTAAAGAAAAATGAAAATTTTTCTTGGACAGAGGAGTGTGAAAAAATATTCCTTGATTTAAAAGTTGCCCTTAAACAGGCACCTCTTTTGAAAGGACCTGATTGGTCACTTCCATTTCATATTCATATTGATGCATTAGATTATGCCATTGGAGCTGTGTTAGGACATAAGGGTGGTTCAACAGAACATGCACTCTACTACATAAACAAAAATCTGCAAGGGGCTGAATTAAACTACACTGTTACAGAAAAAGAAATGTTAGCAATCATCTATGCCCTCAATAAATTCAAACATTACATCACAGGTTATCAGATATTTGTCTACACTGATCATGCAACAATCAGATATCTTATGAACAAAAGCTCAATAGCCGAAGGACTGGCAAGGTGTTTGTTGCTGATGTAGGAATTTGACATTACAATTGTGGACAAGCCAGGTAAGGCGAATGTGGTTGCTGATTTCCTTTCTAGAATTCAAAGGCAAGATGACTCTGCACTCATTGAAGACTCATTTCCTGATGAGCACCTATTAGCAATCAAGGTTATTCACCCATGGTATGCCGATATAGCAAATTTTCTGGCTACAGGAAGAACTCCTCCTCAATTCTCCCCTAAGGAAAAAAAATTATTGGTAGAAAAAAAGTTTTAACTTTTTTTGGATTGCAGATTGCATGTTTTATACAGGGCCAAATCAAGTTATGAGGAGATGTACAAGAGGAGGACACTTATGATATATTGCATGCAAGCCATGATGAGCCGTGTGGTGGACATTTTGCTGCCAAAAGAACAACAATGAAAATTATAAATACTGGCTATTATTGGCCAACTTTGCATAGAGATGCAGCCAAATATACTAGGAGATGTGACAGATGCCAAAGGATGGGAAGACTAACTAGATTTGATGAGATGTCTCTATTTTCACAAGTTGTTACACCCTTCGACAAATGAGGATTGGATTTTGTAGGACCAATTGATCCACCTTCAAATGGTAAGTCCTATATCCTTGTATGTACAGATTATGTGACCAAATAGGTAGAAGCTAAACCTATGAAACATGCTAGGGATAATAAAGTAGCAGAATTCCTTTATGAGAAAATTTTTACCAGATTTGGTGTCCCTAGGGAAATAGTAATAGATCAGGGGACACAGTTTACCTCTACTTTGATTACAGCCTTAGTCAATGAATATAACATCAGACACAGGAAATCAACCCCTTATCATTTCCCAAGCCAATGTCCAGGTTGAAGTCACCAATAGGGACATAGAGGCCATTTTAACTAAAACTATAGATTTGCATAGGAAGGACTGGGCTGCAAGGTTACCAGAAGCTATATGGGCCTACCGTACTACCTAGAAGATTGCTACAGGATATACACCTTTTGAAATGATGTATGGTAAAACAACTGTGATGCCAATAAAATTTGAACATAAGACTCTGAGAACAACATTAGAGATGGACATGGATTTAACAACTGCACAAAGGGATAGAGTCACGCAACTCAATGCATTGGATGAGCTCTGAAAGAATGCCCTGCAACACACAGAGATGATACAAAATCAGCGAATAAGGTGGCATGATAAATACATCAAGGAAAAGAAGTTCACGGTAGGAGATTGGGCTCTGCTTTATGACTCACGATATAAAGACAGTCCAGGCAAACTACAAACCAGATGGTTGGGTCCATATGAGATAGAGGAGGTATTCACCAACGGTGCTGTTTAATTAAGAACCATTGATGAGGTCCGGTTCAAGCTATTAGTCAATGGGCATCGCCTCAAGCTCTATTCTAAGCCCATTGACAAGGAAACATTTCTGAGACAATTCGAACTTGAGCAAGAAAAGAGTGATCCTGCAATCAAAGAAATTGAGCCTAGGCTCAAATTCCCAGGCCATGCATAACAGTGCATAACAAATCATAATAAAGGGGTTATCTTTTAAGATCCCCATTCCATCCCATTCCATTCCATTTCATCACGTCATCCACAATCCGTACTCACCCTCTCTCTTCCACATCATCCACCTGTCATTTTCCATATCATCCACATTCTCCGTGTCACGTATTGCAATGAAGAAGGAGGTCACATCAGATAATTGCGGTGATTCTCTCCAGGTATGCTCCACTTCACTTTAAGAACACTTAAGTTGCTTTATTTATTGCATTTAATTTCGTATTAATTAGCGCAAATGGGTTTCCTATATGGTCGCAATTCCTTCGGCTAATCTGCACACATGAGCTCGTTTTTCCATAACTCAAATTTTTGCCACGTCCTTATTACCGCTGCCATAAGCCTCGTTCTGTCAGTTGTCAAGAACCCCCAATATTTGAACCTATAATTAATAATCCTACAGCCTTTCCTTCTTGCAATAATGACCTAAATATATTTTGCTCAATTCATGATTGCTCTCGCCTTCAACAACATTGCACAAACACATTGTTTTCCCTATTTTTTTTTTTCTATAACTTTTGAAGAGTAGTTCAAAAGTCTTGGTTGAGGGGAGGGGCAGAGTGCTGAAGAATTGTAGAGGGATTCATTAGTTGGATTGCAGGAAGTTATGTTGTAAAAGCCAGGAGAGCAATACTTCAACGCACTTAAATTACAAAGAACCAAAGAAATGGGAAGTCAGCCGATTCGGCATGAACCTACAGACCATAGCACCTTATTACAGGATGTGTTGCATGAACCATTATTTAGACAATATGGGTGGCTCAATTACTTCTTGAAGCTCGGGACTTTCAATGCAAACATTGTAGAGGAATTTACAAGAACATTTTAGAATGTGGAAGCAAAAGTTAAGGGCATAATAGTCAATGCGTCAATTGACAGAATTGTTGAGCTTACGAGGTTACCGCAGGTCGAAGAACCATATCCTAGAGGAAGAGATGCAAGAAGCACCAGGGCTGAGTTCACCCGATCTAATGATCCTCCTCTACGAGTGGACAAGCAAGGTACACAAAGAATGAGTCTGCCTCAGGATTGGGTGCCACGAGCGGGGTACATAATGAAATACATAACCTGTGAAGGTAGATTCTCAGTCCTACATTCTCATCACTTTAAGCTTTTGTCTCATTTACGTCATGACTTATTGATGAATGTACCCAACTTCCTTTATAACTTTTTATCCAATAGTGTTGTTGAATATAGAAAAGGTAGGGTTGATTCTGTATCCCACCATTGCCTCATAAAATTGCTTGTTGAGAAATCTGTCCAAGACGCATCAGGTATGACCTGGGAGGAATTCACTGTCCCATTCAACCTTGAAATTCAAAATGTAGGACCTAGGGGTGAGCCCCTTACCTTTAAACAAGGAACTTCCCAGTCAAAAGGCCAGGCCTCTTTTGCTATGTCCTCTCCTGAGGAATCATCTGATTCACAGGATGATGTTCCTATTTCTGAAAGAACTTCCACATAGCCGGCCCAAGGCCCTATTAAAACCCCTGAGTCTTCTTCCAAAAATAGGAAAAGAAAGTCACCTGTTGTTGCAACCCCTGAACCTGTGAAAAGGAAGCAGAAGGAGAAATTCTCTGTTCCTACAGCAAAATCTTCCAAAAAGCAAAGGGGAACAATTTGATAGTCATATGCATGATGAAAAGAATATGCCACTGTATGTGAGAAAAGAATCTCAAAATGGCATGGGTATTTATTTTGATTGGAAAAAATTGTGGTGAGATGAGAGAGCCAGACCATTTATTGAGCCTCTAAGGCAAGAAGTATTTTCTCAATATTCTTAGATCATAAATAGTGATTTTAATGCTGCAACTCTGCATATTCAGAACATATGGGAGGACCTTTCATTTTAGTTAAAGAAAGCAGAGCCACATTCTCCCAATACTTTGTATGCTGCAACCCGAAGAGCAGAGAGGTACATGAGAAAAGCCAGATATTGAAGAAATTACAAGTACACTTGAAGGGGCTAGTTTGAGTGAGTTAGTTGCTATTGCCGAACAACTACAGGAGGGTATGGAATGTGATAAGAAAGAAGAACTGGTTGTGTTTCCGGCCGAAGAAGAGCAGCTATAAGAAGGTCAACAATAGGATGGTGATTTGGGACAGGATGACCCCGAAGAATCACATAATGCAGAAGTAATTGAAGAAGAACAAGAACAAGAAGAGAAGGATGTACTTGAAGAAGTGCAGGAAACACCTACAATGTGCTATAATCATAGCCCATCATTCCATATCACAAACTTTACCACAGGAATGGCATATTTTCAGGAACTTTAACAACAGCAGACTTCTTCTGCACTAGAAATTGAGAGACTACAAAAAGTAATCCAGAATAAGAATCTGGAAATCACCAATCTAATTGACACTCTCAACCAGGTAGTAGAGCTCATTCCACAGCTAATGCAATGTCAAGCACCCTCACCCGTCTACACAATGTATCTCCAAGAGCTGTATTTGAACTTCCAGCTAATTAGAGTCTGGAAAGGAAAGAATCCTTCTTTGAATAATGCTGAGGAGTTTTATGAAGCATACAGGGACTCACCTTTGCATATTAGGAATCTCCTATGCGAGTTTTATCTGCACAATTTGGCTATCTCCTAGGACAAGGAATGGAATCCTTTATGTTATGTCGGTGATATTCATATCGGCGCCTTGATTTCCTGGATCACCAATGAAATCAGCAAAGGGGAACAATTTGATAGTCATATGCATGATGAAAAGAATATGCTACTGTATGTGAGAAAAGAATCTCGAAATGGCATGGGTATTTATTTTGATTGGAAAAAATTGTGGTGAGATGAGAGAGCCAGACCATTTATTGAGCCTCTAAGGCAAGAAGTATTTTCTCAATATTCTTAGATCATAAATAGTGATTTTAATGCTGCAACTCTGCATATTCAGAACAGATGGGAGGACCTTTCATTTTAGTTAAAGAAAGTAGAGCCACATTCTCCCAATACTTTGTATGCTGCAACCCGAAGAGCAGAGAGGTACATGAGAAAAGCCAGAACAAGGAAGGAGGATTGGTTGCCCTTGGTTATGCAACCTCCTATTCTCCTATGGCCATTATTGGCTATACAAGGCGACAACAACACTTACAATAGGAGTTCAGAGGATAACAAATGGCAAATAATGGAGGCAGTGAGGGCTCACTTCTGGAGTTTCCAGACTGGTGAATGTGGACAGTAGCTAAGTGCAAATCTGAGAGAGTTTGCTAAAAGAAGGAATGCTAGACTTGCTAAAGGGTCCAACAAGTAGTTGGTTGAGGGGAGTGATGAGCCAATACTTTGGCGCATTTTGATCATATTTTTATAAATACTTTTCTATTTTTATTATGCTAAATCAAACATTCAGTCTGATTATGGGATAGAACATAGACCTTTTTATAACTCAAAAATGATGACTATATTATGATAAAAAGTCCCATGATTATTATCTTTAATGTTTTATTAGTCTGATAAATACTTTATGACTTTTTGTGATCATAAAACCTTCCTGCAGCCTCCACTACCAAACTTCCTACAGCCATGTCCAAAATGATGTTTTCCTTAGTTAATACTTAATGAATGAATGAATGAAGTAATGAATTGTCTTAAAGATGAACATGTTGAGCTAACCTTCTTCTCCAGGGAAACATGGCGAGTTATTTTGCAGGTACCACGATTGGAGGAAGGAATTCGAATTCCACTTGAAAAGTAGAAGGCCAAATCTATAAAGACTGGTTCAACAGCGAAAGATGGGGAGTCGGTTTTCACTCATCCACCAAACAGGGAGAATGTTCCAGAAATCCAGGCCAAGTGTTCTGCTGTTGCACAAATCCAGGGTGATGGCGCTTTAAGACTACCAAACCGATTTGACTTAGTCCTTGCATTGTCATTCGCCTCTTTACTTAAGTTAGTTGGATGTAATAAATACCTCCCGATTTATAAGGGAAGGTTGGTTAGTAGTTAGGATTAACTTTCAATAAATAGCCCATTCTCCTTCAGAGAATGGGCTGGAAGAACTTGCTATTGTAATACGTTTTTCAGATCAGAAATATAGTAAAGAAAGATTGTGCTATGTACTTGTTCACTTTAGATCAATAAAATTTATGAATCTTTTCACCTAATCTGTTGTTTATTTTGGCATGACCTGAGGGGGCCCACTTAGGAAATTGCTTGTACTTTCGTTTTGTAGGATTAGGATAACTGTACTTGCTTTTATAGAAGTTAAATGTGTCTGTTCTTGCAACAACAAAAATACAATGCTGTTGACTGTTCCTGTAGCCACTAGAAACATAGTAGTTTTACCTTTCAGTTCTATTTCCAAGCAAGTTATTCAGTAAAGTAATTCCAGAATTTAGAGTTCTAGCATTTTAGAAGATCATGCATGTCTGGAAGGGTGGTTAGTGCATATATTTTGCTGTCCCATTTCAAGTCTACGTCCTCGTGTTGATAAGTAAATGAGGTTCTTTAAACAAATTATAGCTGCTTGTTGTGATGTCCAATCCCTAAGTTGAGGAATTCATTTCCTAGTTATCTAGCTGATTAAAGAACACTACATGTGCTACAAAATTGTAAGAGGTAGAGTTTGTAGCTCATACAAACCTTGTATAGAAGTTTGTTGAGTCATCATAATATGAGACCTCACAAATAGAATGAATCTTCTTAGGAGAAGGGCTAGATGGATTCAAGTAAGCAATGGGTCTCTTAGGCCTTGGGGAAGCCACAAAGACTACAACATTCATCGACTCTTCAACCAGTGAAGAAGAAGTGGATGTTTGTGAAGAAGAAGTTTGTTTAGAAGATCTGCAGATAGAGGAAGATGCTTCTAAGAAATCATCTAGAGCGTCATCCAACATATTGAAATCTTCCTTAGATAAAGTGTTATCATAAACATTAAAACATTGCAAAAAAAGATCTGACATGGTTCACGTCGAGTTCACCAAAATGTAAGATAAGGGGGATTCATTGCTCACACGTCTCTTCATTCTTAAGAGAATCCTAGGGAGAAAACCTCCCTAAACTACCTCAAGCTATAGTTGAATGAAGAAATTGAAAAGAATACCTTACTAAATATAATATTCAAATAGAATACTTTATAATCTAAGAGACCAAGGTATCAAGATCTTTGCCACAGAAGGAATAGCTCTTGGCCATAGGACTGCAATGCAGAATTAGGATGCTAGTGTGGCACACTAGAGTCTGAGGGATGTGCTGTCATCCAAGGCAGACAAAGAACTAAAACCTAAGGCAAAAATGATTTAACTGTGCTAACGTGCTTAGACCTGAGGTCTATTCAACAAAATGGATAAATAGAAAATAACAAACACCATAAAATATGAAAGGAAGCCAAGGATAAACTTACAAACAATTGCGAGTTTGAAACCTTCCTCCAAGCTTCACTTCGACAACCTACACACAAAACAAATGAAGAAAATTTTTGGGGTTTTTTTGGGGTTTGTCATAGTCAAACCCTCATCTTGGTGTTCCCACCTCCACAAACAACCACATAGATAGTAAAAGTAGATAAAATGAACAAGGAGTGGTAAAAGCAATCCTCACTCAAGGAGAACCCGTACCACAAAGTAACAAAGTGAACAAAGTAATCTATTCGTAAATAGATAAGAACAAGAGAGTGTTACCAATAGTCCTTAACCCCCTCTTGAATGCATAGACACACCATCGAATGCTTGTAAGATAGCTTTGGGTATTGAAGGGACCTCAGTCTAGCAGAGCTTCGTTGTAGAAGCAAGATCAAAAAAGAAAGAGCTAGACAATGGAACTGAGATCAAAAGATTCAAGTCTCAGAATAAGAAGGAACCCCCAAAATGAGAGAAAAGGAAGAGTTTTATTACTACAAGTGGAGAGAGGAGCTGTTACACTTAGAATTATGATTGTAGGGACACGTGTCATGAATCAGGATTCCAAGATTTTACATTTCAAACTCAGAAAATCATGAGGATGCTAGCGCACCGTGTAGACATCCACGCATTGCACAAGAGTCCAACCCATCAATTTTTAGGAAATGAGGTGGAAAATTGTTGTTGATTTGTTGTCGGTCCTCATGGAGATGGAATTGCAAAATTTTAACCCATGAGGTTCTTATTAGAAATGTGCTTAAGCGTAATAAATGCAAGGCTAAATGTGTAAATGTGAAATTGCTCCTAGGATGAAATTTTGTGACATTACATCTACACAATATTCATATTATGTAGCATCACCCTTATCAAGCCCTTTTGAAGAAGCATGAGCAACATGGTTCCCATGAGTGGCATCCATACAAGAAGAACTATAATCCTTTGAATCTACAAAGCTACTATTATTGACATTAATAGATGCCACATCTATGTATATGAAGCCTCAACAATATTTTCCCACTCAAGGGTCTAATCCAAGTTGTTATTCTTAAACTCAAGTGGAAGAAGACTTGCCCTAGAATGAAAATCCTCATAAAATATGTCAATGCCCATGCTTACATCTAGCCTATAACTTTCAAGGATAAAATAAAAAGTGGCAATAAACTTATGATAAAAAAATGAAACAAATTCTCCCTCCTACCCTTTGACACTTGTAGGTTCTTGTAAAATATGAGAGTTCAACTCCACATATGTATCTCTTATTGAAGGCTACAACAAAAAAATCCAAATAAGAGAAATAATGACTAGGAAATGTGATAAACCACTCTTTAGCATCCCCACATAGAGTCTTAACAAAAAAGTTCATCCATGAGTCCTTATTTTCTATGTCAAATGTTTTCATTAAGTAAATAAACTTGTTGACATGTGTCTCTCCTAGAGAAAAGTAGTTGCTATTGAACTTCTCTTGGCATGATATTTGGTCCATTGGTTGCCTAAGATAAGTCCAACTACATGTAGTTACCAACAAGAAGGAGAGGTTAAGAAGGCCTAGCTTTTTGTTCCTTTGTAGTTACAAGATGAGGCCAAGGATTCAACACTTCAAATTACTTAATAGATGCATCTAATCCTTTTTATGAATGGGGGGAAGAAACATCTTTACTTGGACAAGAAGAGGAATCTTTACTTTAGAAAATTTTGTTTGCATACTCGTAATAATAATTAGGCCTAGATTCATAAGAAGGAGACCTAGTGTGGTACCTATGCCAAGGATCCATGATTAATAAACTTATCTTGGCATGATATTTATTCTATTGGTCACGTAATATAAGCCCAAATACTCATAATCACCAACAACAAGGAGGAGGCCTACCTTTTTGTTCCTTTGTAGTTACAAGGTGAGGCTAAGGATGCAACACTTCAAGCCCCTTAATAGATGCATTTAATCCTTTGTATGGATGTGGGGAAGATGGATATTTACTTGTACAACAAGAGGAAGCTTTGCTTGAGATAAATCCAACTACTTGTAGTCACCAACAACAAGGAGAGATTTAGGAGTCCTAATTTTTTGTTCCTTTGTAGTTACAAGGTGAGGTTGAGGATGCAACACTTCAAGCTCCTTATTAGATGCATCTAATCCTTTGTATGGATGTGGGTAAGATGCATATTTATTTGAACAACAAGAGGAATCTTTACTATAAAAATTTTTGCTTTTATACTCATAATAGTAATAAATATAATGATTTGTGCTCCACTAGTTATAAATAAATATAATGGGTTGTTTATATTTTTTCTTCATTGCTATGTCCTTTCTAATAGTTTGTTTGTATTTGTTAAAGAATTATTTTGATCTTTTGAAACTCCATATTTATATTAAATTCTAGTTTTGTTTAGTTAATCTATATCCAACATCATTTTATTTGTTTTTTTTTTAATTTACAGGTGTTGCAAATTTGTAGACAATCATCATTCTTGTGATTCATACTGTCATTGTTTTATTCATCAATGAACTTTATTTTGCTTGTTTTTCTCAACCTCATCTAATGCATTTTTAATGTCACCCCGTGTTGTATTTACATTGTATTCATACTTTGACTTGTTAAGTTTGATCGCTTGTTCATGGAAGTAATATGTAGTTTACCATGTTAGAAAATTATTTCATAGTTCTAGTTCAATACTTTTTAATGGAACATATAAAACTATTTCCCCCTATAATAATTTGCATGATATGTGTATTTATTGTACTTGACAAATTATATGATCCTATGTTATTAATTTTATTGTATGCCGATGCAAAATTAACAAGGCAAATGTTATTTAATGTGGTTGGATACCAAGCTATGGTAGTCAATGATAGATGGGCATTTGATATTTTTGACCTATCATTTTTTTATCTAATAGTCATTAAGGTTTAAGTAGGAATACCCTTTCTTCTATTGGTGATGTGTTTATGTATAAACATTTTCTTGTACTACAATTCTTTTGAACAAAAATAATACAATATGAATTACTTTTTTGTTGACATTTGTTGTAGGTTTAGTAATGTATTACCTAGTGTGCATATCATTTAAATGACATCAATTTTTTTTTTCAAATTATTTATGTATTATTTTTAATTTATTTGTCATCAAACTACCTAATTTTATCATATAATATGTACAATATGAAGCTACTACTTATTCATTAAGAATGAATTACACATGTATTTATAACCCATGCTTTTGGTATTCTTTAGTAAAACTATTGTTTCATGTTTCTAATGGTTTTCTTTGCAAGAAGATTGTTGGTTGTCTTAATGTCAATGGTATTTCTTCTATGCACTAATCCTTGGTTAGATTTAATTTGGATAAAAATCTTCATAAGTTGTTTTATCATCATATCAATTTTTTCCTATATCATTCATCTACTTTTTTGAATTTTTATTTGCATTCTTGTTTTCTTCTATGAGTGGTTGTAGTATTGTTGTTTTTTTATAGGAAACATAAAAAAATAACAATTAAAATTTGTATCTTTTTTATTTTTACAACATTTCTTATGGTGATGCACATGGAGTCTAGCAATATTTTCTTCTAGATTATCTATTTTACAAGTGATAAAATTGACAAATTTCATAATTTCCACATTGTTTTTTTTATTAAGAGGGGTAAACAATTTTGATCTGGAGCTATGAATCGGTGAGGTCATAAGTGGGGACCTCATCCCCAATATAAATTCTCAACAATTACACCCCGATTGGGTTTGAACCTTGATGGCAAGAATAACAACACAACTCAACCATCACACCATGCCAGTATTGGCAAGTAATTTCCACATTGTTATCCTAGCCATATATCAAAGAATTTTATATCCATATCATAGGGTGGCCATATGCATTTCCTCTATTTTTAAAATCTTGTATGGAGAAGTAATCTTCAATATTTTCAAAGAATGTGTCGTAATTGCTTCACCCATTATAATCTATGGTTGTAATAATGGTTTCAATCCATTAGATATTTTTTATATTGTAATCAATATAAATGTCCTATATTATTTTTCCATATTTAAATTTGTTTTTGTACTTGTAAAAATTCATCCATGTATTTATGAATGGCTCCCACTTGTGTAGTGAATTCCACGAAAAAAGGTTGGGGTCCTAATTATCTAATCATTGCTAATATATATTTCATTTATTTAAAGTATTCTAGTGAATTTAATTCATGCTTAGAATCTATCCAGTACTATATTTTAAAACATGATCAAGATTTGGTTTGTGTTTGACATATTTTGCTAGTAGTTTATAACCTTGTAGTTGACATTTTTTTATCTATATCCACATGCTTGAAATTGTTTAGTCTATTATTATTCTAATTTATTTGAAAAATATGTTTGTTGTATGGTTTACAAACTCATGGATACTATGTAGTAGCTCCTAGCATATAATTTTATGGTATGTGAATGTTTTTCCTATTTTCTCATTGCATAATTCCTAGTGGAGTAGTGTTGGGAAGTTCATCTTCTATGCATTTGTCTATGCAACTTTCAAGTGGTTGTTGTCATTCTACAAGATCAATTTCAATAATCATGTCATGCATATCATGAATACATCTAGAATCTATGAATCAATGTATGAAAGTGTCCCCTAGAATCTCATCCTTTGTATCACTTTATACTTCAATTTTAGATGATAGCTTATTGGTTTGATAAGTACAATTATTGTATTTTTGCACAACACTCCACTTTTTATCTATTTAAATATTTTTGTTTGTGTACAATGGTCTTATGCACAACTCATCTAGGTCTCTCATGACAATTCTCACATGTTCCTTGCCTGATTGATATGCATTTTGGTATTCCATTTCCTTTTTAAGGAAACTACAATTATTGTTTTCTCACCAATGCATCTTGGAAAAGTTGTATACATAATTCCTATTTTGATAGGGATATTAATGATTGATCTCATAAGACTCATTTCACTTCATTTTTAACCCCAATGTATAATTTTTACAAAGGCTTGATTCAAAGTGACAAGAGTATATCTTCTAAATTAATTAGTATTTTTGCATGCTACAATGGGTTATTTTGTCTAATTATGTTGCAAAACAAGGTAATTTTTTTATTTTAAAGAGTTATTTTACATACATTTTTTCAAGTGGTATATTATTCTTTGTTAGATATATACACTTTTTCATCATCTTTGGTCATGGATACCATGATATGGCCAAAATTTCTTTATTCACATATTGGTCAATTGTGCTTTGGAGTGTCATTGATCTCTCATAAATGCCTATAGTTCTTTGATTTCTTTGGCTTGTAATATCTTGTTGACTTTGTGATAACTAACATGTCCATCTTTTTTTTTCAATTTAACTTGTAAATAATGGGTTTTATAATGTTTTTTGTTCTTGTTTTACTTGTTTGAACAATGATAGCATAGAGACATATTGCAATCCTATTTTCTTTTGTATTGTGGAAATTTCCTCATCTTTGTTAATGAATATTGTTTTGTTTTATAGATTGTTCATACAAACAATTGAAAACATGTCCTTGTGTTCTTTTCTCTAATGGTTTAAAATACAAATGTGTTGTATCTATTTGAAAAGACATGTCTATGCAATTAAATATTTGTATCACTATGGTAAACATTAAGAATATTGCAAGTTGTTGATGATAAAAAATGATTTTTTGTGTGCATAATTTCTAATAGGCATTATAAACAAATCCTTCCTCCTTTAATATGGCCCTTCAAATAGGGTTTTGCTCATTCAACAATGTAAAATTTCCAATTTCAATATATTATACATCTTGTGTGATAATATCTTCATATAACAGCTCTAAACAAGTTTTTTCATTGCACTCGCCACCCATGAGCATATTTTTTTTTTTGAGTGACATATAGTCTCAATAGTTGCATATCAAATTCTTTGTTTGATAAATAGCATATGGAATTAAATAAGCTTTACCACAATGGCTATCAACTATGACGTATTTACTAAATCTATGCATTTTCATTTTAGGTATAAGGTAAATCCATCTCATTTTTATATTTGCACAAGAATTTGACAAATAGTATATTGGCTCTAGTAATGGAGAAATTTACATTTTCATATAATAGTGGCTCATAATGTCCCACAATAAGGTTTTTATCATGATATAATATACAAATAGATTTGTGTTAAAATTTGTACCGAATAAAGGGTATCTCTTTATCTTAGTCAAGGACCAAACTATAATCCTACAACCATCATATGCAAAATTTACAATCCTCTCTCTACATTGTGCAATTTCATTCTAGTCGAGCAATACATATTCCCAAGGTAGGTATCTATGTCTTTAATTCCATGTGTTTCATAGAGAAGCTCTAGGTTTAAAGATCACAAGTATATGATTCTAATGTATTGGCATGACCTCTTTCAAAGCTAGAAAGAAAATGGTCTACAATTTGAATTCATACTTCAATATATGTATAGCAAAAGTGCAATGACACTAAAATGTCTCAAACAAACAATCTCCTAAGTTAAAGGAAAATATTCTAGCCTTCTTAAATAATTATCAATTAACATTTGTTCAATAGTAGTATGTATTTTTCGTCGAGCTTCGTATGAAAAGTATATGATTTTAATGCATCTAAATGACCCCTTTCAAAGCTAACAAGAAATTTGTCTACAATTCAATTTCATAGTTTAATAGATGTATCTTAGAAGTGCATTGAAATCTCTTATCTCTATTTCAAGATTGTAAAATTCAACATCTAAGCTCATCCACACCTTCAATTCATATTTGAAGTTATACCACTCAATATAATTTTTAAAATGTCTCTCACCATATCTTGGAACATGTGTCTATATTCAATTAATGATGTTCTTATTGTGTCCATAGGGAATATTCAACTCCTCTATTCAAAGGAGAATGATATAAGGAAAGTGGAAATAATATGAAAATAGCCAAGCATACACTAATTCATCTATATCATATATCATAGATGAAAATAAAATAAATACAAAACATAAATTCTAACATGATAAGTAGTATATATATCATTCTCAAGTACAATATATACATTCATAGTCATAATTTGTAGTTGCTTTGGGATTTTGTTATGATATCTTCTATGATTATTATTTGGAATTAGTTTAGCTCTTTGGTATTTTTAACACATGTGGAAATTTCATGCACATTGCAGTTGGTAGTGCAACAAAAAAGTTTTAACTCAATAACAATATCTTTTAATGATATCAAGTTTCTACAACCCATGTTGTTTATTTTTGAACAAGTTTTTGGATTCAATTATGTAACATATTTTTGCATCAACGTATTGGATCACACTTCGTGATCCATCATCAGGATTATAGCGGAGAGCTCAAGAAAAAAATGGATAGTTGTAGACCAAGACAAACTTAAAAAGATAGGCGTAAGGACAGGGGAAGAAAGGACTTCACATAGTCCAAGAAAGAAAACAAGACAAATAAAATTTTATAAGAGAGGGTAAAGAATAAAACTAAATATGAAAAAATATTGCAAGGAATTATAATTCAATCTATGAGAAAAAAATACAACAAAAATAATTATTAGATTAAAATATATAAATTCTAAGTGAAAAGAAAAGGTATTTGAAATTCAACTTTTATATATATATATATATATTATAGAAGGCTACTTTAAGAAGAAATTAAGTATATGAATATAGATAAAGAAAAATCCAAAAAAGTCTTGTAATTAAATATATGATAAAATTAATTGAAATATTTTCCCTTAATTAAAGAATAATAATTTATCTACTTATAGTTGGAGAGAAATTTATTTGAAGTATTTATGTAACTTGATTGGAAATACTTTAATTTAATTTAAATTATAGGATAAAATAATTAAACTTTAATTAAGCATCTACTTAAATTAGAGCAATTTGATTTTATTAAATATATGCTATTATTTTAAAAATGTGTTAAAATTCTTATAATTATGCCAAAGGTGTATTCTATTTGAAAATAGTCAAGTCGATTTGTGAAATCAAGAGATGAGGAAATGCAATGTAAGACGGTTAAAAAAATCTCGTCTGTTGAATGTTTCTCATTGTTTTTTAATCCTAATCATTTTTCGATGTTTTATTTTTGTACATTATTGCTAGCCACCATTTTATTTTGCCACTTCCCATCTATTTCATTTACACCCACCTGTACCCACCTTCATCAAAGGTAGGAATCTGCGCCTTCATAAATAAAATATTTGTTTTTTATGCCTTCATCAAATGATGAGACATAGCTTAATGTGTTTCGCACTAGAAGGAAAAAATTACAAGAATGAACAAAGACGATTGTTTCTATCATCTTACATTGGATTAATGCAATTTTGATCGTTGATCTGTGAAATTAGTTTGGTCTGTTTTATAGAGGGAATTCTAGTTTTTCTGTGCTTCTCCTTATTTCAGGTGATTTTCACTCGCCTTTATAGAAACTTGAAGCAAATCATGGCGACCACTAGAGTGCATAGGATTATGACCCAACCCATCGTAATCTTATTTCTTCTTCTCTATTATTTTAAGCCTTTTCCTTCTGTATTTATTTGCAATTTGTTGTTTTTCTTATACCTATTTTTTTATGGTGTTGCGATGACTTCACAAAACTTGGTATTTCATTTTCTTCAAAGCAAAGCACACATAAAAATTTGGCTATTTGAGCAGAAGCAGTTGAGAATCAAGGGCCACATCATCATAAGTACAAGTCATCTTTTTTTCCAAAAAAATAAATAAAGACACACTAGAGTTTGTGGATTTTATTTTTTTTAATTTTTAATTTTTTTTGATAGGTAAATAGCTGGTAAGGCCAACACCTTATATTAATGATTAGAAAATATTTACAGCCTGCCTTTCAATACAGTTCTTTCCTTCAGCCACAACAGACATGCCCAAAATTAAACTTCTACTTTTCTTCCTACCCACCTAACGTAAGTTATCTAAAATATTTATATAGATACAAAGAAGGAACTGCTTGGTTTTCATGTGCGCTTGGACCTTCTACCTCTCGATTTCCATGGCCCACTTAGGCCAGTGAACAAGGGACTGTTTGCATCACGTCTTGTGCCCTTGGCCGTCTCCTCTCTATGCATCTATTTTGCATGGGCCACACGAGATTTTACTGGACATTCCAGTTTGCATTTCCTGTGGGTTGGGCCACTTGCAATATCCTCTACGTCCCTTCCATCTTCTTCTACCCAATCCTCCCCGCAGTCTGGAAGTATTGGAGGAATCGGTCCATTATGTTCCTCTTCATTACTATCCACTTCAAAACCTTCGCTTGCCATAAAGTTTCTGAGGGCCTCTTTTGACATTGGCTCTGAGAGCCCAGCCATGCACAGGAGGAAATTGAGATTTCTGTCTATGTCTGCGCAACACCCCTCCAGCTCCTCTTGCTCTAACGTTGTTAAGATAGGGAACTTTGGTACTAGCCTTCCCCCACTCCTTTTTATCAGATAGTAATGTTGGGGCATGGGTATTTGCTCGTGCTCGTCAATATTATCCAAGACTGCACCTATTTCCCCTAGATAAGTATGCTTGAAGACACGCTGATAGAGATTCTTGACCTTGGCTTTCGACATACCCCTAAAAAGAGCTATGGCCATGAACATTTCAGTTATGTCTATATTGAGGCGATGCTTGTGATAGAACCATATGAACTCCCTACCCAACACCTCTTTTACCGCATGCATTACCAGCTTATCTTTAACCGTGGGATACCACAAATTCTTGTATCTGTTACCTCTCCCTGGAAAAGAATCATGGTGGTGGTGGTTTCCAAACATATCAGAGTATCCATTTTTCTTCACCAGTCTTTCCAAATGCCTCCGCTGTAATGACTCTTACCACTGTGGTTTACTATACTTATAAACAACTGCTTATAACTTCTGATCCTGCTTTGAAGGCACCGTCCCATCACACAAGTAAGCTTTACTCCCATCCTGCGTTCTCGAGGTTGGCTGATTGATGTTACACAATTTTTGCCTTAAGCCGATCAACTGGATCTTGAGAGGACATTTCACCTGATTGTGACGGTTGCACGAAACCCCAAACGTACTTTGTTTATTATTTATAGGCACCAAAGCCACCGCCCTTTCTTCAACATTATTATTGATGAGACCTCTCACCGATGTTGGCTTGGTTTTCACCTCCCGAGCTGTACTCTGATGCCACGTGTTTGGCCAAGCTGTCAGCCACAGAATTGCCTTCACGATATATGTGACTGACATGAAATTCCTTGAATGATGATGTCAGGGTCCGTATTGGACTTAACCATCGTCTTAGTATCCAATTTGGTGTGAAGTTGCACCTGATGGAATTAATTATAATCAATGAGTCTCCTTCTAAATGCAATTTTGAAGCTCCGAGGCTTTTTCCCAGTTCAACACCACACAGAGCCGCGTGCATCTCTGCCAAATTATTTGTTACTTGTCCTATATTTTTTGCCTCTTGAGTGAGTACCCTCCTCTCATAATCTCTTGCCACACATCCAATGCCAACAGCTCCCAGATTCCCTAAGGAAGCACCATCGAAGTTTATTTTAATCCACCCTGGTAAGGGTTTCTGCCATACTATACCATGTCTTATCTCATCCTTCTGTGGGGCCTTTAGGGTGCTAATAATGGGGGGAATGTGTAGCCCGTCGAATTTGTTAGACAATTCAATATCTTTGTTGGAGAAAAGATTCTTTGGGTAGGGAATATTTCTTACAACATTATTTACAAGTTCCACTACTGCCCTTCTCAGTCGGTCTGCTAGTTTTTCCCTTCCCATTGATTGCTCTTGGAAGATGCATCTGTTTCTCTCCTTCCATAATTCCCAACATACTATGGATGGGGTTATACGCCATATGCTACTAAAAACCCCTTTATGTAGTTTATTTGGCCAGGTAGCAATCCAATCTCAGAGGTTTGAAGAAATAGGAGTTGGGTATTCCAAAAGGCTAAGGATATGTTTCCAGCAAGATTCGACATAGGGGCATGAGAGCAGGAGATGGGTTGCAAATTCTTCCCGATTCTTACACATTATGCATCTGCTTGGTCCTTTAAATCCTAACTTGGATAACCTGTCTTGGGTTAATATCCTCCCCTGGGAAGCTAGCCACAAGAACACTCCGACCTTAGGTAGAATATCTTTCCCCCAACATAGAGTGTTTGGCCATGCCTTCTTGTCCATCCTACTTTCCTTAATTTTGCACCCCAAATTCACCTTATACTCTCCATCAACTGAAGCGCTCCATCTTAGGACATCTTCCCCTTCACTGGCAGGGAAAGTCTTGGCTTCCATTATCTTTTTCAAGGCCTTTCTTTGTATTTCTGGGGCATTGAGTGTATCTAGGCTTTTCCAGCACCACTTTTTGATGCCATCCTTCCATACGTATCCTCCATAGTTACATATTTTGTGACCCCAAGCTCTGATGGTTTCTTCCTTGATATCCTTCAATCCCTACATATTATTTAATTTGGCGTGACCATCCCATGAGTCTTCCCAAAATGAAGCTTTACATAAGGGTTACTGGCAACATTTAACACAAGTGCAGGATAAATTTGGACCATGTTCTTCATATCTTTTTTCACCATGCACCCTATTCTTATTGGAGTCAATGTTACACAACAATATCACAACATTTTTGACAAAAATTATCACTGAATGACAATTTGGCTACATATACATGGTTGAAGCTTTGTGGTATTTTATTGCAAGGGCTATATTTGAAGGGTTTGTGGATTCTATCCTTTTTAAATATTACATAAGGGTTACTAACAACATTTAGCACAGGTGCAGGATAAATTTGAACCACGTTCTTCATAACTTTTTTCACCATGCACCCTATTCTTATTGGAGTTAATGTTACACAACAATCTCACAACATTTTTTGTCAAGAGTTATCATTGAACGATAATTTGGCTACATATACGTGGTTGAAGCTTTGTGGAATTTTATTGCAAGGGAGATATTTGAACTTGGGTTGTGTCATCGCCACTATACAACCCGTTGGATAGGGTTTAGGGTTTTATTAAAATATGGTTGAGAAATAGGGTTTAAGGTTTAGGCTGATAGATATCCATAGTCGATCACATGGTTGCAAATTAGGTGACACTGCCAAGGATGACCTTACTTTAATTTGCACAAGTGTTTCTATTGCTTGGGTTTCATTTTTTTTTTTGAAAATAAGGTTTAGGGTTTACATTGGTTTTGATAACTAGTCACGATGGCATTGGGAAATTTCATATCATCTTTCAAATTTAATCAAAAATTTATGTGTGAGGCTATGGTTCACCTTTAGCATGATTTGAGGTTAAGCTTGGAACAATATCTTAAGATTTGTAAACATGAGTCACACAAAAATATACCCCATGATGGTTACCTCACAACTTGGCCACATGGTGGGAGGATTTACTACATGATCCCTATGAAGCTATTATATAGTACTTTTAATGCTTAGTTTCAAGAATTGTTTTAGGAGCTCTAGGAAATTATTTAAATTACATACAAAATTAAATTCAATGGTTGTTTTGTTTTCCTCTTCTCCTTGACAGTTTCTACGGGAGTAAAATCTTTTTTGTTTTTTGTTTTTCTCTCCCCCTTTCTCTTCCCATATATCTCTTTCTCTCCCTCTTTTCCTATCTCCTCGTATTTTTCTTTCCCTCTCTCCATCTCTATTTGTCTATATCTACTTCTCTTTATTTGTCTATCTCTCTCTCCCTCTCCCCCTCTCTATATCTGCTTATATATCTCTCTCTACCATTTTATCTCTCACCACATATATCTCTCTTTATCTCTCCCTCTTTCTCTTCCACTATATCTCTCTATCTCTTCCACTTTATCTTCCTATCCCTATGTCTTTATCTCTCCCTCTACCTCTATCTCTCTATCTCTCTATCTATTTGTCTCCATCTTCCTCTCTTGCTCCATCTTTATCTTTAAATATACTTTTCTCCCCCCCCTCTATTTCTAGACATGTCTCCCTCTCTCTATCCATCCATCTCTCTCCCTCTTTGTCCCCCTCTCCCTCTTCTTAGCCATATAAATATCCTATTTGAAAATACCCAAGTTGATTTGTGAAATCAACGATTAAGAGATGAGGAAAAGCAATGTAAGATGGTTACAATCATTCGATATATATATATATATATATATATATATATATATATATATATATATGTGAGTACAAGCAAGATAATATATAATAAACACATTATAATGAATGCAGGCATATATATGTATAAATGTATACGCCTCTATGTACACGTATGTGTGGGTATATCTATATCGATGCATCTGTATGAGCGTGTCCATTTACCAAAGTACACATGTATCAATATACATATACATATGGATATGTGTATATACTATACACATATATATGTTCACATTCATTTCACATATAGCCATTCACATTTACCATCATATTGATAAGTGTGTATATGTGGTATATCTATACATATGCATATACATTTCATTTGATCCCATTGACATGCATGTGCATATATATAAACATACTTCCACGTACATCCCACTTGTCCATTTGATCGTAATAGCACAAGAAGATCTCAAGAGCTCAAACAAATAAACGTCACCCAATGCATGCAGAAGTAAACAAGACTCTCAAATGCAGACATATCAACTAAGGATGACTTACCTATTACCCACAAACTGACTCAACTCAATCATTCTATTGTGGTGTGTGTTTATGCTTAGATAGTTACTTATACCAATTACCCAACCAAGATCTTCTCCCGAGTGATACTTCCCCTTTGCCTAAAGGAATGGAACACATACCTGCATCCACTAACACATGCACACAACATTCAATTTTTCATAACAATATGCAGTATACATTAACATCTCCAAAGTTAGAATAATGTTAATTCAATAACCTTTCATTCACATATGTGTAGTATTTCACCATGAATAACATCAACAGAGATAACATTCAAATGAGACAATCATCAAATGAGATTACATTCATATCGATAACAAGGTATTTCATATTTTATTCATTTCCAAAATTCACATTACATCCAGATTTACCCTATGTAGTAATAGTAAATAGTAACTCTACATTTGGGGTGTAACATTCATTCTCTAGTTGATGTCCCCTCATGACATCTTGCCTACCAAATATATTTTCTAATATTGTCCATACATCATTAGGTGTTGTGGCATAATTAATGTGAAAGATAAAGTAAGAAGAAATGAATGTACACAATGTTACATAGGCTTCATCATTTCGATTGTGCCATTTTTTGTTTTCCAGCTACTCCTATAGGTTCAAGTTCCAAATCCATAGTGACATGAAGTAATCCCAGTTTCTTGAGTTTTATCTCTATTGATTGCTTTCATTCATAGCAGCTAAATGAGTTAGGATTATGTTCATTTTGTAAAATAATACACTTGTAAACAAACCCCATTTATTATGATTTTGATCCCCCCCGAATCTCAACGCTTTATATATTTTAGTGTATATAACAATTTCAAAGAAATGAATAATATCACTTTATAATTGAGTGTGATATCATTTTCAATTAAACTGGCAAGTGATGTTCACTTTTACAAAAGCATTACTCAATGTGAGTAGCTAATCAAAAGATACAATAATCAAATGTGCTTAATTTTGCACTTAGAAACTAAAAGTTTACCTTTTACAAGAGATTTTTTTTTATGTTTAACAATACAATTTTTACATCATCTCAATGTTAGTTTTTATGGTTCAGAAAGATCTTTCCAACGACTATTCATAATTGAAAATCCAACTTACGGTTTGAAAGTTACACCAAAAATAAAAAGTACCCCTTTTATAAGCAATAAAAAATCCCTTTGCAAGCACTTTGAAGTACCCAAACAATCAACAAACTATAGCATAAAATGTTGGCATAAAACTAACCTCTACTTGTTAACAAAAAAATCAAGATTATAATAGCTATCAACTATTTTAGTAGACCGGCCTTTACACCAAATGTGACATTAACATAAAAGAGGCAGATAGTGGGCGATTGAAGGAGTCCAAGTCGAAAAAGGACTATTGCTGCGTATGATGGGGAGTTGTTGAGGAGATATATCCATCTGAAGTGGAGATTAACTTGACTGGGAGCATGGAGGTATGAAGAAGCTATTGGATATGAGAACAATAAATTAGAAAGAAATCAGAATTTTATCTTTGGAAAGATAAAAGAATTAAAGAAAAATATTATCTTTGAAAAAGATGAAGATTTAAAAACAAAAGATAAAAACAAAACAATAAAAAAAAAGTTGGTTTTTTCTAAGTTTTATAGAAGTTCAAATATTATAGATATCTTGTTGTGTTGAAGGCAAAAATAATTGTAATGAATTGTAATTTCCACGTGGATATTTCCTTGGCATATTGTCAAGATTTTATCACTTAAATATGTGTATTGTTTATTATTCTATTATTCCATTTTATTATCTTTTATATTTCCTTACATCTAACTTGTGCTACAATTATTTTAAGTTTGTGAGTTTTACACTTCCATTTTCACAACAGAAATAAAGAAAATCCATTAGACTTATTATGGTGGTTGAGATTGCTCCTTCCTATCTAAATATGCTTTACTCAATCCCTGAGAATAACATAAAGTGACTATGGAAGCACATATTCCTTCTCCAACTACAGTCAAGCTTGATATGATTGCTTCAACGTCAACATCTTTGACAACACAAAGCAACTCGTTAGAGATTCATATACCATGTTGTGGTGGTTCTTGCACTTGTCTACAATATAGAACACCAAAACTACATCAATTTTTTTCGCTCTCTTTAATACACCAAACAAAAAAATTTATAATCACCAATGAGTCCTATTGCAACTCCAGTTTGGATGCCACAAATCTTAATTATCCCTCATTTTTGGTGGTTTATCAACAGAACTCACAACCAACTAAATACAAATTTGATTTTTCTTCCTACTAACTGCACACAAAGGTCTAATGGAGGAGGGTCGCAAGGATGTGGCATGTGATGAAGGTGAGTATTGGCACTTCAAATTAGCTCACCCAACACCTTATGTTGGTTGCATGTGAGAGTGCTCGTATCAAACTTACAAAGCAACAAAGATAGTGGGTGTTGTGAAAACTCTATTGCAGTTACTAATTATTAATATCCTTGTTGGTATGTGGTGACTGATCATGCTATACTGTACACTCTTCATGTATCTTTTTTTCATTTTGTCACCGAAAAGGAAAAAATTGACTTTGTAAACCCTAATTTCTGGAAGCTTCTAAAAGCTTGTTATAAGCAATTTGGATGGAGAGTTGTAGCATGGAATTATTTGCGATATTGTAATATGTTTTGCGATGGATAATAAAATCATTGGATGGCTGCAGTTTTGTGGATGTAGCCCAGATTGGGTGAACCATGTTAAATTCTCTATGTTGTCTTGTTTCTGCTATAATTTCCTATGTATTTTATTTCTCTATTTTATTGATCAAATATGCATTTAACTTGTTAAATATCTGCCTTCTAACCCTAACAAGTGGTATCAGAGTGGGTTGTGTTTGATTATCCTCTGCACGAAGGTCTCATGGTTGAGTGGGAGTCTCACGGTTAAGTCAGAGCAATGATAGATGAGGGTAAGTTGAAGGTTGAGAAGTTTAATGGGAAAAACTATCAGTTGTGGAAGATGCAGATGGAGGACTACCTCTATCAGAAGGATTTATGGTGGCCATTGGAAGGGAAAACCAAGAAACCCTCAATAATGTCAGATGAGGACTGGGATATTTTGGACAGAAAGGCACTTGACAGTATTCGTCTATGCCTGGCACAATCGGTGGCGTTCAATATTACAACAGCAAAGACAACTCAAGAGTTGATGGAAACCCTAGCAAAGTTATATGAAAAGCCTTCCACTTTGAATAAGGTATTTCTTATGAAGCATTTATTTAATATGAAAATGGTAGAATGTGGGTCAGTTGTTGATCATTTAAATGAGTTTAATACGGTTACCAGTCAATTAACTTATGTAAAAGTAAACTTTGATGAAGAAGTTAGGGATCTTTTGATTTTGTGTTCTTTTCCTAAAAGTTGGAATAGCTTGGTAATGGCTGTTAGCAATTTTGTTTCTGGTTCAAATACATTGAAGTTTGATGATGTTGTTGGTGTTATTTTGAGAGAGGAAATTTGTAGGAAAAACTCAGGTGGAACATCCACATTAGGTAGTGTTTTGAATGTAGAAAGCAGGGGCAAAAAGAAAGGAGAGAGGAAACAATTTTGGAAGTCATGGGAAGTCACGAGGAAAATCAAAGGACAAAAGGTCCCAATCTAGAGATAAGAGGGATTGTTGGTACTGTGGTAAGCCGAGTCATTTAAAGAAAGATTGTTGGTCTCGAAAAAATAAAGGAGACAAAAAGGAAGGAAATAAAGAGGAAAATGTGGTAAGTAATAAATCTGATGAGGATGCTTTGATTCTTTCCCTTGACAATGTTGATGATTCTTGGGTGTTAGATTTAGGGGCTTCTTTTCATGCTACGCCCCATAGAAATTATTTTCTTGATTATGTCCATGGGGATTTTGGGCTGGTTTATTTGGGAGATAATGAACCCTATCAGATTGTTGGAAAAGGAAGAATCAAGATTAAGTTGCAGAATAGGAATTAATAGAGGTCCCTCTAATCCTTTGGGTTGTGGTATTCTAGAGGAAGCATGGATAGGTAAGAAGGTGAGTTATTCTTTTCTCAAAACCTTTGATTGTGAAGCATTTGCACATGTAGACTATGAAAATAGAACCAAGCTTGATGCAAAATCAAAGAAATGTATATTTGTTGGATGTGGCATTGATGAATTTGGTTATAGGCTTTGGGATTTTGAAGATAAGAAAATCGTGAGAAGCAGGGATGTTATATTCAATGAGAAAGTGTTGCACAAAGATCTATTGCAACAACATGAGAAGACAAAAAAGGATTATGTAGTGCTGGATGATAGTACAAACAACAATGTTCCAGTGGTTCCTCATGCTCCACAACAATAGCAACAAGAAATACCACAAACTCCAGTGAATGTTAGGCGATCTTGAAGGATAAGTAGACCTCCAAAAAGATTTTCTCCCTCTTTGTATTATATTTTATTAACTAATGTTGGTGAACCAAAATGTTATCATGAAGCTATGCAGGTGGATACCAAGGTTCAGTGGGAGCATGGAATGGAAGAATAAATGGACTCCTTGCTAAAAAACCAGACTTGGGAATTATGCAAGTTGCCTATAGGTAAAAAGGATTTACCAAACAAATGGGTTTACAGGCTGAAAGAGGAGGATGGAGGTAAGCAATGATTTAAAGAAATATTTTCTCCAGTTGTTAAAATGACTTCTATTTGTACTGTTTTAAGTATTGTGGTTGCTGAAGATTTGCATTTAGAATAACTTGATGTTAAAACTACCTTTCTCCATGGTGATTTAGAAGAGGAAATATATATGGAGAAACCACAAGGATTTCAGGTCAAAGGCAAGGATAAATTTGTGTGCAGATTGAAGAGAAAATTGTGTGTAGATTGAAGAAAAGTTATATGGCTTGAAGCAAGCACCTCGGCAATAGTATCTTAAATTTGATAGTTTTATGGTTGAGCAAGGCTACAACAAGTGTAATTCAAACCATTGTGTTCATTTTAAGATGTTAGGTGAAGATAGCTATATTATTTTATGTTTATATGTTGATGATATGCTTGTAGTGGGGTCTAACATGGATCACATAAAGGAGTTAAAACAATAGTTAGCAAAGTCATTTGCTATGAAGGATTTGGGTGCAACAAAATAAATTCTTGGTATGAAGACTACAAGAGATAGGAAAAATAGGAAATTGTTTTTATCTCAGGCTGATTATGTTGAAAAGGTGTTGCAGAGATTTCATATGGAGAATGCAAAATTTGCTAGCACACCTTTGCCCAGTCATGTCAAATTGACTAAGGATATGTGTCCAAAGACACAAGAGGAGGAAGGCAAAATGTCCAAGGTACCATATGCTTCAGTTGTAGGTAGTTTAATGTACACCATGGTATGCACGAGGTTGGATATTGCACATGATGTAGGAATTGTTAGCAGGTATTTGAGTAATCTCGGAGTTAAGCATTGGAATTCGGTAAAATGGATTCTCAGGTACTTGAGAGGAACATCCAATAAATGTTTATGTTTTGGGGTCTCTAATACTGATTTACAAGGCTGTTTTGACTTAGATTTGGTAGGGGATATAGATACCAGGTGGAGTACCACAGGTTATATATTTACAGTTGGTGGGACAATAGTGACTTGGATTTCTCGGTTGCAAAAGGTGGTTGCTTTATCCACCACAAAGGCAGAGTATGTGGCTGCAACATAGGCAACAAAGGAGATGATATTGCTGCAAGTTTTCATGGAAGAATTGGGCAAAACACAAGCTGAAAATCACTTGTTTATGGATAGACAAAGTGCTATACATCTTGCAAAGAATTCTGACTCGCACTCTAAAACCAAACACATACAGCTGAGATATCATTTCATTCGGTCAATCTTGGAGGATGGACAGGTAAAGCTGGAAAAGATACATACAAATGATAATCCAGCGGATATGTTTACAAAGGCAATGACAAGGGAGAAGTTGAGCTCTTCTTGAACTTCAGTTGGTCTTCATGGTTAAAAGTCTAACAAAGCAGTAAGGTCCAAGGTGCTTATTTCTAGTGGGAGTTGTAAGTGCAGCAGTGTTGTCCAGGATCAGTCTCCAAGTGGGAGATTGTGTTGGTTTGGAGCCTGATCAGTTGCCAAGTGCGAGATTGTTGGTATGTGGCGACTGATCATGCTATACTGTACATTTTTTAGTATTGTACACTCTTCATGTATCTTTTTTTCGTTTCGTCATCGAAAAGGAAAAAAACTGACTTTGTAAACCCTAATTTTTGGAAGCTTCTAAAAGCTTGTTATAAGCGGTTGGGATGGAGAGTTATAACATAGAATTATTTGCGATATTGTAATATATTTTGCACTAGATAATAAAATCATTGGATGGCTGCGGTTTTGTGGATGTAGCCCAGATTGGGTGAACCACATTAAATTCTCTATGTTGTCTTATTTCTGTTATAATTTCTCGTGTGTTTTATTTCTCTATTTTATTGATCAAATCTGCATTTAACTTGTTAGATATTTGCCTTCTAACCCTAACACTCCTATCTATAAAAATTTTGCTTGCTAAAAATTAATTCACAACAAATATTGAAAATAACACAACTGCAATTTCACAAATAAAATCACAAGAACATAGAAGAAAATATGCAAAACAATAAACACAATATTTTTGGACAAGTTGTCTCTGGAAAAACCTCGAAGGGAAAACCAGTTCAACAGATGAGGAATTTTATTAAACTTCAACAAATCAAGAGTTACATAATCTGCTTTCCTCTTACTAATAGAGCTTTGGCAATATTTTTCTTCTCTAGAAATTCTTCCCTCAATTTCTCCTGCTGAAATTCCATTGCTGCTATATTCAACGCTATCACTGTGCCCTTACTATCACTACAAATCTTTCTCAAGAATGTGTTCTCTATATGCCCATTGATCTCCTTTTATAATCTTCTCATTGAGCAACTAATGGCCACGATTTAATCTCAATCGATGGCTAAGATTATCTGGATTCTAACTAACCACTTTCTAGAAGTCTCTAGAGAAATCAATTAATTAATTAATTAATATTTTTGGGTATGGAGACACCTATGCAAGCTACACAAACTAACACTACCTCTTAGCAATTAAGGTGTTCTACATAACACCCAACTTATCTCTAAAGAAGATGAATTTTGCCTTCCCTAATGCCTTTGTCAAAATCTCTGCTACTTGCTGACCTATAGGTATATACTGTAGCTGAACAATCCTCCACTGTACACAATCCCTAATGAAGTGATACCTGATGTCTATATGCTTAGACCTATCATGAAACACTGGATTCTTAGATAATCTAATGCAACTCTAATTTTCACAATGTATCATCGTAGTCTCAACCCTCTGACCAAATAGGGTTACTAGCAACTTCCAAAGCCATATAGCCTCACACGTTGCCATGCTAGCTGCTATTTATTCTACTTCTGCAGAACTCAGAGCCACAAACTTCTGCTTCTTGCTATACCAAGAGACAACTCCTGATCCCAAGCTGAAACAACACCCTGAAGTGCTTTTCCTGTCCACTGTATTGCCTGCCCAGTTTGCGTTAGTATAACCTATCAACTTGATACCATCACCTTGAGTATATTCGATCCCATACTCGATTATACCACATAAATATTGCAACACATGCTTTACCATTGTCCAATGCACTCTCTTCAACTCAACCATGAACTGACTAAGAGATTTTACTGCAAATGATATGTCTAGCCTAGTGTTGACCAAATACATGAGAGAACCAATCAACTGTCTATATAAGGTGCACCAGGGTCTACATCCTTCTCCCTAGATGAGTCTACCTTCTTCCAATTCGTGATCATAGGTGTAGACATGGATCTGCAATCCTCCATCTCGAACCTCCTTAAGGTTTCAATTTAGTATTTCCCTTGTCCAAGAAAAATATCTCCATCTATCTGCCATACCTCCATTCCTAGAAAGTAGTGCATAATCCCCAAATCCTTCATCTTGAACTCTACTGCAAGGTCCCTCTTGCACTCCTCTATGAGCCCCAGTGAACTTGTTAAAAAAAAGTCATCCACATATAGAATAAGAATGAGAACCTCATCTCCAACCACCAAGCAGTAGAGGTTAGCATCTGCCTCACTCTTCATGAAGCCCATTCCCTGCAAGTATCTATCAATGCGCTCATACCATGCCCTGGGAGCCTGATTGAGTCCATACAAAGCTCTCTTCAATTTGCACATGTGGGTTTCGTTGTTGTGTGCCACAAATCCCTCTGGTTGTTCTATGTATACCTCCTTTACCAATTCACCATTAAGAAATGTCATCTTGACATCCATTTGATGGATCTGCCATCCCATCTCCGCTGTAAGTGATATCATGGCTCGTATAGAAGTATACCTGGCCACCAGAGCAAATGTCTCCTCATAGTCTATTCCCTCATTCTGAGAGAACCCCTTGGCCATGAACCTTTCCTTGTATTTCTTGATGCTACCATTTGCATTATGCTTGATCTTATATATCCAACATGATCCTATTAGGTTTTCAAAGGCAGATATCTAAAAGCTAAACGCAGATTTTATCAAATAAACCATAAATAAAAACACACATAAAATTAACACAGAGAATTTAATGTGGTTCACCCAATGTGGGCTACATCCACCAAACCGCAGCCATCCAATGATATTATTAACCAGTGCAAAACCCTATTACAATATCGCGATCAGTCGCCACATATAGTATAGAATGATCAGTCGCCACATACCAACAGATCCAACCACCGCCCTATCTATTGGTCTAAGCACAACCTCCCACACATCATTCTGCACTATTGAGGTATATTCCTCAACCATCGCATCTCGCCACACCTATTACTATGCAGCCTCCTGATAGCTGGAAGGTTTGCTATCTACCAATTGACTAACTAATGCCATATAATCATTATACTTGGCTAGTTGTCTTTGTTGTCTACTACTCATCCTAGGAGCTCCCACAATCTCTTGAGTATCCCTATGTGTTTGTTGAACCTCATGATTCCTATTGCCAACTGTAGAGGATGAAATATCAACCTCCATGTCTTCCTGATGCATCTGTTGCTCCATACTCTACGAACTCTCAACACTTGAGCCTGTGCTTGTACTAGTAACTATACTCATGCTTTGCTGCCCCTGATGCAATTGAACGATCCTTGGAGATTTTGTTGGCTCCTCACTCTAATCATCTGTTGACAAATCTCTGGACCTCCTACATGCCTTGTCCTCCATGAATTTGACATCATGCTTAACTATAATCCTCCTAGCCCCTAGAATAAATATCTGATATGCCTTTAAGGTTTCACTGTACCCCACAAAGTATCCTCTCTCTATATTCTGATCTAACTTGGAACGTGTAGGCCCTAGAATGTGACAAACACCAAACTCCCAAATATCCTGAAGTGGCTGACATCTGACGTCTTCCCTATGAATGCCTCCTCTGGTGTCATCTTTCCCAATACCTTATGTGGAACCCTGTTCTATATGTATACTGTCATATTGCATGCCTTTGCCCATAAGTAACATGGCATATATTGGTCATACAACATAGCCCTTGTTGCCTCTGATATAGAACATTTCTCCCTCTCAACAACCCCATTCTACTACGGGTTGTAAGGAATAGTCCACTTTGTCTTGATTCCTTCCCTGGTATAGAACTCTTGGAACTCTTTCCCTTTATACTCCCCTCCATTGTTTGGACAAATAACCTTTATCTTCCTAATTGTAGAATTCTCTACAAGAGCTTTGAACTCTTGAAAATGACTGAAAACCCCATCCTTGGTCTTCAAGAAGTATATCTAGGTCTTCCTAGAGAAATCATCAATAAAAGTAACAAAGTACTTGTATCCTCTGAAAGACTTTGTCAACATTGGTCCACATATGTCTGAATGCACTAGATCAAGAACACCCTCGAATCTGGTGTCACTCATTGGAAAAGTTGCTTTCACAAACTTCCCCAATACACATCCCTTACATACATCATCATGTTTTGTGCTCACCTCTGGAACACCTGTCATTGTCTCATGAAGAAATTTAAGTGTTCCATGATGTATATGGACCATCCTACTATACCATAGCTCTCCTTGATCTCTAGGATTACTGCTACTCATAAGTTCCTTATGAGTATCAAACTGCAACCTATAAAGTCGACTGCTCCTAACTCCAATAGCTATGGGTGATTTCTAATCCTTATGCTTGATTAAAATATATGACCCTCTAAAGAGTACATTGTAGCCTTTATCTTGAAGGACAGATATGAAAATCAGATTCATGCCCAAGCCTGACACATGCAACACATCATGAATGGGAATCAACTTGCCATTCTCCCTCTGAAATAGAACACTCCCTTTCCCAACTGGATTGAGTTTGGACATGTTCCCCATAGAAATTTGGATTTTGATGTCCTCCTCCTTATAAATGGAGAAGTACTCTCTAACTCCTATCATATGAAATGATGCCCCACTATCTATATACCAAACACTCTGTGAGGTAGAGCTAACTGTAGACATCTAAATTTGACCACTTCCACACGGTCAAAATCGTTATTTCATTTTCTGCCTAAGGTTCCCAAAGTATGTAATTGAATAATTAAATACTTTACCTTACACCTTTTCTTCTCTAAATTAAATAAATAGGATAATTTATTTAATTTAGTCATTTGACCTTTTTTGATTAAAATCAATTTTTAATTCCTCACGTTCTCACTCCTTGTCACATCCTCCATAATCCTCATCTAATCTAGATTAAATAAATTAATCTATGATTAGGATGTGCACCACTTAATCAAGATTAGTGTCACATCCTTCATAATCTCCCACTTGCTTCTAATCTCTCATTAATTATCCTAATCTTGTGTTTGCACAACCTTAATCAAGGTCATTAGCCACATTTAGCATACCTTTTTTAGTCAACCTTTCCACTTGCATTTCTTGGCCTTGACTCCCTTTCCCATGTGAATTTTTATTTCACATTTATTCATCCTAGGCTCCTCTCTTCCCCATGTGAATTTTTAATTCATTTTTATTCCTCCAAGGAATCTTTTCTTCCCCATGCAAGTTCTAGAACCTTTGACTTGTCACATCACTCACATGTGGCAAGTTCCCACCTTTTTGAGAACCTTGTCTTATCTACTAGATTCTTTCAATCATGTGAATTTTTAATTCTTTTATTCACCCAAGATTTTCCCCTTTTCCATGTGATCATTGAGAGGTAACATCATCCTTTTTCCAAGGTACTTGTCCTTCTTCCACCTCACTTCCACATCATCTTATCCTAAGCCATCTCACATTCCACATGTCAAGATGTGAGGGCTTGTGAGTCCTCAACTCGCCATAGTCTTCCATCTTGGCCTTTTTGGCTTAATCTCAACCATTGAATTCTCTAGAGAATTCAAATCCCTTTATAAATACCCCCTCCTTCCTCTCATTTTGGAGAAGAAGATTTTTGCTACCAAAACTCTTGCCAATGTTTCATTTGCAACACTTATTCATTTGCAAGCATTCTCCATCAATCAACCAAGCCATTTAGCCACTTGCATTTTATCACATTTTTCATCTTGCATCTATTCACCTCCATAGCCATCCAAGGAGCACACAAACACTCAAAGATCAAGGGCCAACCAAGGAATTTGCAGCACCAAGGTATAACTACTTATCATCTTGTTTTGTTTATCTTTTTTGCATAAACATTCCTGAGGCTAATCTTGAGGTGTATTAATTGTGTTAATATTTTTAGTGCATTATTAGTTAGTTTTGCATCTTAGAATAAGGGAAGACATTTTAAAGGATCACAATAACCATACAAGCTATGAGTGCAAACTCATCCTCCATTCTACTAGAAAGCTCATCTGCACTTGTTGAAGCTACCATCTGCTTCTTGCATTTATTTTCATTTTTCTTCTTTTGTAGGCAATTGTTGACATAGTGGCCAAACTTGTGACAACCATAACATTTGATCTTATACAAGTCCTTCTTCTTCTCACTTTTTGGATTTGATCCTTTGCTAGACCCCTTCTTCGATTTCCCTTTTCCTGCCAGCGTAACATTTTCCTGTTCCACCTCACTTTTTTGACTATTACTGTTGGTTCCACTGACAAGACTTAGTCTAAGCTCCTCCTAAGTGAAATCACTCCATAGTCAATCCCAACTCGTAAGGTGTATTGTCCATTAATAACTTGAACAAAGACATCCCACTGCTTAGTAAACCCATTCAGGGCTATTAGTACTAGCTCATCATCATTTGGTTTATCTCCAACAACTGTCAACTCATCCTTCAAAAGTCTAAGTCTAGTGAGGTAACTTGTAACGTATTCTCCCTTATTCATCTGGGCATTCCTCAAATTTTATTTGAGAATCGGCTTCCGATTAGTGGTAGCATTCTGGTACAGATTCATAATGGCGTCCCACATCTTCTTCACTATATCTAACTCTGCGATATGTGGAACTATATGGTCCTTAACACCATCAAGAATTAGCCTCCTCACCTTGGTATCTACCTTCTTATATGCTAAGAGTTGTGTTTGATCTGTAGGTACAACTACAATGCTGGTAACATATTCCTTGATACCATTCTCTTCCAACAATAAAGAAATTATGGCTTTCCAAACACCAAAATTTGAGGCTCCATCCAACCTGTCCTAATCTCTTAAACTTGTTGAGGCCATTTTAAAAGATGAGTAAAACCCAAATAATCTTGAAGAGGCTGAACTGGGTTTTATAAACCCTTAATTTTTCCTTCCTATGCTTGCGCTAAGCATTTTCTGCCCTCAGATTAGCTCTGATACCATGTGAAAACTCTATTGCAGTTATTGATTATTAATCTCCTATTTATACAGATTATTTGACCGCTGAAAATTAATTCACAACAAATATTGAAAATAACACAACTGCAATTTGACAAATAAAATCACAAGAACAGATAAGAAAATATGCAAAACAATAAACACAATATTTTTGGACAAATTATCCCTGGAAAAACCTCGAAGGGAAAACCAATTTAGCAGATGAGGAATTTTATTAAACTTCAAAAAATCAAGAGTTACATAAACTGCTTTCTCTTATTGACATAGCTCTAGCAATATTTTCTTCTTTGGAAATTCTTCCCTCAATTTCTCCTACTGAAATTCCACTATTGTTGTACCCAACACTATCATTGCACCTTTGCAATCACTGCAAATCTTTCTCAAGAATGTGTTCTCCAAATTCCCATTGATCTCCTTTTATAATCTTCTCATCGAGCAACCAATGGCCACAATTTAATCTCAATCGATGGATAAGATTATCTGGACTCTAACTAACCACTTTCTAGAAGTCTCTAGAGAAATCAATTAATTAATATTTCTGGGTATGGAGACACTTGTCCAAGCTACACAAACTAACAGGCGCCAAGGTGGAGTTATAACAGGGGTGTGGGAAAGATCTCTCCTTCTATTTGTTGCTAGCCCTTGCTTCTTCACTTCCACATAGATATCGGCCTCCACATGCAGATTACAAACTCAACAAGATAATTATCACATAACAATGAAATCACTAGTGGATTTGAAGCTCACACATATATGGCTAGATATAAAGATCCCCACATTGCAAATGATTTACTCCATGTACAATGCACAAACAACAAACCAATTACATGCAAATGTATTTGAAAATTAATTCATAGATCAACCAAACTAGCATTCAAATTGCAAATTGGTTCTAATACCATGTTGGTATAGCCAAGATCTTTGCTTGAGTGTTGATATCAAAAAACCCATGAGATTGAGAAAACAATGCAAAATGGAATTATTAGAAGTGTGTTAAATCCTCAAAGAGGATGATGAACATATAGGATGATGAGTTTGAGTCATTGCAAGAGTGCTCAACTCAAGATGGCAACAAAGTTCCACCAAGTGACAATGGAGGAATGCCACACATGCTTGAAGAGTTCAACTACCTCTTCAAGTTACACATAATCATAAAAGGTGACTTAATACACAAAGAGTAATAAAAAAACAAATAATTATTTTACTAGAACATTATTCACACCACGTGGGTCATGTCATCATTAGATTGCCATATATTCCTATGTAATTTTAGGCATTTATAGGTCTCATGTACCTTATTGCTTTAGGATTCTTCTATTTCAGCCAATATTCCTTAGCTTTAGCAATGAATCTTGGATGGGTAAAAGTCTAGAGTTGTGTTGCACTTTGGACCAATAAAAAATGTTATGAGCAAAAACAATTCACCTAAAAATGCTTAGCACCTATTTGGCATAAAGAGTTTCAAGCAACACTATTTTACCTTGAACAATTAAATTGGTAATGATTTGATATAAAAATCAAATTAACTTCAATTTATATGGCAAGTTTTCAACCAAATTGTTTTTGAGTGAAATGCCTGAAATTGTTTGTATGATAACATAATACCTTTTTGGGGTAAGTTCAACAAAAAATGAATTTCAACTCTAGATTCCTCCAACCAAAGGTATTTTCATAAAAATGTGAAAATAATTTTTCATACGGCTCAAAACCTATAATCTAACAATATTTTGTTTAATATTTTAATTAATTTTATTATTATTTATTTTAATTTACTACAATTAATTATAATCAAACATGAAGTTACATAGAATTTTTTTTGATATATTTTAATTTTACAAAAAAGTATGGCACATTAAAGGAGAGAATCCTCTCCAAAGGGGTATAATTTTATTTCTTTAGACAAAAGGTTACATCCCATCAAAACTTTGACTTTTTAAGTAAGTTTGAATTTTAAAAATTATTTAAAAATAAATATTTATCAAAAAAATATGTTTTTCTTTCCTTGCACTAGATATTCAAATTAACTAAATAGGAAAAAAATAAAAGAAAATAATTTGCTATAGTTTTTGCTACATCTTATTGACCTCACTTTTTCAAATTCTTTCTAGCAATTAAAACACTCTTAAATTTATAAGAAAACTATATCCAACTAATTTAAAAAAATCATAAACATAAAATACACTCAAAATTTCACATTTCATTAGTTTATATTATTTTAAAATTCAAAACATATATGTTGCTTTTTGACACTCCAAATTTAAAAACTATATTTGTGTTGGCCATTTCCTTTATAAAATCGAGATAAAATTTTGAACTTTAACTCAAATACACTTCTTAACTCTTTTTTTCATTTCTATAGCTTAACAAATATTTTGGATAAAACTTAGCTTCGTTATTGTCTACTTAGCATATTATTTTCTTTAGAGTATTACTTATTTCCTTATGCTTAAATCAAGTAAATAAATATGTTTATTAAACAATACACTAAGGAAGTTTAAATTCTCCCCTATGCCTCCATCCACGAACATGTGAACATGGTTTGGGTTCCACTCTTGTTTTCTATTCTTGAAGATGGAAAAGTTCCCAATTAAAGATAGTTGATTTCAGCTTCTCTTAGACAATAGCTTAAAGATGCAAAGGCCAAGGAAGATATCTATGTGGTGTTGTATTTCTTAGGTATGCTTTGTGTTGTCGTATTTGATCATGTTTTACCAAAATAGAGTCCTAACACACAAGTTTCAATTTATTGCATTTTTTATTGTTATATTATAATAAATATGAAAATAAACATTTTGTTTACGAGCGATGGCTAACAAGTTGTATCCATGTTAAAGAAATTCGATTGGCTATTTCATAGGGGAATTAGATGAAGATGTGAAATTAATTGTAAGGTGGTGGTTGAATAATGAGTAAACTATTATGAGAGTTGAAAGATTATTCACAAGTCTTTGTAGACTCTTGTGGTATATGACTCCCATACTAGTCATTACAAAGGTCTAGGAACAACTCACTAAATGTGTTTGAATAAGTTAAATGATCAAAGACAATAATCATTTCCTTCACTAATGAGGAAAAAATGAGAACATGCCCTTCCTAAATTTCCATTTTAATGATCATCATTTTTTGTGTGACTTTTTCCATTGTTGCGATCTACAAGGATATCTAGAACAATTAGGATTTTAAATGGATATTGAAAGTATGTCATTGAACCCTCCTACCCTAGCTCTTACTATTGTAGCACTTTTACTATAATCTAGGTCTTATTCACCACCACACAATTCAACATTATTACCAACATCCTCAACAAATGTGACAACAAAGTTTACTAAACTACACTTATGCATTCAATTAGTGTGAGCCATAAATTTAATTGTAATTCAAAATGCTCTCATATTATTGATTTAGAATCCAATCTAGAAGAAGACGAAGCTTAAGAAGTTCTTGCATCTACACTACCATTAAAAAAATGGCTCCTCCACAAGTTCTCATTTATGTGGCTTTAATGGCTCCACCATTGGTCTCCCAACAAGTGTCTTCATTTCCTAGGTCAATTGTATTTTCCAATAACAAAAATTCTTCCAATTTGTTATATTCGTCTCCTCTCATTACTCCATCCTAATCATTTATCTAAGAAAGCTCCTACTACTCATGATACACCTATAAGGTCCACACTTTGGATGGTGAGAACTTCTCTTTCTTTGGAACACCTTGTGTTCCACGTATATGGTTTTGTAGTAAAGGGTTTCCCAATGAATTGATCAAAAAGGAAAGTTTCTTTGTGTATGACCTTTTAGGGAGTAGGAAACTAGAGTTACTTGAAAGCCCTAGATCAAGAGACAATTGTTTCATTATAATCAAGTCATGTTTATAATGTACAACATATTAATAGATTTGAGGTATGTAAGGGTACTAGAAGATTAAAGTAGGATGTTATTTAGTGACTAATGAATATATATTTGGCTAATGCCTCATTGGTGGATGAATGCATGTGATAAGAAAATTCATGCAAATATTTGTGGAATAAGTTTTTTTCTCCCAAACATTTTTCCGCTTTGTGATTAAAAAGATAGTATAGGACTTTTAGATAAATTTAGATTAATTTTAATTTTCAATGTCATTTTGAGCTTCTCATTATTTTAGCTTAGATTTAATAAATGATTTACAACTTCTTAGAAACAATATGTAGGGTGTTTCGAAATTTACGTGTTACACTTTTGAAATTTATCTATTACAATGACTTGACCCAATGAACTTCCTTAGAATCAACTTGGATTGAATTTGTTCCAAGTACATCAAACACATAGACTAGCCAATCTTAAGAACCAAGATCCTCTTTGCACTAGAGAAATGTTATTGCTATTTTAGATATCAAAGAGAGAAGAGCAAACATAACTGACTTGAATAATATCACCTCACCAATCAAAGAATCCCCAGTGACCTAATATCTAAATCTCCCACTAAGGATTACAATTTTAAAGCCCCTTGTTCAATTAGCACATGCACTCAAGTTATTCAACTAAATAACCGCTTATAAACAATAGCTTGAACCTTTGGGAATCAATAATCCTCTTTCATGTAGATTATGCTTTCAACTTTACTCTTATTAGTGGTATGCGAAAATTTGAATCAACAACTACATAGGGAGACTGTCAATAGAGTCTAGCATCTAGGAGTCTCTAAGTCATTCATAAACTTTAATAGTATATATAACTAAATAATCTCCTAAAGAGCCAACTTTGATCAAGGTAAGGAGTCAAAAAATAATTGTGTATGCTTGAACTTGATGGTTAGAATGGCACGATATTGTTGTAGATACCTAACCCAATGTGGGCACAACTCACCTACCCACCCTTACAATAAAATTGTACCTAAGGTAAAGACACGACTCACATAATACCCTAATTTCTTTAAGAAGACTACCCCTTAACATTAACCACTAAACCTTCCCATACACAACTAATTGTGAGTGTCGCTATTGTAGCATATGTACAACGACTAGAAGCAAATGAGGTTAGATAAAGCCCTATAAGCCACGTCTAACACCATTGCTTGCAAATAAATGTTAGGACTCAACTTTGCAACATGTGGACCAATACTACATAGTCCTAATCTTGATGTAACAAATGACTATAAATAATGGACTAACCAATTTTTTCTCTAATTCAAAATTCAACTTTTACAAACTTGGATGGTTCTATCTTGACTCTCAACCGTTGGAATTACAATTTTAGAAGATTGAGTTGCGAGTTAGTAATATTAAGTGTATATTTTAGGCAATAATAAACCCTTTTACCACCTCAGAAGAGATGAGTTCTACCTTCTTATTTAAGATAAGTCTTCAAAAAAGATTATAACACCACATGTTAAGGGTTGAACCTACATGTTTAACTTTACTTATGTTTTCCCTTCTCCCTTTTCTTATTCATGATATGAAACTAACATTTGTTCATTCATTCATTCTAATCTCCAAAATCAAAATACTTAACATATGAGTTTATATTCCAAATTATACTATTTGAATCATCTTGCAAATCAAGTTTACAATAATGTACTTAACTATCAATTTAAAGTGATATCATACTAACTTAATTAAAATGCCTAACCTATAGTATGGTTTAAGTAAATGATACACCCGATTTCCTCCCAATACATTTTAGCCCACAAGTTATAACTTTAAGCATGCTTATTACATTGGAATAACATCCACAACTATTTTCAATAACAGAATTTTTAGATCCTTCTATTACAATAACCCTGCACACACATTCAAATAATTGAAATCAAGATAGAACAAGATATTCTCTATAATTATATTGCTTCTGGCTTTGATTGTGTATAAGTTTTTTATTATACACAATCAAAACCAGAAGCAATATAATTACATTTAAATGAATTGTGGAAATCTCATATCACTTAAGATATTCTCTGCCCTAATTTTTATGTATTAACTCTATAAAGAATGTTTTTACCAGCTTTCCTTCATCTAAAGATCAAGGGGATCCATACTAACAGCATATCAGCAGATCCAATAAACATCTGGCAAATAAATATTAATGTGATCAGTTTGGAGGGTGCAAAACTCCATGCCTCTTCAAAATGCTTTGTGTAGTGAGCTATGCAGTGTCACAACCACATGAACCCTTCCATCAGTTATCGTCAGATTGTAAAATTTCCAACTTGCACACTCACAAGCAACATAGATTACATAAAAAAACCAATCGAAACTATTGCAAATCCCCCTTTTCAGATCGAAAATAAAATATGCAGCAGATCGTATAACTATTTAGTTGTATAATATTTACACCAATCGACAGTATAATTGCTTACCCGTGTCACACAAATCCAAAACCTGAGAGTGCAGAGTTGTGCAGGATCAAACAACAAGGTAAATGGAGTTCAAAATGTTTCCGAAGTGAGGTCCAAGTGCCATTTTTCCAGCTCTGCGCACAGAATGAAAATAATATGCTTTCTGACCTATCCAAAATGATTGCTGAAATCCTTCTGCATGGTCCCCAGATACCTCAAAATCATTCAATAAATATCTCTGTATACTTACAGAAACCTTTTCCCAAAAATGCCACGCCTAAATCTCATAAAAATGCAAATATTTTAGGGTTTTCTTCCCCTATTCATGGCCTGATTCCACGGCATGCTCTCTTGAGGTTCCAACGAATAGGAATTCCTGGAGAGTAACAATCTCACTGTGATTATCTAGTCGCCCCTGCTTAAATGAAAACCCCTTGAGAACAGTGCATGGCATCCAAAACAATTAGCGAAGGGGACTAACGTGGTAGCCGCCACCATCACTTCTCTCCAAAAGAAGAATGGAAAGAGAAAAATTGTGTATTTTGCAGAGTTAAATCAATAAAACATATTATTTTATAGTACGAAGCATAGAATGATATATGAGACACAAGAACTACAAGTTTTGTTGGAAGAGGAGATGATCGAGAAAACAAAGGAGCTCATCATCGAATCTAATCACATAGGAGTAACAATTCAAAAAAATATGCGGATAAGATTCCGCTGTCTCATAAGATATATTTGGCTTTACGGACATTAAAAATATTCTATTATATTCTATTGATGACCATTTTGTAGATTTAGGTTTTAAGACTTCGTCATTTCTCTATTGTTTCTTTCGACAATATGATTTGCCTTGCATATGCACACACATGATTCAAGGAATTAATAAATCTCATTGATTGAGGTCAATTTGTGACAACTAAGTTAAGGACATGACCTTGTAATACCAAGTAAAATTTTAATGGACATAATTGATGAATTTAAGTTAATGACTTGTTAATCAACATACTAAGATTTGATCCAAAAAAAAGGTAAACTTATATAACTACCTTGGTATAGGATAGCTTGATAAGATGTTCAAACTCTATCTTTTTGTCCTTTCCATTACTTGACCATGATAACCACCCTCTTGCATGATACCCTCCCCTCCATAGGGGCAAAACAACTCCTAAAACCCAATACGAGGTATGTATTAGTTTCCATAAAAAATGAAATTACATCATATAAATAATCATACATAAAGAAAATTCTAATATAGTTTACATCATCATGTTGTAACATACATTAATGTCAAATCAACTTAAATTAAAAAAAAATATTGGAAACAAAAACTCATTATTTTTAATAATATGGGTCTTACAAAATCTATACATATACATGCATAATACATTAGTAGCACCTACATCAAACATCAATAGAAAAATTATAATTTTACTTTATGTAATTATGTCATCCATCAAATGTAAAAGAAATAAAAAAGATGTATAATTTAATTTAAAAGTTGGTGTAGAATCCACGAAAGTATCAGTTTATTTTTTTTTGGTTTAGGACCCATAAAAGTGTCTCCTTAATTAATATACGCATGGGATATATGCCCCCTCAAATTTGATGCAAAAAATTAAAAAAATTATTGTGGATTTGTTTTAAAGAAAATCAAATGGACACATATGTCAATGTGTTGGACCTAATTTATAATAAAAATATAATTCATGATCTCATATAAAGGGAAACAAATGATTATCCCTTCATATGAGGACAAGTCTCATACTAAAGAAAAAATATGTAAGTACGAGAATGTGTAAATATGTTGTGTATGATGCACTCATATAAAATTCCTTGAAGATAAGAATGTGGTCCATATCATCATGTAAGTGTCATAAGAAAAGTGATAAAATATATCGTGTTGGAAGAGTAATGAAAACATATTCCATATAAGATGTAACCATGTAAAGATATGGTATAACCAAAAGATGAATATTCTCTTAAGTAAGAAGTTACTAGGCTTGAAAGGATAATATGCCATGCCTCTATTATTCTATATTCCTTTGTATAATAAGAATAAGAAGTTGTGGCATACTTAACTTTTATATTTTTATTTATTAAATCTAGTTGTTTCCTTATCCCAATCCAATTAGAACAAAGAGTGTGATCCTACCTAATCATGTCTATAAATAAGGAAGAGAAAGACTATACCAAATCATCATAAATTATTTTATTCAATCCATTTAATTATAATTTTAAATATGGAGGTCACCTTCTCAAAGTGGTCTAACATTCGATTATTTTGGTCATTATTCTAGACCAATATCCTAACAAATAGTATGATAACAACAATTTGGACAATTTTTTTTTATCTTACAAAACATTATTATTTTTTACTAAGCTTTCAACAAATTTGATAATTTATGCAAGAAAGCCATTATCTAATTTTTAGTTTTTTGTGATAATTTTTCACTGAGTAATTACTATTTTACTATTTTTCATAAATTTAGTTTACAAATTTTAATTTTTTAGAATTTTAAAGATTTTTTTTGTAATTTGAAAATTCTAGTTAAAAATTAGGTGAGGTCTATTATTTAAAGTTTTCAAATTTTTTTATAACACCATATGTTAAGGGTTAAACCTACACATTTGAATTTACCTATGTTTTTCCTATTCCCTTTTCTTTTTATTTTTTGACAAAAAATAAAGATTTTATTCAAAAAAAATTAAATACATACAATCCGGAAGGATTTCAAAATGGCCATTTTCAAAATAATATAAAACATATGAATAATCCACCAAGGGATTCTACAAAACCGCCAAACATAATTCATAGAAAGACTGAAGCTCCACTTGCAACTTGCCTCCAAAATGTGGGAATTACCTTCCCTGATCATCATGGATAAGCTTAAGGAGCTATTGAAATTTGTTATGACATCAATAGTATTTCAACTATGATTCCCTTCACAAGCCCACTTAGCTAAACAATCAACCACTTTGTTCCATTCCCTCAAAACATGCACAAAATAAATCATCTCAAAATTTAAAGCCAAACAAAGAATTTTCTTAGCCATTACAACTAATCTCCAAGAAGCCTCTTGTAAATTATTGTTGTTCAACAAACATAGAATTTATTTCACACAATATTTTTCTTAATCCTATAGAAAAAACTCTTTTCAAAGCCTTAAAAATTACCCAGGCTTCCATTAGATTATTAGAATAAGAGTCCACATAAGTAGAAAAAATAAAATGAACTGAATGTTCACAAGATTGACCAATTTACCCAATACCAACATTTCCCAAATTGCTTTTAGAAGAGTCATCAATGCTAATTTTAAGAACACCACAAGGGGAAGAGCTCTAAATTCTAGCTCTAATCACTCTCTTAGAACCAAGGATCATGTTACTAGTTCTGATTTGAGATGGTACATATAAGGAAATCTCCAAGAGATGTGGGTCTGTCAAAGTGAGGTAATCATCCATATCGAATTTGGCCTCAATTGTCTCTTTGATCATCATTTTGATTTTAAACCATACCTGCAAAACTTTTCTATGATAGTCATAAAATATTCTTTGATTACGCTCCAACCAAATTTTCCTAAAAATAAACAAAGGACCAGCGTCCGAAGTAGCAAGTAGAAAATAAGTTGAGGCCAAAGGGTGTCCCAAACTATTCCATAATTCAGATAGGAAGGTAGCATGAATATCAATTTTTTTCAAGAGCCTCCACCAAAGATTCTAAAGTTCCTTATAAAAAGGGCATTGGAAAAAAGATGATTAGTTCATTCATCACTCTTACCATAAAGAAAAAAAATTAAGGGCCCCCGAAATCCTCTTTTCTAAATATTATCCCATATGAGACGTTTATTCTAAATTAGAAGCCATAGAAAAAAATTACATTTGGGCCATCCAAATTAGTTCCAAATTCTCTTCCAAAAAGGAAACTCAACAACCCCCCTTCTCTGCATATCAAGAGTTTGATATCCAAGAGAAACTTGTAAACACATTTTGAGTCACTTCCCTAAGCCAAGATATCTAAGTCCTCTAAAGAACTATAACGTCTCTCAACTAAAATGGAGGCCAAAATATCCTTATCCTCCAAAGAACCTTCATTAGGCCAACTCCATGGCTCATGCCACTTATACAAAAATGGATCTACCCAAAGGATCCTGATGTTTAAAGTCAGTAACCTTGGACCACCCCACATCTAGGAAGTGTCATACAAATTTTGAAGTTAGGGGAAGGAAGAAAGGATAGGAGGATTATTATCCCAAGAATCCTCACAAAATAAGCCATTATTACCCTTATTAATAATCCATAAAAGACCTTTTTTAATAAGTATGATATCTTTTTTGATAGTGTTTCAAATTATGGATCCTTTCCCATCTAGCTCCATTCACAAAATATCCTCCTCAAGAATCTCTCCAAGATATTTAACATTAAGAATTTTTCCCAAGGCTAATGAAGATTTATGCACCACCTCCAGTAAAGTTTAACAGCTAAAGCTTGGCAATTGAGTTCAGGTTGTCACAAAACAAGGCCACCAACTTCTTTAGAGCTGCAAACCACATCCCAGTTCACAAGACTCCACTTTTTCATTTCCAAATTTATTGCCCATACGAACTTCCTAGAAAGAGCATCAAACTCCTTAATAATAATTTTAGGAGCAAACAAACTTAAAAATTTATCAATAGGCAGGGCTTGCAAGATAAATTTTAAAAGAGTTAATTGCCTGGAAAAGGATAACCACCATGATTAACCCTAGAGTGAAATCTATCTACAATATTCTTCCATTGATCTCTTTTGAGAATTCTATTTGAAATAGGAATCGATAGATACTCCACTAGAAAAGTTCTAATTTGAAAATAAAAATGTCTATAATCTTGCACTAAATATTAATTGGCATATTGAAGAATAAAATACAAGATTTGTCTTCATTGATTAGTTGTCTAGAAGCAGTTAAGTAGATATCTAAAGCCTTCTATAAATTAATTACCTCATCTATTTTAGCCATCCCCATCAAAGCAATATCATCAAAAAACTAAAGGTGTGATTGGGAAATATAATTCTCAACCTAAGACCAACCTTGAATCATCCCTCATGGTTGAAAATACTTTATCAACCTACCTAAATCTTCAACCATTAAAATAAATAAAAAGAGAGATAGAGTGTCTCCTTGTCTAAGGCCTCTAGATACTAAAAAGAGAGGAGGGGGGATACCATTAATTAACACAACATAGGAAGGTAATGTCACACAACTCATAGCCCATTCAACCTAGTTTGTAGAAAACCCAAAAGCCTGTAAGATGTTTCGAAGAAAAGATCAACTAACCCTATCCTAGGCCTTTGACATATCTAGTTTAATGTAAATAACATTTTCCTTTGATATAGACATAGAGTGAATGACTTTAGTTGCCACAATAATACCATCTAAAATCTGGCGACCTTTCACAAATCCACCTTGCTCAAGGGAAATAAGGTTTCTCAAAACCTTCTTCAATCACTCTACAATAATCTTGGTAATGATTTTGTAGGTGGCATTGCAAAGAGAAATACATTGAAATAAGTCTAGGGAACATGCACCCTCTTTTTTGGGGATCAAATCAAGAAAGGTGGAGTTAATGACTGAGCATTTTCTTATTATTTTGGGATTCCTGAATCACTTCTAATAGATCCAATGGTGGCCATTACATTTGCTGCTCTATTGTTGATCTTGGGTATTTTCTCAAATGTGATATCAATAAAATAGTCCTTGAAGCTATCAACCATCTTCTTATAGGGCATCAGTTCACCATCTTTAGTTTGGTAATCATCGTTGACCTACTTCACTATTAGTTGGGAATCTCCATAGACTCCAAGTTCTTAGATTTTCCATTGGATTGCAATTATTAACCCTATGATGAGGGCCTCGTACTCAACTATATTGTTCGTGCATGGAAACACTAGCATATATGACTTTGGGATGCAATCACCTTGTGGGGTGATAAATAAAATGCTTTCTCTAGACCCATGCTATGTGTAGGAACCATCAAAATAAAATTTCCATTGATCTGTTGAGATAAGGATGAACACTGATTCATTAGGAAACTCAGATACCAAAGGGTTTTCCATGTAGATTGGGGATTTTGGTAGTTGATCTACGATGACTTGTCCTTTGATAGATTTTTGATCAACATACTCTATCAAATTATGTAAGGATCATCACCCACTTTTCCATGCGACCTATGAGAGTAGATTTTGATAATAAATATTTGAGTGGATCGACCTTGGATATGAGTTTGATTTGGTGCAAGAGCATGTAGTGCCTCAAATTTTGGGAAGTGAACACCACTGCTAAGCAGGATTTTCCAATGCATGTATAGTTGAGTTCATATCCTACCAAGGTTCTGTTGATATAGTATACAACCCTCTCTTTTCCCATTTCATCATGTTGAGCCAAGAGAGCCCCTAGAGCTGTTGAGGTTGCTAAATGTATAGTATCAATGACTTCTTTGTTATCGACGACATCAAGATGGGGGGTGTTGCTAGGTAGTCTTTTAGTTTCTGGAAGGATTGCTCATAATGTTGATCCCATTTTTAGGCCACACCCTTATGAAGGAGATGGGTGAATGGATGACACTTGTCTGCCAATTGTGTAATAAACCTTTTGATGGACTGAAGATTCCCTTGTAGGCTACAAAGTTGTTTGAGGGTCTGTGGTGGTTGCATTTCCATGATTGCTTTGAATTTGGCCAAGTCCACTTTGATTCCCCTTTGTGACACAATGTATTCCAAAAGTTTTCCCATAGTGACTCCAAAGACACACTTCTTAGGGTTCAACCTCACCTGATACTTCTCGATCTTGTCAAATTTTTTTGCTAGCACTTCTAGATGTTCCTTCCTTGTTATTGATCTGGCCAAGATGTCATCCACATAGTCCTCTAAGGTCTTGTGGATCATTTCATGAAATATTAAGGTTATCACTCTCTAATAGGTTGCACTTGTGTTCTTGAGACCAAATGGTATCACATTCCAACAATAAGTTCCCCATGAACATGTGAATGTTGTCTTATGTTGATCTTCCTTAGCTATAATTATTTGGTTATACCCAGAATCCATCCATGAGAGAAAGAATTTCATGGCTAGCTGTCAGATCCATGATGATATCTATGTTGGGAAGCAAAAAGTCATCTTTGGGACACACTTTGTTCAAATCTCTAAAATCTATGCATATCTTGATGCCCCCAATGGATTTTGAGATTGGTACCAGGTTGGAAACCCACTTATGATAATTGATTGGCCTTATGAACCCTACATCAAGAAGCTTTTGTAACTCCAATTTGACCAACAATGCAATTTGCGGATGCATTTTTCTCAATTTCATTCTCATCGGCTTTTCTCGAGGATGTAATGTGAGATGATGGATGATTAATGATGTGTCTAGCCCTGGAATGTCTGTGTACAACCAATAAAAGTTTGATTTTTTTCTTTCTAAGTAATTTTTCCAACTTGTTTTGTTCTTCATCATCTAGTGAAGAGGCATAGAATGTGACCTATGACACTTCCCCTGTTCCCACATTTATTGGCTTTGATTCTTCCACAAGTATTGCTAATTTTTTCCAATCTATCACAATACTAGGAAAATAGAGGTTTTCACCATCGAATGCATCCTTTATTTTTACTATTTTACGATTAGAAAGTGCCACATTGTGGTTTTCACTAGGAGATAGTGTATTGATTTTTAAATTTTCAATTTTGTAACTGAGGGATTCAATCGTATCATCATAGTATGCTTGTGTGTCTAGCTCAATGTCAAATACTACCTTGTAATCTCCAAATAGTATGTGGTCTCAGAGCCTCATAAATTTAGAGATAGCCTCATCATTTTTGAACGAATCAAGAATTGGTGGTCCTTGTTGATCCCAATTGATGAGTTGAGAATAGATAAGTTTCAGTTCAATATCTTTGCTAGGGAGTGTAAAGGATGTTGTGGTGATCATGAAAATGGAGGCATGTTCAAATAGGTCTGTGATGCAAAAGGGAGAGTCATCGATGTCTTCATAATTCAATGTGTTTAACCAAGAGGAAGCTTCAACCTCCTTAATTAAAGTATCATCGACAAGAGGGGTTACATCTTTGCTCGAAGGTGTATCCAAGACCAAGATTCTTTATGCGTTTTTCAGGGATAATAGGTTCACGCATGCCTTATTGATTTAGACCAAGTCCTCCTATGCCAATATATCCCATGCCTTTCATTAACTAGAGACCTTTGTTATTGGTGTCCATGAGGAGTGGAGGTTCTTATTTTTCATCTTGATAGATCTATTCTGATCTATTTTCTTCATCTATGACCTCAGTATTTATATCTCCCCATTTTGTAAAAGTGGTTAGCTCTATTTTGATTGTCTTAGTCACCTTTTCAATGTGTTGAGGTTTACCATAAGATCTAGGAGAAAGTGGGAGTTCTCCAACAAAAAAAATCTTTTAGGTTGTAATCCCCACAACCATTGTCCTTGATGAGTACCTTGATCTTCGAGATAGTTTGCTATGTTGATGACATAAATATTGATGTGGATTCTAATGTTGATGGGTCAACATAGGATGAAGGTATTAGAACTTCATCGTTCTTGGGTACTTGTCACACTTTGTAATACTTTTCCTCCATACTTTTGCAATAATAGAAGGGATCAAGGTCACCATGAATTGTTATCTCTTTGTTATCATATGGGAATTTGATACATTGGTGATATGTGGATGCTACAACTTGCATGGCATGAATCCATGGTCGACCAAGAAGGATTTTGTAAGGTAAGTCAAGATTTAGGACTTGACACGTTGTCTCTACAATAACTGGTCTCACTTGTATAGGTAGCTTGATTGTTCCCTCTAAACTTTGTTCATTGTCATAATACGCACAAACAATGACACCTTTTGATTTTTCAATCACATCTTTAGAATAGCCCAAGTTCTTTATTAGTTGAAGGGTGCAAATATTTAAGCCCTCACCTCTATTTATCAAGACTCTTTTGAATTTTTTCTTATGGACATATACCTCAAGGTGTAATGCACAATTATGGAATGACTGTGATGGGAGGTCATTTTCAGAGAATGTGAGTTGATGGGTTGATGTGATGTGTCCAACCATAGATTTGAATTGCTTGGTATCGATATAAATGGGTACATATGATGATGAAAGATATTTTTCTAGGATTTCCTAATGTGTTGGAGAGATCTTCAAAAGTTCTAAATGGAAATATGAGCAAGGGTTTTCTTAAGTTGGTCCAATATGCTGTAACCTGTAGGGCTTGAACTTGATGGGATTATAGGTTGCGAAGGGGCTCCTTGAATGGTTACTTTCCCTCTTCGTGCAGTGAATCCACACTCAACATTAGGTCCTTGTATTGTATTTAGAGATATTTGATGGTCACGTGCTCCTACAACATTGTCATAGGTGTGGTTGACTTGGTTATAAATTTTTCCCTTTCTAGTATCATTACCTTTGTTGTGATCAGGCATCGGGGTCTTGTATATCCCTAGGTTACTATTTCTAGATTGTTGATTGATACTCACCTCACCTTGATCAATAAGGTATTGGATTAAATTTTTTAGTCTCATGTAGTTCGATGTCTTGTGTCCTTTCATTTAGTGATACTGACAATGATCTTCATCTTTATACTACAGAGGTTTGAATTATGGTTCATCATATTGTCTAAAGTCTAAGAGCATGATTAAGTTTGATTGAATCAGCTTGTGTAGGATCATTTTGATAGGTTCCCCCAAGGGTGTATATTTGCATCATGGTGGATAGTTGTTTTGCCTAGGTGGCGTTCTATGTGGAGGATTGGTATTGTTAATAGTTCACTGATTGTTTTGTTGTTGTGTATTTGATTTTGGTGGAGCATGTATCACAACTTTCGCATAGACTACACCATCATTAGTAACATTCTTTTTTTTGGCCCATATATGAGGTTTGTCATTGGAACTAGATGTTGGATGATCATATTTATAAATTTGTATCGCTCCCTTGGCAATAAGGGCCCTCTCGATATTTAGCCCTTTGGATATGATTTCTTCAAATGTCATGACACGTTTCATTCTTAGTTGAAAGGCTAAATCTATGTCTAGGTTTCGTGCAATGTTTTCTACTTGTTGCTTGTCAAGCATGGGCCATTTACATTTTCTTATTACCTTATGTCTCCATCTTTGTAAATTTTTTGCAAAGGCTTCTCCCTTATTTTATTTAAGAGTGTAAAGTTCCTCCAAGGTTATGCCTGCATCAATGTTGTAGGAAAAGTGAGTTGCAAATCGATCTATTATCTCTTGAAAAAATTTGATTCTTGGAGGTAAATGTGATAACCACTCTATGGCTTGCCCTCCCAAACTTATTGGGAAGAGAAACATAAGGTATGAACCATTGTATGACACTTCCATGTATACAATGTAGAACTTTCTAATATGTTCCTCGGGATTGCCATGTATTTATATTTGTTGAATTTGGGTATTTAAATTTTTGGAGGAAATGGTATCATTGTGATGCTTCTATCGAATGGGTATGGGCATAGATATTGAACCACATACAAATTTTTGGTATTTACCATTTGAATGTCCTAGATTTTATGCATTAGTGTTTATATTTGGGAAGATATGTCACTAGGAGGATTGTTTGATGGTGGATCATACATGTTGTATTGTGGGATAGTAGACAAGTCATAAGCTGGATTTTGATATGAAGGTGTGTTGGTGTTGTATGGGGTGAATTGTGGGTTGGCTTGATATTGTGGATTTGTGGGTGATGAAGGTGGTGGTGTGTTGTATGATCCATATTGATGTTGAGGTGTGAAATTTGGTTGGGAGCTTGCGAATTATTGTTGTTGAGGAGTGTATTACAATTTTTTTTGATGTTGTTGTTGTGCATAATGTTGTTGTTGGGCTTGCATTGATTGTTGCACTTTCAATTATTGTTGTGCTTGAATCACTTGTTGTTGGGAAATATCTTGTTGTTAAACAATATCTTGTTATCTCCGAGGAGATGGGATTGGGTGTTGTGATGATGGACTGATGTTTTGATTTTGTGGGATGGTGTTGTGAGATGATGATTGATGTTGTTGTGATGGAAGGATGTTTTAACCTTGACCTCGATGTTGATAAACTTGATATTGTTGATTTTGATGTTGGGGATATGCACCTTGATTTTGATGTTGGGGTACTTTATGTTGTTGTAATATTTGATATTTTTGAGAAACTTGATGTTGTTGAGGTACTTGATGTTGGGAACCTTGATGTTGTTGAGGTACTTGATGTTGGGACACTTAATTTTGTTGTGTTACTTGATGTTGGGACACTTGATTTTGTTGTGGTACTTTATGTTGGGACACTTGATTTTGTTGTGGTACTTGATGTTGGGACATTTGATTTTTTTGGGACATTTATTGAGGACCTTTATTTTTTTAGATTTGACTTTGATGACTTTGAATACTAGGGGCATTGGTGTGAACATTTCGAGCATTGAATGTAGGTGGAATGTTGGTGTGTTGAGGATTTGATGTAAGTGGAATGCTGGTATTTTGAATATTGGATGTAGGTGGAATTTTGGTGTACTGAGGGTTTTGAATTCCCAAATTTGTGTAATTCCCTAGATTTTGGTGATGACCCAATTGATTTCCATGTTGATTTGTAAGATTGTTGAATCCATCCTAGTGACCATTGGTTGAATCCATCCTAGTGACCATTGGTTGAATTCATTTATTTGATGAGGATGGTTTTGGAATTTGTTGTATGACATTATGGACCAAAGGTTCACTTTGATGAGGATGATTCATGGATGCTATGTTTGAGAAGGATTGCTCCCTTAGTGCATTCGCATCAAAATTTATGGGAAGTTTTGCACCTCCTTGTGCGATTTTAAGCATGTATTGATTTGGATCTATATTCAACATCATGTTTATGATGTAAGTTGTGGATCTTGTTGCATCTCTAGTAAATATTTGATGGTAAATTATTGAGGCTTGTTGGTGATGTCCTCTATGTGAACCATTCCTCCTTGGGATGGTTGAGGTGGTACTTGAGTGTTTTTTGGAGTTGTAAAACCTTTAGGATCAAAATCAGGCATCCCTAAGATTGGTTCACTATCACTTGTTGTTGTAGGTATGTAACACTAATATTTGCTTCTATGTTCCATTTTTGTTGTGACCTTGTTGTGACCATAAAATTTGTGTCAACCCTAGGAGATATTTGATGTGAATATTTTTTTAAAATTATTTCGTTGCCTCAAATTTTGCTAATAATGACACTTTAATAGGTTTATGACCAACGTTGAATGATTTTGTGAATGGATGGAGGGTATGAAACGTTCAATTTTGACAAGGTTTTAGACTCAATATTTGAATGTGTTCGATGTTTATGATGATCTCACAAACCTTGGGAGTAGACTCATGACTCCAAAGTAAGTTTATCTAGAATGATTTATACTAATTGAACTAGATACTTGGAAATAGATTGTTTTCAAGCATGGAGTCAAACTAGGTGAAAGATTTAAGTCCTAATGATTTGTGTCAAAATATCAAGTTGTTGTTTGAAGTGTGATGTTTTTATGGTTGAACGTTGATGGTTTGATGTTGGTTTGAGTTTTGATCCTAATGACAACCTAGAAAAGTGTTTTGACAAGATCAAATGATAATGAACATGATTTTTTATTTTTTTTGATTATACCAATAAAGAAAAATATGTTTTGTATTGATTTCAAATAATTTAGTGCCTGTGGACCAAAATATAGAATCAGACAATGTGTTTGAAGTTTGTTGTTTTCATGTTTTGACAAAAGTGTCAAGTTTTTTTGACAATAGTGTTTCACTGTTTATTGCAATAGCGTCAAAGTATTTACAAAAGCACTGAAGTTTGACACAAGTGTCAAATTGTCATAACAAAATTGTTGATTTGAAAATGCCTGTTTTGTGTGACAAACATGCCAAGACATGCAAAAGCATCGATATGGAAAATAGAAGCACTGGTTTAATAAAAATAGAAGTGTAGATTTGAACAAATGTGTCACACTATCAAGACAAATGCGTCAATCTATCAAAGGATCTTTAAAGTGTGATTTGACCTAGGTGTTAAAGTTTTGATTTTGTAAAAACATAATATACAACATGTAAACTAACTCAATTGGGTGATTGGATTATTTTTGTGTCCTTCTTCTATAAGGCCAAACCAATGAGTTTCACAAGGTCTCCATAAGAAGACATGCTATGAAGTACATCCTATTTAGTGGTATTACAAGGATGTCCAACTATAGTAGGCTCACCACACTTACGTTTTAATCTGAATCCAAGGAATGGGTAAGTAGGGTATGCTAAGGTCATGTACCACCTTAACACACCTCACCTTGAAAGGATTAAATCCTAACAAGAAACCTCATCACCTCAACCAAGGATCGAGCATGGTGAGTAACTTCTCGTGTCGATAGCGTCACAATGCACCACTATAGAGGATGTTTGATAGGTCTTAGGATTCTATTACAATTGGTTCATAGTGGGTAGAACTTTGTCGACACGACTGACTACATAGACATCTCTTCGTGTCCAAAATTACTAGAGACCACTAGCGAAAGCCTAGTTAGTTACATGCACTGATCAAACTACAATTTTTGCTCTCATCCAATTTCGATAGCATACCAAAAAATGTCACTTGAGGTCGAACACTAAGGTGATGAAATCCTTAGGAAAACCTCCTAACAGTAATGGAAGGATTCATGTTGCTATGTTCTCATCACCCAAGATCACATGTAGTGCAAGGGGAGATGATAGATAGACAACTCCTTCAGCTAAAATGAAAATAAAATGCAAGTTAAAGATGTTTCTCATCACCCAAGTTCATGCAAGGGATGAGGGGAAAGGATACACATCTAAAACCTACCAATCATGAAATACAAAGAACAAACTTGTTTGTTTTAGGTACACCAAGATTCAAATGTTCGGTTCACTTTAAGTACCAAATCCCAAGCATACAAATTGTATTATTCTTTTTAAACCCAAAGGGAAGATGTAAGTTGTGTTGTTATTTTTAAACCCAAAAGAAAGATTATTTCATTTTAAATAACACCAAAATTTAAATGTTTCTAGATATTAAGCCATAGTGATCAAAATCACTAGTTATGATTCCAACTCCTCCAAGCCAAGTTTCCTGTAAATAATTAGTGAAAACAAACAAACAAAAGATAGAAAATAGTCAGGGTTAGCTAAAAAATAGATGAAATTAGATAAAAACCTTAAACTAGCTCTCTATTTTACTAGACAAAAGCGTCGAGTTATTTTGATAGAAGCATCATGTTGTTATGTGCAAAAGTGTCGACCTTTGATAAATGCATCACATTGGCCAAAAGAAAAAAGTGTCGAAGGGTAATAAGGGTGTTGAGCTATCTTGTTACATACATGACAAATGAAACAATAACATCACGTTGTTGGTTTGGAAGAATCGTTGAAGGAAGCAATAGTTTTGACCTTTGAGCAATAGCATCAACCTTTATCTTGCAAAAGCATCGGGTTGTCCTCGTGAACTTGCAATTCAACAAAACTCCACAAAGATTGTTAGATTAGGGACATGGGGTCCCACCGAGCATGCCAAAATGTCATATGGTGAGTTAACATGATCAAATATAATTGAATTGAACAAATTAAGAAAGATAATTGACCAAGTTAAAGCCATATTCAATGAACTTAAGCTTACAACCTAAAAAGATTCATTAAAAAGCATTAAACATCAAATGAAAGCATAATGAAACTATCTAAAGTTGTAAACCAACAATCCCATTGTGGATTGAGTGCAATTGAGTGATGGTTGAATGTTAGATTTCTCAAATTGCCTTATCAATTGTTGAGGTTGATGAAAAAGATTGAATTGGTTGATAATGGTGATCCACAAATGAAATTAGCTCAAGGGTGAGTATGAATTTCAGTAGAGTAAGGATACTCTCAATGGTTGTGAATGAAATATCATGTAAAATAAGAAGTATTTATATATTTTGGAATTAAATCAATGGTGAGGGTTCAAAATTCTAATCAATGGAGGAAATTGGGCTAGAGATGAAGAAATGGATCAAGAAATGAATCAAGGGTTGATAATTCATAATGACATGGATCAAGAAATTAATCAAAGGTCCAAAATGCTTGAGAGAATAACAAATCTCTTAATTTTAGGAAGCATGTGGGAGATGTTTCCATGTGGAAGGAGAAATTTGAATTTGAAAAGGGAATATTCTTTGAATAATTGGAGGAATATTAGTCAATTAAACAATTTAGATAATTATTTAATTATGCCAGTAGAGGAATTATAAACTTTAATTAAACAATTAGGAATTATTTAATCAAAGAGGTTGAATGATATTTAATTAAATAATTTGGCATTATTTAATCAAAACAAAAGATAAATTAGTGTGAAGATGAATTAATCAAATAAAATTAATTATTCGATCAATAGGAGAAAATAGTGAATTTAACTAAATAATTATCATTCTTAAATTAAATAGATGAATTATAGGTGAATTAGGAGATAAATGGTGTTAATAGGTGGAATATCAATATGTGATATACTTAGGACATTTTTAGGTGTCTACACGTAGAATTCTTGAAACAAATATATTGGAAAGCCATCAGGTCTAGGAAAATCACCTTTCTTCATCTGAAATACAACCAACGTAAGCTCCTCCATTGATATGGGATCTAAAAGAGATTTATTCATCTCATTTGAGACCAAGAAAGGAATATAATCAAGAATAAATATCTTGTTATTCACATCCTGAATCCATTCCTCATCAAATAGCAAGGTAAAATGCATGACAACTTCGATAGAAAATCATAGAATGAAGAAAAATGTTCCCCCTTATCATAAGCAAGAAAGGCAATAACATTACCATATCTATGCTCCTTAATCAAATTGTGAAAAAATATGTATTCTCATCACCTTCCTGTAGCCAATCAATTCCATATTTTTATTTCCAAAATATCTCCTCCCAAAGTTCTCATTTCACCAATTCCTTAAAGAGAAAGAAGACCCATCTATTAGAATTTCATCTATCAAACCATCATCCTTAATCTAAAACGTAACTTTCTCTAGTTTATCTTAGACGTGATTTTCTTAATTTGAAAGATATTTTTTAATGTTTATTTATTCCATTTTTAAGCATAAACATGGCAAATAAAAGATTCTTAATGAAGGAAAACATGGCTATGCCAAATCTTAGCTTCCCTTGTATCCACAATCCATCCATGAGCTTATACACATCAATGTTTTGAAGTCACATAAGCTAAAATTTGAAAGGTGGGTTCTTCATAATTGAGAGCACTGTAGAGAAAAAATGATAGACCCTTTCCATCCTAGAACCTTAGAGAAATAAATCCTATTACCTCCAAGCTAGAAACCAAAAGTAGGGAATCTATCAAGCCTTTATGAAATAGAGTCTGATATGCATATTTGATTATTACAAGTGAAAATTCCATTTCTTGGCTTCGCATCTACCAGATTAAGAGAGGATATGTTATCCCTCAAAATGGGAAAAAATGAACCTGGATGCTCTATACCCCCTCTTTTCTCATCTAGCATAGTAATAGAATTAAAGTCACCTACTAAAATCTAGGTAAACTAAGGAACTAGAGATCGAACAAATCTAATATGAGACCAAAGAAAAAACCTTACCTGGAAAATCATTGGGAGCAAAGAAACCCCAAAATCAACTCATATGGCCACCATGGAAATGGAATATTTTATTCCAACCACCAAGACAATTATACTATGAGGATCAAAAAATAGGCCAAACCACAAGTAGAAACCTAAGCTCCAATACTAATACATTGTCCACCTCTCTAGATCTTTGAGGTGATATTGGCCATTTTGTCAATAGATAAATTTTTTTCCTAAATGAAAATAATATTAGGTTTGTGTTCCCTAATCAGATCTTGAGTAGCCTTTTTTTGAGGGATGCTAATTAGACCCCTTGAATTCCAAGAAATCACCTTCATTTTGGGGGATTAGAAAAACGAGTCTAGTGTCGTGATCACAGCACATTCCATCGGTGTTTCCGCTATCAAATTTAATTTTTCTAGATCCGTATTCCTTCCTACTTGTAACACCTTATCAATACCACTCTTATTAAATTTTTTTTTCTAAAGACCTAACACAGAGGATCCTTCCTTTTAGCATCTTGCTTGGTCTCTATATCTTGCATGGGTTCTCACATAATATGAAATCCTTTTGACTCTAACTAAATTTTTATCATGGGAACAACTTCAACACCTTAAAAATTGCATGTATCTTTGGATCCTCTTGAAACTTCTCATTACCCCTCAAATGGGTATAATCATGGAATTATAAATCCTTATATGAATCTTTCAATTCTAAAGAAGGATTGGAAAAGGAAATAATACCTGGTGCAAGTGGATATAAATATCTTGGTTGAACTTATTGTTATCCTACTCCATTGAATCCATATCCTCAAAAGTTTCAAGAACATCAAATCTATTACCAAAGTTCCCTTTAAAAACATATTTATTTTGACAATTAAACAACTTTGTATTTGTATGAGATTTCATAGGCATGAATCCATTTGAATATGGCACCTTAAAATGAATTGGGGCTTACCTTTTTATTTTATATTGGAAGCTTGCACCTTCGATATGGGATGAGAAGCTCGAGGGCTTGATTTAGTGCAATTCCTCTATAGATGACCATATATCATGACATGAACGACATTGAAATGTTGAGCTTCATAGCCAATATGTTGGGTCCAACTCATATTACCCAATCTAATCTCCAAGGATTTTAGGAGAGGATTGTTTAGATTAACTTTAACACAAAGATGAACAAAAGAAGAAAAATTCCTATCAAAGGTTGATCAATAAGGACACAATGGTTTCCCAATAATCATCACAATCAATTACAGAATATCTAACCTCTAGAACTCCATTGGAAGTTGAGGAAGAGGAACCCGTACTGGAATCTTGGATGAAATCTCTTCCATAGGATAAAATCGTAAATGTGAGGGTTTAATGAATAACCTTGATTTATTATGAAAATATGGGCCTCCTTCAAAAATCTTATTTTGGTCCATCAATTGGGATAACACCACAAAGAAATATCTATTGGTAACCAAGATAATTCCATATCACCTTTTAGACTCCAATTATTCCTGACCTAGTTCTCCAAAAAAATCATAGATATACAAAGCCCCATAAATTTACAAATAAGAGCATTCTCCATTGAATAAAAAATATCTTTAGAAATGGTTTATCAATTAATGACCAAAATAATTTGATCGTTGCTTTTCTCTAGGAAACCATTAGTTTTTTGACAAATCCTTGAGGATTGATTAACAGAGGAATCCTGAGTTTCATGCAATAAAACATTGACTACATTTGCATGAATCGAGGCAGAAGAATCATCGCCATTGAACACTTCCTTGAAAGATAAAAAGTGGGGGTCCCTTGGATCCCCAAAAGATGCCATATTGGATGCTACAACAAAGAGAGGGTACAAAGAAAGAAAGAAACCCAAAACAATGTTGAGAAAATGTGTCTCAACCTTACAATAACATAAGTTACTGTTGATACATAAGGTACTATTCATCCAACGATGACGGGGGGCATGGGGGGATTCCCCCACGAGGGGTCTGGGGGGATCATCCCCCCGACTAGGGTCTAGGGGCAGCATGCCCTAGTGGGGGCTCAGGAGCAGCACCCCCGAAAGAAAATTTATATTTATATTTTATTATTGTAAATCTAGACCGTTCATCATTATGTCTCATATCTGACGACTAATATTTTATTAGCTTGAATTTACCTAGAAGGAAACCTTATTTTATGGGGGTGTTGTATTATGAATGTGTATTGTGATGTATCTGATAGCGGTCGTGTTGTCTCTGGATCTCTGAGTGGTGATACTCCTATGAGAAGCTTGCTCTGCAAGTATATTGTAATCTTTGTGATTTTTGAATAATATATTGGGTGGCTTTTGGAGTGTGGGAATTTTCTCCCGAAAGGGTTTTCCCCACGTAAATTACTGTGTTGTGGTATGCATGATATTTATGTCTATTTCTATTTAAGTTTTTGTAACTGTTAAAGATCTATAATTTTTTTGCATTATTCTCCTCTTAAGATTAGTGTAGGAAGTTGTTCCACTACCTTAGCTTCCTTACAAACAAAAGATGAAAAGGGGTTCTCAACCCCCTTCATCACTAGACCCACATGCCAAAAAAGGGAAACAAAGCCAAAGAAAACCCCCAACATAATAAAGAACATGATGGTAAGGGTAACAATAGAGACATAGAAGCACACCACCTTGCTCAACCTCCCTTTTCCCTTTTCGTATTTATAACATGAAACTATTTTTGTATTCATTCTAATCTATGAAATTAAAATACTTAATAGGTGGTTTTATATTTTGAGTTAGACTATTTAAGTCATCTTGCAAGTCAAGTTTAGAGGAACGTATTCAAATATTAATTTGAAGTGACATCATACTAGCTTAATTGTAATGCCTAACCTATAATATAGTTTGAGTAAATAGTATAAATTGTTGCAAGGCATGCACCCTTGGTCTCCTTGTTTTGTGCAGTGCAACATTCAGGTTCATGACACGACTTAACCACCTCTTGTGGATTCATTAACTCTAGCGTTTGTATTGGGCATTAGCGGGTCAATCTTTTGGTGCAATGACAACTGACTGTGTAACAATTGGTATTAGAGCCTGGGTCATGGGTTTGAACCCCTCACTTGTGCTGGAGGTATTGTTGCAAGGTGTGTTCCCTTGGTCTCCTTGTGTTGTGCAACGTAGCGCTTAGGTTTGTGACATGGCTTAAACGCCCTCACTTGTGCTGGAGGTATTGTTGCAAGGTGTGTTCCCTTGGTCTCCTTGTGTTGTGCAATGTAGCGCTTAGGTTTGTGACATGGCTTAAACGCCTCTCATGGATTCATTAACTTTGGTTGTTGTATCGGGCATTAATAGGTTGATCTTTTGGTGCAACGACAACCGTTTGTGCAACATATATGTGACAAGCTATCATTAGGTCTCACACTTTAATTGATTAATTATCATTTTGGCCAAGGTGGTTTCCAAGGCTATTTGTAGAAGGATTTCAAATACCTAATCTATGCTAAATTTAACCAAAGTAGATTATTCTTATGTTGGAAATAAATATTATCTAGAAAGAATTTAAACCTCTAATATACAAAAGCATAATAAATGTAAATTATTAAAACAAGGAAGTTAATTAAAACTTTTACTACAACAAAATGGATTTTCTTTGACTATTGAATTGCTAATAATAAAATTTAAACTATTCTATCATTTTTCTTGTTCTTTTATGTATTATGGAGCTAGAAAATAACTTGTTATACAAGATTTCTATTTTTAAGGAAAAGATAGTAAATTTTTGTTTCTAAAGAAAATATTTCAACACAACATGAACACAATTGTCTACGATGTAGCTACAAAATACACAGTTCTTCACATGAACACAAATTTATAAAAGAGCATAACATATATCAAAGATAATACAAATAATATAAATAACACAAATAATGTTAAACACATTGAACTTGTAGGTTATAAAGAGTATGAGCACAACTATGCAATCATAAAATCTATGAAAATTAAAATACTTATCTCTAACATGGGTTACAAATCCTTAGTTGAGTGGCCAACTCAATAGAGGTTTGAATTCCTCTACTCTCACAATCATGGACAATATGTCATAATACTTCTCACAATAGAAATCCAAGATTTTCCAACTTAAAAGAGGTTCTCTATTACTTCATGTATCAAAAAAATCCCAAATATCAAATGCTAAGTTGTTATCCTAGATTATGGCATCATGGCAACATGCATTGATGCCATTAAAAGTATGTTACATATATTTTATAAATAAAATTCTAAGTTGCATTCAATGAAAATAAAATTAGCTTCTTTAGAAAACTATCATAAAACACGAGTCTTAATTTTTAGAGAGCAAGGAATTTGGTGGCAACTTACAACTTGCAACTTCAAGAAAAATAGGAGACATCTATCTCCATAATTATTTTCATAGAGATAGTCTACAATGGTTCTGGAGAAACTTTGAGGATTTTAAAGCTTTATGAATATGTCACTCTAGATTTCCTCTCCTTCTTGCACATGTCTTGTCTTTGCAAAAATATATTTTTGACACATGACTATTAGCATTAAAATTATCATTAAAACAAAAATAGAAATGAGTATGCATACATTTATATTAACTAAGATTACAACTGATTTATTATATAATCTTCAGGGAAAAATTTAGTGGCAAATCTTCGCCAATTTGTGAATAATTGAAATCGGGACCTCCAAAAATGACGAATAGTACAAGCTAAAAAGGAGACTGAATCACTAGGTTTTTACAAAAAAATAATTGTCTCGATTAATTCGCCATGTAAACGATGCGTCACTGGAACTAATGTGCTAGTAGTTTATACCATAATTAAAAATATTAATTATATTCGCCAGTAATATTATATTCCTTCGATTAATTTTGGGGCAATATCACCACTAATAATAAATTACTATTTAATTTTAGGGATATTTTAGCCTTGAATAGGAATTTTATCTATTGCCATTGATTAGCTTTTTAATTAGATGGTGCAGGTTGATTCCGTGACCTAATACACATATGCCTTTTAAAAGGCTTGTTGAGGCCCAAAATTTGTTTTGGGCCACACGATTAAATCTAATCATGTGGCCAAGCCTTTTAAAAGGCACATGCGTATTAAGGCACAAAATCAACCTACACCATCCGATTAAAAAGCTAATCAATGGTAACATTTTCACTATTCATTTAGTCTTAATTTTAAAGTGATATTTTTTTAAAAACACTTAATCCGTGTGTGATCCAATACACTTAAGCCGCTATCCCCGAACCCCGCGAGGTGGCGTTTCCCCCTCGACCCCCACAAGGGAGCTCTACCCCCTTGACCCTCGCAAGGGGCACTTCCCCTTGACCCCGCTGGTGGTTGTCGCCCCCAGGCCCCTACTTCAATATTAAAAATAACAAAAAAAATATGGGGAACTGTGCCGACCAATTATGCAAATTTTTAAAGGAGAGATTCACCATTGTAATTAACCATTTTAGTAATTATTCACTAGGATTTTCCACTATGATTATTATTTTTACCAATTATTCATTAAGATTCGCTAGGATTTTATAATTTTTTTAATAATGTGCATAAGATTCGCCAAGGAAAATTAATAATTTTTTCAAATAAAAGGAAAGATTCACTAGGATTTTACACCTTCATAGAGGGGGGTTTATTAAAGTTATCCCTGATAATCTTGTTAATTTAAGCATGATAAGGATATATAGAAGGTGGTAAGTGGTTAAAAAGGATAAACTAGTTCTAGTATAGAGATAATTGTTCATACCTTATCAACATGGTTTCCTCCCAATTAATTTTAGCCCATGAGATATGACTCTAAAGATGCTTAGTACATTGCAGAAACATCCAAAACTATTTCCAATAACAAAAAAAAAATCCTTCTATAATAATAACATTGCACATATATTCAAATAATTGAAATCAAGATACAACAAGATATTCTATGCCCTCATTTTTATTTATTAACTCTATAGAGGATGTTTTCATCATAATACAAGCAGATGTTTCCTTCATTTGAGGTAAAAATAGCTCTATTCTAACAAATTATCAACACAACCAATAAAAATATAACAAATCAATATTATTGTGATCAATTTGGAGGGTTCAATACTCCACACCTCTTCACAATTCTTTGTGTGGTGAGATGCAATGTCACAACCACAAACCCTTCATCAATTATCATTAGATTGTAAATTTTCCAACTTGCACATTCACAAGCAACATGTATTACAAAAAACCAACTGAAACTATTTCAAATCCCCATTTTTGGGTCAAAAATAAAATGTGTTGCAATCAATCATATAACTATTTATTTTTATAAGATTCACATCAATCGACAATATCATTGCTTACCCATGTCACATAAATCCAAGACCTAAGAGTGAAAAGTTGTGTAGGATCAAAAAACAAGATAAATAAAGTCCAAAATGTTTCCAAAGGAAGGTCTAAGAGCCATTTTTCTAGCTATGTTCCCAACCCTTGCTGCAAAAAATTAATATGATTTCTAACCTATCCAAAATGATTGCTAAAATCTTACTGCATTGTCCCTCCAAAATCATTCAATAAATATCTTTGTATTCTTACAAAAACCATTTCCCAAAAATGTCACCTAAATATCATAAAATGCAAATATTTTATGTTTTATTCCTTTATTAATGGACTAATTTCACAACATTCTCTATTGGGGTTCCCATGGGCAAGAATTCTTGGAGATCTATGATGATCTAGTGGCTCCTAATTAAATGAAAACCCATTGAGAACGGTGCATGACATCCAAAGCAACTAGCATAGGGAAATAATGTGGCAACCATGACCACCACCTCTCTCCATCATTCTAATATTTCTCCAAGCATGGAAATCACTAGGGTTCCCATGCTACAATTTACAACAATAAAAGAATAAAAGCTATGTCTTGTTCAACTCCAAGTCAAAAGTTAAGAATCTTGAAATGTCGCCTAAGTTAAATTATCTAATCTCTAATATTAGCATGCTTTCAAAACAAACAAATTTTTGAAGAGAAATTTTTGTTTTCTAGAATAGATGTAGAGAGGTTGAACTATAGGATTAGCAAATTATATGAGTTTTATTTTGGTTTTCGTTAAATTAACAGTGTCTTACAAAGGTAATTATGTGTTAACAACAATCTAAATCTAAAATGGAAGTAATTAAAGAGAATCCAAAATATATGATCACAAGTAAATTAAAATTAGAAGCTTCAATCTCTTATAAGATTGTTCTAGTTGAAGTTGTTACATTTTCTATTGAAGACACTACTATCATGTATCTCATACAATATCTCAAAAAAAATTGAAGGCAAATAGATGGGTCAAGATTAGCATCAAAGAAGTGTTGGATGAGAGAAAGAAGTCCAAGATGAAATAAAACATCAAGTGGATGAGAAAATGGAACATTCACTTGAATTTGAATATTTGTCCTTGTAGACACAAAAAATATACAAGTTGATCCCACACACCTGATCCCGATCTTACTAACATCTTTTCTTCCTAAATCATCCCCTTTGCTAACTAATTTAATTGAATAATCTTTATTTGATTAAATTCATCATATTTCTTCTCTTAATTAAATAAATCAAATTTATCTGATTAAGTCATTCCCTTCTATTAATTAAATAACTCATGTTTTTTAATTAATCCTATAGTCTCTCTTTTAATTAAATAATTCACTTTATTTAATTAAATCTCTAAGGTAATCTCTTTAAATTAAATAAATTAATCTTTATTTGGTTTAAATCTAACATCACTCTCTTTAATTAAATAAATCAATTTTTATTTAATTAAATCTAAAAATAATTATTCCTCTCAACTTTGGTTTATTTAAATCCTAAAATCTATGTCAAAATTGTCAAATCATTTAATTTCTACTTAAATTAATCAAATCATGATTAATCCTAATCCTAATCACTCCAATCCTCTAGATTTTGCAACTTGCACAATAAATCAATTTATTTGATTTATAAATTCATCAAATTTCATTCAAAAGGGCATCTTTTGTGGAATATTCCTCAAATTTGAAAATCCCCCCAAAAGGGATGAAGTACTTCCAACAAGGCATTAAAGGCCTCTTACATGTCCTTTGCCTTGAGCCAAGTGGAATTTACTCTATTTTCCTCTCCCTCCAACTTGTCATTTCACTATTTTCAAATTCCACCTAATTGCATTTATTTGCACATTCATCAAAATGAGCTCATTCCTCCTCCAATCACAAGTGGACAAGTGGCCTCCTCTCATTGGTTGGTCTATTATCCCACATTCATCCATTTTTCTTATTCTTCCATTCTTCAAATCTATAAATATAGGGCTTCTCCTATTGAATTGATCATCCACAATCCATGCAAGCTTACTATACTCAATTTCACTTGCAACTTCATTCATTTTCATTTGAATTTCATAGTTTTATCAAGGTTATTGGCAAATTGTAGCAATGAATCAAGAATCATCATCAAAGATCATCCAATCACATCAAGGAGTTGGGAAAGGGAAATTTCCTACACATAAATGGTACCAATTCCCCCATGGGATTGATAGTTTTCTCATTAGAATAGGATTTATTTGCTTTCATTTGTGTTGTTCTTCATTTCTTTCCTATTTTTGATGTTTCAATATAATTTCATGGGGAATGTTGCTTCTATCTTGCATTTGGATCTAATATTGTGTTTGTTCTTTGTGTTTATTTAGGTATAGGATCACCATTCACATTTTGGGGCTAGAAGGAGGGAGAATCTGGAGAAAATCAACACGTTTTTCTAAAAAATTCCATTCTTTTTTTGTTGAAATTTGTGTTTACAGGAAAATTGTGTTGATATCAATCCAACAATGCCAAACTGCACCGCTATCAGTTGCTGACTTTCCAAAATCCAAACTGTGCCACTTGCCAACAACGTCACAATCACAATCATTGCTTTGTTGCAGAGCACCGCTCTCATTCTTCAACCGTGCTATATTGTGCCGTTGACCATTCCAAACTTCGCCGCACTCGCGGATTGTGCCACTGTAGTTGGGTAAAAGGGAGATTTCTGGTTATTTTGACATGTGCTCTTTTGCATTTTGGTTATTTTGACTTCTAACTAGTTTTCAATCTTTATTTTTGTAGTATTAACCAATTTTTGTAGGTTGGCTTGATCAAAGTGAAGAAAGGAAACGAAGACTAGGGGTTCTCCATGTTATCATTAACTCATTGTATTAAGTGTTTTTAAACACTTTGGGGAGAAATTATAATCTCTTTCCTAAGGATTTGCTATATTCTTGCCTTAGGATTACTAAATTTTGTTTGGGCTTAAAAATAACAAGATAAAAGGATTAAAAAGAATCATAGGCAAACTCACTAGATTTTGTTTTGGGACTTAATCCATGAACAAAAAAATCTCACACTTTAAATTTGGTGCTTAAAAAAAATTCATATCATTGCTTTGTGGTTAAAATGAACATGTGAATTCTTTGATTCATAATTCCTTATCCAAGTTAATATCACTAAAAGGACGTATTCACTTCTCTTGCACTTCATTGAGATCTTGAGAACCAAAAGTCTATTTTTATGATATTAGGTTGTATAAGTGATTGCCTCCACACTTCAATTTGGGCATTTTAAAATTGAACAAATATTGTGAGTGTGAGTGGATTACATTGCGAGTGTTCTCTCTTTGCTTCTGAATGAAGATTGATCAAACTACAGATGTACTTGCTCACTTTTTTTTATCCATAGAGGGCCTGCCTGGTGGGAAAAAGTACTCACCCCAAGGAACAACCCAACTGGTAACACGCTAAAGCCAAGCGACTTCCAACCGGTATATAAATGTGGGTACTTGAGGAAAGTTTGAGTATCACGAGGATCATTCCGACAAGAAAGGTAGCAATAGTCTCTTACCGCATGGATGGTCCCCCACAAACGAAATGCCGGCATTAAAACCCCTTGTTTAGAAAGGCCAAAATCCTAATCTATTTGTTGGTGCAAGAACGGTTGTTCTGAAACCGCCCCACATTCTTACGACTTCTAGTAAAGATGCAAAGTATGCCATGGGAGATTCATGGGTACTGATGCTTGGCTGACCCAAGAAGTGTGTGTCGTGGAGGGGAACTAGTGTGGTTAAGCATCTAATCATCAACTAAGACTAAGCATAGCTAGATTTATCCAAGTGGGAACCCAACAAATATTATCTCATTTTATCCTAGGGTTGTGCATATTCTTGGAATCGAAAACACTTTGCTTGGATCCTAAACATTGGAAAAACAAACATTCAACATGATCATCAAATTTCAAACCCTTTAGAGGAAGCAAATACCTTTGATAAAATCCAAGTGCTATTGCTTGCCCTAGGGATTTTATCCTTAGAGGCTTCTAAGTATTTGGATTTATATCATCATTTTTTCTTACTGAAGTCAACATTAGGAGTTTTTTTCCTTAATTTCCTTGATTCTCACATAAGGGACCTTGTGGGATGATAACAAGTTAGGACATTAGACATCTAGTTTGAAACTCTAATCAAGAATTGTTTGTGGTAAAGTTAAGTCATTAAGCAAAGCTAAGAAACAATTGAACCCCACACATGTGTTCCTTCAAATTATTTCCCGAAAGATCAAAATCCGAAAACCAAAGTTCAAAAGTCCTAGTCCAAAAGCTCGTGAAGAATGTCTTTCAGGCTTCATGAAGTTAGAGAAAGGTTGGTTTACAATTTTTACAAGAAAGCTTCAAGGAACAATCCAAACTTGTATGAATTTTATTGCCAACAAAATCCAAGTCTCTTTCAAAGGTTTTCTTTTCTCACATAGGGAGTACCAAGCGTATTCTTGAATACCGAGGTCTTGTAACAAAGGGTTCTATCTAGGTCTAATCTAAGATCAAAGTCATCACTCTCATCCATCCTTCAAACATCAATCAAAATCACCTCACCAACAACTCTTGGAAATATTGAAAACATCATTCATGCTAAACTCTTGGAAAATCTAAATCATCTTGTTTGGTTAGATATGTGTAGATGAATCCTTCTCCACATATTTGATCAAATTATCAATCCTTGTGAACGAGTTTACCTCTTGATAAAATTCAACATATTGAGGTTTATAAGTTCATTATCCAAAAGCAAAATCAAAGCAAAATCATCTTGTTTGACTAGGTGTGTCTTGATGAATACTTCCTTACACACTTAGTCAAATTATCATCTTGTGTACAAGTCTACTCTAGGACAATATCCAACCTCTTAGAGTTTACAAGTTCACTATCCAAATCAAAATCAAGTCAAACTAAATCAAATTAAATCAATTCCTAAAGTCTAGTATCTCCTTCAAGATTTCTTAAGGGTTCAATCATCCACATCATCCATTTTCCGTTTATCTCATCCCCATTCTTTGATCCTTAATCATCCTAGTTCTTCTCTTTTGTGCCTAAAAGATAAATCCAAAGAACTACATATTCTTGAAAATTGATCCCTATTTTATGGTGCAAACTAGATCGCAACACAAGAAGAACATGGAAATCAACAAAGAAACATCAACTTCAAGTGACCTAAGCCAAATTTCTCTTGAAATGAATCCCATTGGATCGAGAAATCCCCCAAGAAATCTCCCTCTACCATCAAAAAATCCTCAAGAGAAGGGTCAAGTAGAGGACATCACCAACAATGTCTTAGGGATGACACAAGATGAAATCCTTGAGATGGTGCAAAATCCTAGAAATCATAGAATTGTTAATGCCATGATGAGGTTATACCCCTCCCAATACATGCTTGAATTGGCAAAAGAAGGGGCTAAACTCCCTTCTGACTATGACATAAGCACTCTTGTGGAGAAACCTCTTGAGATCATTCCTCCAATCCCACCCATGCCTCCGTATCATTTCATCACTCAAAGCATCTCACAAATCACATCATCCTCTACTCCAATTCTGTCAATTGTTAGCAAGGGAAGCTCATTGCTTCATGCACTTCAAGCACATCCCCTTGTGAATAACCAAGAGTTGGATGCAAACACCATATTGGGCCAATCCATCCTAGTAAATCTATTACACCCATAAGTTTCACTTGCATTTCATGATCCTACCCATTCATCAACTTTTCATTCAACACTAGTTTATCCTCTTGACATGAAAACCTCTCTCCCTATGATCTTGCAAGGAGAAGGTGATTTGTTTGGAGCAGGGGGAGTCTTTGATCCCTCATCACCATCTCTTCAAGAGAATGCGCTGCCCCTCTTTCCACCATTTACATCCACATCACCCCTTGGGTTAGGTCTTCCCCCTTTACCCACCATCAATCAACAAAATCCAAGCAACCCCTCCATCATAAATCAAAGCATCATACTGAATCCTCCTGTCTTGCCATCGATATCACAAAAATAGGTGGAAAACATCCAAGAAACCCCAACAATCAACACATCTACAATCCCCCAAGTATTTCAAAACATGGTCTCCCAAGGACCAATCATTTCAATCACGCTATCCATCATTTAAACCCCAATCATCAATACAACTGTTCCTCTCATCGAAACAACCAACACTATTCCTAATCCACCACCACCACCGCCAAAAACCAACACGGTGAACTCATTTAGCATCACATTGCAAGCAACACAATAAGTTGATTATCAAAAGGAACTTCAATAAATCCAAAATCAACAAGTTGCATAACAAGCGCAAGCACAATTAATGGTACAACAAGCACAACAGGCTACCCAAGCCCAAGTTTTACTACAACAACAACAAGCTGCCCAAGCCACACAAGTAGCTCAAGTCGCACAGGCTGCACAAGTAGCCCAAAAAGCACATGCTCAAGCTCAAGCCCAATATCAAGCTTAGCAAGTGCAAGCACAAGATCAATACCAGGCATAATTGTAAGCAGTCCAACAACAAGCATATCAACAAGCCCAACAAGAGTATCAAGCACAACAACAAGCCCAACAACAAGCTTTTTTGGCACAACAACAACACGACCAACAACAAGCATTATTGGCACAAAAACAAATATAATCCTTAATTGCACAATAAAGCTTGCAGAAAAATCCCATCAACACTTCACCTATCAATCAAACACCTCAACCACCTCAAAACATGTTCAATCCACTCCCTAATCCGCAAGATGATGTGACAACACAAATCAACTACTCTCACAATAAGTGCTCAATCTCCAATCAGGGAAAACCACAAGGACACCCAATAATTAGTGTCCTTATCCTTTTGAAAGGAGCCTTACAATGATACCATTCCCAAAGGGATTCAAAATCCCAAAATTTGACAAATATCATGGGTTGGGAAACCCTAAAGATCACATCAGGGAATCCAAGTATATTGCACGAAAGTCACATACAATGATACATATCTAATGCGGTTGTTTCCTCAAAGCTTGGATGGTCCCGCCATGGAGTGGTTCTCTCATCTGCCTACAAGCATCAAAACATTACAAGAAATCGTAGACGCATTCCTCAAAAATTATGCATTCAACATTGGCATGGATGTTAGTCTAGAGGAATTATCAGCGCTCAAACAAGGAAAGGGGGAATCATTCGCTTCCTTCCTACAATGATGGCGATCCAAGGCCAATCGAAGCAAGTGGGCTATGTTGGAGGAGCAACAAATATGTATCATCATTACCAATCTGGAGAAGACTTAGCATTCCATCTAAAATGCAGTGCATCACCATGTATGACCAATTAATCCCTAAGGCACTCAACATCAAATGAGCCCTTATTACACAAGGGGGTACACCTACATATCTTGAACATCAAGATAATTGTCCTTCCACTAGCTATAATGAGAAACCTCGCATGTGGGTGAAAAATAGGAATGTCACCAATGATGGTGTGGTCGACACCAAGGTCATGATCAATTCTCCAAAGTAGAATGCCCAAAAATATTAGCAACCACATAACAACAATCACAATAAAACACAAACCAATGCAATAGCACAAAAACCACCTAAAATCAAGTCAACAATCTAAATAATCAAGGAGGACCACCTCCATGAAACAAATATCCCTAAAGAGGAAGTTCATAGCCCTTGGGGAATCAGTCGAGTCCATCATGAATAAATTAGTCAATGAGAACCTCATCAAAATCCCCACTTATGATAATTATCAAGAGCCCCAAGTAAAACTACCCTGGTACAGTGAAATTTTTCTTTGTGATTATCATAAAATCAAGGGGCACACAATGGCCAATTGCATGAAATTAAAAAATCTCATCCAAGACCTCATCGATGACAAGATCATAAATATGGAGCAACCAGCTGGCAATCAAGATCTAAAAATCTACACAAATCTAATGTCAAACCATAATCAAGGAAACAACAAAGGGAAACAAAAGTATGCTAATGTCAACCATGTGTACGATCAAGTTGTCACATCCCTGGATGAAATGGTTACAGTTGTTAACGTCGAGGGGGCCAAAGATGATTGTAGACTCACCACACATGGCAACAAGGTCACCATTGTCAGGGAATCACATCCACCAAGGATATCCACCTCAAATCAGAAATCTGTTCCTAATGGCTACAATATCCTAGACTAGTTAAAAAGAACCCCTGCTTAGATTTCCATCATGGAGTTACTGAATATTTCAGCCGCCCATAGAGAAATATTTAAGGAAGCATTGGATTCATCTACCGTCTTTGCCAATCTTGATATGAAAAAATTCCAAGCTATGGTCGGAAACATCACCTCCTCAAACCTCCTCACATTTTCTGATCAGGACTTCCTTGCCTAGCCATCCCACAATTGTGCACTCCACCTTGAAGTCCCGGTTCATTAAAATAAGGTTAAATGAGTCTTGGTGGATGGGGGTGTAGGCCTCATCATTTGTTCACTCAAGCTTATAAAGAATCTGAGATTCTCTGAAGATTCCATTGAAAAAGGCAAGGGTATCACAATCAGGGATTATGATGATCAAGAAAGAGTGTCTTAGGGCACTATTCAACTCCCTATTCAAGTGGGGCCAACCATTATGGAAACTACCTGTCAGGTGCTTGACCTTGATTTTCCTTATAACATCCTCCTGGGGCACCCATGGATCCATGGGATGCAAGCAGTTGCATCGACCTTCCACCAATGCATCAAGTTTTCATACCAAAATCAAGAGGTCACAATCTATGATGATTTAGAGCCCTTAGCCTACTGCAAGAACTTGGAATCCAAGTACTATAAATTTCCCCAAGTCTCAAAGAATGATGAAGGCCCCTCAACTCCATATATAGACCCAACCAACATAGCCTCCACTTCTGGGACAAAGACACCCTCCATTCTAGACATATCTGACATCAATCTTATAATCCAAGACAATGGGTGTGGGGAATAAAAAGTGAAGAAATGAGTCTTTGTGGTTAGGGAGTTACCTCAATCCCCCATAAATCATGGACAACCACAACCCGCTAGTACAACAACTCAAACCTTCAGAATGGATCCCTCTTGATTTAGAAGTTGGGGGGATCTAGGCCGAGAAGTAGTGGATGAGTGAGACATATCCAGTCTCCTCTATTAAGAAGAAAGAAATGCACCAACACTTCCCATCGATGATGCTAATAGAGGACTTCAATTAATGTTGGGCATGGGCTATAACATGAATGGAAGTATGGGAAAGAACAATAATGGTCAATCGGAACCTACCATTGTTGAAAAATGCATGAAAAATATTGGCCTTGGTTGTACCCCTTAAAGTGTAACCATACATGGCAGAAGTCCCCCAGTTAAAGCAGTCAAGACTCCCCCTCGTCTAACGGAAACCGCCCTTCAACTACCAGTATCTACAGGTCTACCCTAAGATAACTTCACCTTTGACATAACTGATGTATGTAGTAGTGATGAGGATCCCATAACTGATTACCTATGTTTTTTGAAGATTCCTTGTTATGCATTATTAGCACCCTATCTTTTGAGTCGAACCACGAAACCCACGAAATAAACTTAGTTTGTCCCCAACTCATTGATTATGACCAAAGAGGACCACCGATTTTGGAGACGTTCGAAAATGATGACACACTCTCAAAATTCATGGGATTGTGGGATATAATACCATATGGAGATCATAAAGTAGGGTTTGACATTATATTGGATACTCAAGCCTATTACAGGAAGACAATTGAATCCTTCAGTCGCAAAAGTGAGAACTTGAGAATAATCTCAAGGTCTTTGAGTGAAAACCACACTGTGGCACTCTCTAACCCAAAAAAAATAAAAATAAAGGACACATCCAATGGTGAAAACCTCTCTAAGGCGTCAGAGAATGAAGGATTCAATCTTCCCCTCAGTGCCCTTCATCAAGAAAACTCAACGGTCCTAGAAAAATAGTGCAATCCTATCAACCTGGGAACATATGAGCTACCACACATAATATTTTATGCTGATTCACTTCTTGCAGAAGAACAAGAACTCCTAGCTATGTTCCTTAAAGAAAGAAAGGTAAACTTTGCATGGACTTATGTTGACATGCCTGGGCTTGATCCGGAAGTGGTAGTTCATCACTTCACTATATATCCCGAAGAAAAACCTATGAGATAAAAATTGAGGAAGATGCATCCCCAAATAGCCTTGTTGGTTAAAATAGAATTGCAGAAGCTCCTAGATGTAGGGTTCATATGCCCAATCGACTATCCAATGTGGGTGTCAAACCTAATACTTGTTTCAAATCCCACGGGGGACATTCACATCTGCATGGATTTCAGAGACTTAAACAAAGCATGTCCCAAAGATGAATTTCCACTTCCCAACATTGATATGATAGTGGATATGATGGCTAGACATGAGATGCTATCACTAATGGATGGGTTCTCAGGATATAATCAGATCATGATAGCTAAAGAAGACCAACACAAGAAAACATTCACTTGTCCATGGAGAACATATTGTTGGAACATGATGCCATTTGGGATGAAGAATGCATGAGAAACCTACCAGAGAGCCACGACATTAATCTTTCATGACATGATTCATAAGACTGTGGAAGATTATGTGGACAACATATTGGCTAAATCAAGGAAAATACGAGATCGCATATCAACTTTGAGCTCTATTTTTGACAGGTTGGAAAAATACAAGGTCCGACTCAATCCCAAGAAGTGCATCTTCAGGGTGCAATTAGGTAAGCTCCTAGGGTATATTGTGTCAATGAGAGGAATTGAGGTAGATCTCACCAAAGTCAAGGCAATCCTCAAAATGGAAGCACCCAGGACATTGAAGCAACTAAGAGGCCTACAAGGAAGACTCTCGTCTATCCGCAGATTCATAGCACAACTAGCAGACAAACAAATCTCATATTCTCATCTAATCCACAAGGGGGTAGCATACAAATGGGACGATAAATACCACCATACATTCAATAAAATCAAGGAATACCTACTCACATTGCTAGTTCTAATGCCGCCAATTCCAAGCAAACCATTGATCCTATATATATCAGCAACAATGACAACCCTCGATGCTCTCTTAGCCCAACATGATGAAAACATAAGGGAGAGATCAATTTATTACATCAGTAGGACCATGGTAGGACATGAGCTAAATTACACACCTATTGAGAACGCCTATCTAGCAGTCATGTTTGCAGCTCAAAAGTTCAGACATTACATGTTAGCACATTAGATCAAGCTAATCGCAAAAATAGATCCGCTCAAATACCTAATTTCCAAAGCAACTCTCATAGGACGGATGCCTAAGTGGGTTATGATCCTAATAGAACATGACATCGAGTATATCGAATGCAAGTCCATCAAAGGACAAGAAATTGAGGATCAACTGGCAGAGGAACCTATATATGCAGAAAATCCACTTGTCTCATAGTTCCATGATGAATCAATCTTCAACCTTAGTGTAGCGGATCACTGGAAGATGTATTTTGATGGATTCTACACACAACACGGGTCAGGAGCGAGAATATTCTTCATCACTCCACAAGGGGACTACATACCTAAATCCTACAAGCTATCATTCCCATGCACAAACAAAATTGCAGAGTACGAGGCTCTTGTCATAGGGCTGAGGATTGCAGTGCAATGGTAGATTATGGCTCTTAAGGTATATGGAGACTCACAACTCATAATCAACCAAGTAAACAATGAATATCAAATAAAGGACAACAAGTTGACTCCATACAAGAAATTGGTGGAGAGCCTCAAGGAGTTCTTTATTACATTTGAAAAACTACCTAGAGAAAACAATAGAGCAGCAGAGGCAATGGCTATGATTAGATCACTCCTAAAGATCCCGCACAATATCCCAAAACGAGAATTCCTCGTAGAGAAGCTTCTCATACCAGCATTTGAGGTACCAAAGTCTGAATTCATGTGCGAAATCGTTGGTCTTGATGATCCCTGGTACAATGAAATTTACACCTACCTGAGACTAGGAGTCCTCGGTGACATAACCCCGGACCTCAAAAGAGCTTTTGTTAAAAATTCATCTCATTTCATCATCCTAGGAGATACCCTTTACCGTAGGAGCATCAAAGGGACCCTATTACATTTCCTAAATATTGAGGAAGCCCTGACTACTTTAACCAAGGTACATAATGAAATTTTTGGTTCACACTTGAGCGATATGACTTTGGCTAAGAAACTGCTAAGGACAGGATATTATTGGCCCACAATGGAAACAAAAGCTCATGACTTTGGCAAAATATTTTTGCAGTTTCAATAGCATGGGGACCTCATCCATTCACCAACTCAAGAGCTCCACCTCATTATCACACCTTGGCCCTTTTCATAATGGGGGCTCGATCTCATCGATAAAATCACTCCCACCTCATCCAATGGCCATAAATTCATCATTACTACCACCGAGTACTTCATGAAGTGGGTCAAAGTCATTCCCATGACGTACATAATAGGAAAGTAGATGTCTAAGTTCATCCTAAACTACCTTATTTTCCAATACGACGTCCCTCAAGCTATTATCTCAGATAATGGGACACCTTTCAAAAATCAGGATGTTCGCGACCTTTGCTAAAAATTCAATATCCAACATCACTTTTCCACTCCATATTACCCCCAAGGAAATGGCCAAGAAGAAGCCACCAATAAAACCATCCTGAAGATCCTCAAGAAGATAGTCAATGACGTTGGTCGTGACTAGCATCTGTAGCTAAACCCCGCCTTATGGGCCTACCGCACAAGCATCCACACATCGAAAGGTGCCACTCCCTTCTCCCTGGTCTACAAATCAGAGGCCATCCCCCCCATCAAGATCGAGCTCCCGTCCCTGAGGATATCACTGCAAAATATTATTACAAATGAAGAATACTAGGTCTCACAACTAAATGAGCTAGAGCTACTAGATGAGCGATGCATGGATGCCCTAAATCGCTTGCAAGTCTATCAGAACCGCCTCAAGCACAACTACAACAAGAAAATCAGGAGGTGAACCTTCCAAGTCGATGAACTAGTACTGAAGGAAAATCAAAGGAATGTGCCGAATCTAGAGAGCAAAGGTAAATTTGAGCCCAATTGGCTAGGACCATTCATCATCACTGCGAACTATAAATCAAGAGCCTATCAACTATAAATGCCCGAATGGGATCCTCTATAGGAGCCCATGAACAAATCTCATCTCAAATAAAATTATGCATGATCTTTTAAGGGTAATATCGAAAAAATACAAAAAAATAAAAAAATAAAAAAATCCAAAAAACTCAGAAAAAGGATTGAAAAAATAGTAAAGAAAAAATTGTCCTCTAGTGAAAACCACTTTGGTGGCACTTTGGACAAGTACCTTGGTGAAAACCTGGAAAACAAGCACCTTGTTTAAATAAAGCACTCTCCATCCACCAGGATCTCCATGACTTATTTCACAATACTCATTTATCCATTAAATCCTTCCATCCATCCATCTAAATCCGTACCATAGCTTGATCTTGTGTTCATATCATGTTCCACCCTAGTACTACTTGGCATATTCCAAAGGTCAGTTTGTCCTACCTATATTGAATTAGTCTATTGCACCACGTTGGGGGCATGTTCTTTTACCATCGGATCATATTCATGTATATTCTTGTGATCTTCCTTAAAATATAAAAATTCCAAAAACATTCATAAAATTAAAAATCCAAAAACATTAGAAAATCAAAAATTCCAAAAACATCCAAATCATATCAAAATCCAAAACATGTCAAAAATCTGAAAAATCAAAGCAGTGGCATCATCTTGTTGAACTACGTCATCTATGAGCTTGAACGCAGGCAAGGTTGATCTTTGATCATCCCCCAAGACACCCTAGGTGAGTCCTTTAGGCATCCGTCACAATAAAATGACAATCCATTTGTCCATCTATCTCATCATTAAATCAAGTCTGTGTCAGTCGAACTACATGGTCTCTGCGTATATAACGTAGGCAAGGCTAATCTATTGATTAGCTCCTGAGACCCCCAGGATAGGTCTTTAGGTTAGTCTCTTAGTCAAAATATCAGAAAATACCAAAAATTTTGGAAAAAATCAAAATCCCAAAAACAACCTCAAAACATTTCAAAATTCCAAAAGGATCCAAATATTTAAAAAAACCCAAAATGGTGCATCCATCTCCATCTCACTCTCACCAAAAATAATCTCATTCATAATAAATCAATCATCGCTTTCATCCTTTGGTAAGTCAATCAGAAGCAAGTCTAGTAGGTTTAAAAGTAAAAGCTTAATCATCAAAGTCTCAAGTCTAGGTCAGTAAGTCAGTAAGTTAATCAACTCAGAGTATCAATAGCCTATCATCTAGTCAGTATCATTATCACCTAGTCACAACATGTCCTAGGATGCATCTTTCCTACAATGGACATCAACATCAGGAATCACTGTAGTTTAGTCTTGGCTCTCGGTATGAAGAACATTAGCTTGTTTATTTACTTTATCTTGCTTTTTTGACTTATCTTATTTTGTGCTCATTCCAATGACCTCTCGATGATGCCTAATCAAAATGGTTTAGAGAGAAAGGAATAGGGAAATAATCATTATCTTTTTATCTACTGTTCTTGTTGGATATTCTTGTAATATAACTTGGTCACGCGTGTTTTGTTTGGTTTGTAGGGTAGGTGTTTTAGATGTCTTGTTGACCACATAGGAAGGCTCGCTTTTCTATGATTTGGTCCGAGATGTTTAGAATACCTGAACTGCATTCTGAATAAAGTTTCATATGTCAAGTGTGAACAAGAGTACTCCTATTTGATTTTCGAGTCAAACTCCATCACACTAGGTACAATGCCATCTTGGTTCTTTATACCTTGATGCATTGTACCTATGTGTATTATCAAACATAAAGTAAATGGCCCTTTTGAAATCTCAATTCCTGATATCATCATCATAATCAATAAAGTAAGCTTGTTGGATCTTCTTTCTTCTGTCTTCTTTCCATACTAACATGGTACCATGACAATTACTCAAAAACATTTCATCAATGCATCCACCCTGCATCCACCAAATCATCGACATAATGCATATCATATAGAAAACATAGATGCATTGCATTTCATCATTAATATAGATTCATTACTATTATTTGCATTCCATCATAGGTAATATCACATTAGCATTATTAAGTCATCCATGGCATAATTATCATATCACAATAACCTCATTACGTATAATACTCATTTATATTTCATGTAATAATCATTTCATATTACTTGCCTTACATGTCATCTCATTTGCATCCACAAAACATTACGAAATAGGAATCATCACATCGCATAATTATCTCACATATCACATCATCATGAAATATTACATTACATTGACATTTTGCATTATCATTATAATCATTTCAACACATTGCATTCATTACCACATAGGCATTATCAACTCATTCATTACATAATCACATCACATCATAAATAATTACATATTCATATTCATACAACATCATTTTTTATCACTACATTTATACATATTACCATTGCATATCATATATCATAAATACCATAATCATCTCACATCGTTACACTTCATAAAAGCATCACATTTGCATATCATAACATGTTGCATACATACATCATCACCATAAAGTGCATAAGAAAATACACAAAAATAAATATACACATAATCATGTGCATCCATGAAATATTCGTATCACATAATCACATCATTGCATCACATAAGGATAAGTCATTACATCTTCATATCATAACACATAGGAAATTAAAAGCATCCATCCATCATGCATAAGTAAAGTAGGACATCTCATAAATGAATCGAACCATCTCATATATATATATATATATATAAATTGAGTAACTGTCATAGTACAAAGATCGGGATCAAATGTGTATGATACAATTGAGGCAATAAAAATTGAAGCCCATAGGTCAAAAATGAACATTGTCTCTGATCAAAATGGGGAACTAGCCCTATTGGCTGCTGCCCTCTCCTGCATGTCTCTCACCATGGTCCTCGAGCGACCTCATTCTTGTTTGTTGGGAATACTCTAGCACTTGACCTGCTGCTAGTACTGCCTACCTGTAGTGTATCTTGTAATACTTTGCCTCTTTCACGGCCTCTCGGTATACTCATGTGGATACTGTCCTGTCCTGGGATGTAGAGGCCATGCTCTCAAGTTGTCGTCTTTGACCTATCTCTTGGTCCCGCTTTGATCGAGCCCGGTCTCTCTCTATAGTAAGTGCCTGGACCTACTTTCTAGCTTGGCCCCTCTCAGTTGTAAGAACCTTCACCTGTGCCTATAACTGCTGAGTTAGGGCATCTCGATGATCTGGCTGCACTTGTGGTGGTGATGGAGGCTTTTTCTTTGGGACCTCTCTCTCCCCGTCTCTAGGCTGCTCCCAGGGTGGTGTTTGTTGTGGCTGCACCTAGGGTGGTGGTGTCTGTTGTGGTTGCACCCAGGGTGGTGTCCATTGTGGCTGGTGTGGAGGTGGCCCACCTCCTCCCCTGTCCTTGTCCTCGGCCTGCTGATCTACCTCTAGGTCACAGTCGTAGGGGCACTGTGCCTAGATCTGTCAATCTGAGGGGTGGTCTGAACCAATCTCTATAGGCCTCTGTGACCCATGCATCGCCCTGTCCCTGATCGTATGGCCATGGTCTGGCCACCAACTGCTTGAATGATGTAACTGCCTCGTCAACTAGGATGGGTCTGCCCCAAGCAATCTCCCTCGTAGTATAGACGAAGATGGCCACATATTAGTCATCAGGACGACCCTATGTGTCTCCAGACTATCTCACCACTCTATCTGGTAGGTATCTCTCAATAATGGTGTGCTCTTGGCCTTGCATCAATCTATCCTATCGAGAAAAAAATACTTGTTGTACATCGTCAAACCACAGACCCATGCCAAGCTAGGGCCTCCAGGTGAAAACTATCATCTCGTCAATGACCCTCCACCAATGGGTGATACCACCTGCCCCTGTATGTGTAAATGTAATCCGGGCCCCTCCATATCATCAGACAATCGGATCATCCAACTCTAAAGCGACCACTATGACCTATGGGTGAAGCACTGCAATGTGCTCCTAAGCCCAGACATGCAATAAGTGAACACCGGCCCCAATAGTCCTACTATCTAAATAGGTGAACTCATGCAAGTCTCAGTAAAGGGAGGTCAGCATCACTGGGCCCCATGCAAGGCACTCTTTGTGAAAAAGCATCCGCTACCATGCTACCCCCATCCTGGACTAAAATATCGGCCCTGCTGATCTAGTGCCACAAGCCTTGATATAATGACAACAACAATAAGTCTAAAAGTGGGCACTATGCCCCTATATCGCTCAAGATCAATATGCCCCTTAGAGAAGATAATCTCATCGAGCTCCATGACCTCAAAGCATGCGTCCCTCCCAGCATCCACATCATAGATGACCCTCTCTCTGTGGATGGGAAATCATAGGATGCACAAAACATCCTCCAGTGTGATTGCGGCCTTACCAGTGGGCAAGTGAAACAAAGATGTCTCACTGTGCCATCTCTTTGCTAGGGTTGTCATCATGCCTAGGTGTGTCCGAACGGGACAGGCATAGGCGATATACCAAAGTCCTATCTCACCAAGGTGCTCTTGGAGCAGCTCATGTAACCCATATAACTGGCTAAGAATTGGGCATCTATGCTCTCGAGAATGCAATATCCCAAGATCCTCCTGTGTAGGAAAAGCCACAACGTCAAGTTTAAAAAAAAATTGAGATCCTACCTTGAGTTTTTCGTAATTCGAACAACATATACGACTTTGTTTGCAAGTGCAACACAGTTTGCAAATTCCAAACTGCGTTGCCGTGATGCAGTTAGGTCGCACCCCCAAACCCAAATTCCTAAATTGCGACGCCGCGACACTCTTCGCACATGCAGTGGGCTTTGACCTCAACCCTAATTTTCCAAACTAAGTGGCAGCGATGCTCTTCGCACATGTAGTGCAGTTTGAGGCCGTACGGTGCCAATTTTGCATTCTCAACGGCACTATATAGCACTGCTTGACGTAAAATTGACTTTGACCCTATTTATTGCATGTAAAAAATTGAAATAAAAAATTGAGGGAGGGATACATACTATTGGTCTTGCGTCGGCTAGCCGTTGGTGCACTCGTACTCGCTTTGACATGTGCCACGAAAGCAAGCTTTGTGCCATCTCGATTAGTGCTCAGAGCTCAAAATGTAATTTTTTCTAAAGGCTAAGTATGCAAATGAATTGAAAGTGACCCCTTGGGGTCTATTTAAGCCTAAAAATTGGGGTTTTTTGACCTAGTTTAGCCGTCCAGCTAGGGATTTGGACCTCCAATCCTGTTCTTGCCTGACCAAGGGTTGTTTTGCATCGTTTTTGGCATTTTGGCATCCCGGACCCTTTCTGGACCCATCGGGCAACTTGTCCTCTTTTTTCGTGAGATCACACAAAAATCCAATTTTATGTCCAATCTCTCAATGAGGTAGTATACTAGTGTAATCCTTCTTGTTGGGTCAGCAGTGGGGCATCTGAAAAATTCATTTTCTTTTTTGAATTTTGATCACAACAGTTTATTCTTTGAACCAACGCAACAGGTGCATTGCTTCAAAGAGGGGCAAAAAATAGACACGAAAAATATACACGTTGATCCTACACACCTGATCCCAATCTTACTAACATCGTTTCTTCCTAAATCATCCCCTTTGCTAACTAATTTAATTGAATAATCTTTATTTGATTAAATTTGTCATATTTCCTCTCTTAATTAAATAAATCAAATTTATCTGATTAAGTCATTCCCTTCTATTAATTAAATAAATCATGTTATTTAATTAATCCTATAGTCTCTCTTTTAATTAAATAATTCACTTTATTTAGTTAAATCTCTAAGGTCATCTCTTTAAATTAAATAAATTAATCTTTATTTGGTTTAAATCTAACATCACCCTCTTTAATTAAATAAATCAATCTTTATTTAATTAAATCTAAAAATCATTATTTCTCTCAACTTTGATTTATTTAAATCCTAAAATCTAAGTCAAAATTGTCAAATCATTTAATTTCTACTTAAATTAATCAAATCATGATTAATCCTAATCCTAATCACTCCAATCCTCTAGATTTTGCAACTTGCACAATAAATCAATTTATTTGATTTATAAATTCATCAAATTCCATTCAAAAGGGCATCTTTTGTGGAATATTTCTCAAATTTGAAAATCCCTCCAAAAGGGATGAAGTACTTCCAAGAAGGCATTAAAGGCCTCTTACATGTCCTTTGCCTTGAGCCAAGTGGAATTTACTCTATTTTCCTCTCCCTCCAACTTGTCATTTCACTATTTTCAAATTCCACCTAATTGCATTTATTTGCACATTCATCAAAATGAGCTCATTCCTCCTCCAATCACAAGTGGACAAGTGGCCTCCTCTCATTGGTTGGTCTATTATCCCACATTCATCCATTTTTCTTATTCTTCCATTCTTCAAATCTATAAATATAGGGCTTCTCCTATTGAATTGATCATCCACAATCCATGCAAGCTTACTATACTCAATTTCACTTGCAACTTCATCCATTTTCATTTGAATTTCATAGTTTTATCAAGGTTATTGGCAAATTGTAGCAAGGAATGAAGAATCATCATCAAAGATCATCCAATCACATCAAGGAGTTGGGAAAAGGCCATTTCCTACACATAAATGACACTAATTCCTCCATGGGATTGATAGTTTTCTCATTAGAATAGGATTTATTTGCTTTAATTTGTGTTGTTCTTCATTTCTTTCCTATTTTTGACGTTTCAATATAATTTCATGGGGAATGTTGCTTCTATCTTGCATTTGGATCTAATATTGTGTTTGTTCTTTGTGTTTATGCAGGTACATGATCACCAGTCATAGTCCTAATAATGACAAAAAATAAAGCTTTTTTTATACATAAATTATGTAAGTTTGTATGATAAAATACATTAGGAAGAAAGAGGAAGTATTGTTTTGGTAAATTTAACCCCACTTATGATCATCAACAAAAAGGTTATATAGGAGAAAATGTCCCTTAGAGAGAAAATATTCTCATAGTTCAACTAAGAATTAACTCACATTCCCTTCAATGTGAAAAGACAAATGGAAGAGGCCAAAAGAAGAATGGAAAAAAATAATTTGTGTATTTTGCATAGCTAGGGTAGTTGAATCAATAAAATACTTTATTTTAGAGTTCAAATCTTAGAATGACATCTCCACAAGAACTTTAAAAATAACTTCCCTACATTTTTTGTCCTAAGGGGAGATGATTAATAAAACAAAGGAGCTCATCATCAACTTAAATAACAAAGGAGTAATAATTCAGGAAAATATGCTGATATCTATTCTATTATCCCATAGGATATCATTGGCCTCATGGACATTAAAAATCTTCTAGGTTTTAATATTTCATCATTTCCATTCTATTTCATTTCAAAATGTGATTTTATTGACTTTCAAAAGCACGCACGGTTCATAAAATCAATAAATCTCATTGATCGGGGTCAATTTATGACAACTAGGTAAAGGACATGACCTTATAATACCAAGTAAAATTTTAATGGACAAAATCAATAACTTAAAGTTAATGACTCATCGATCAACATAAATTAAGATTTGATCTACAAAATATAATACACTTATATGATTACCTTGGTATCTTAGACTTCATCTTTTTTCCCTTTCTATTACTTAACCATGATAACCACCTTCTCGCTTCATACCCTCCCTCTAAATAGGGATATAACAACTCCCAAAATGATATACAAAGTATGGATTAGTTTCCATAATAATGAAATTACATCATATAAGTAGTCATACACAAAGAAAATTCTAATATAGCTTACATCATTATGTCATAATACATTAATGTCAAATCAACTTAAATTAAAAATCATATTTGAAAATAAAGCATCATTATTTGTAATAATAAAAATAATTAAATAAAATTAATTTTTATGGGGTCTTACATAATATGTACATATAAATGCAAAATACATTAGTAGCATCACATCAAAGATCAATATTAAAATCATAATAGCTTTACATTTATGTAATCATGTCATCCATCAAATGTAAAAGTAATAAAAAGGTGTAGAGTTAAATTTAAAATTTTGTGTGGAATCCATGAAAGTATCACTTTAAAAAAATGTGTGTAGGACCCATGAAAGTGTCACCTTAACTAATATACGCATGGGATATATGCCCCCTCAAATTGGAAGCATAAAATTATTATGGATTTTATTTAAAGAAAACCAAATGGACGCATGCCAATGTATTGGGCCTATTGGATAAGCACAACATAATTCATGAAAACGCATATAAAGGGAAACAAAATATTGGCATTCATATGAGGACAAGTCCCATACTAAAGAAAAATAATATAAGTGCAAGATGTGTAAATATGTCAAGTACAATGCACTCATGTAAAATTCCTTAGAGATTAGAATGTGTGATATCATCATGTAAGTTTCATAGGTAAAGTGATAAATATATCATGTTGGAAGAGTAAGGGTACCATATACCATGTAAGGATATGGAATAACCAAAAGATAAATATTCTCTTAAGTGAGAAGTAAGGAATTAGTAGGCTTCAAAAGTTAATATGCTATGCCCTTAATATGATATCTTCAAGTAGAATAATAAGAGTAAGTAATTATGGCATACTTAACCTTTATATTTCTATTTATTAAATCTAGTTATTTCCTTAGCCTAGCCCAATTAGAACAAAGAGTGTGATCTTATCTAATTATATTTATAAAGAAGGAAGATTAAGACTATGTCAAATCATTAGAAATTGTCGTATTCAAATTTATTTAATTATATTTTGGAATATGTAAGTCACCCCCTCAAAGTGGTCTAATATTTAATTATTTTTGCCTTTATTTGTTGGAAAAACATGCCTCAACTTTTTGGCTTGAAATCTCTTGAAGACTTGGTGTTTTTCCATCTGTTCGTGCTTCTGCCGCTGTACCACTGGGAGCTTTAGCAGGTGGTGCGGTTATGCGGTGTTACCGCTATACTGTGGGGTGCTTCCTTTACCTTAGCAGTGGTGCGGTAAACATGGTGGTCTGGCAATGCAGTTACCTCCTTACCGCGGAGGCCTTTGGGTAACGACGCAGCTGCGTGGTGAGCTTGGCAGTCGGCTTGGGTGTTTACCGCCATATCGTGGGAGGTTTTGCTTTGCCTCATGGTTGGGTGTCGGCACCGCCATACCACGAGGGCTTTCTAGCCCTGGCGTGGTGGTGTGGTTTAAGTACCACCATACCACGAGGGTCTCGTTGTTATCGGGCGATCACATGGTTAACATGGTGAACAATGACAGGTGCTTACTGCTATACCGTGGAGGCTTCTTCTTTAAGCCGTGATGGCATGGTTGACGACAACGGTCAGGCGAGTGGTGTAACCGCCATATCGCGGGTGCCTCGTGGTTGTCAGGAAGTTGTGTGGTGACACCGCCATACCGTGGGGGTCTACTTTTAGTGGTGCGGTAGCGAGGTAGAAGGAGCTTAAGGCTCGATTGGCAGGTCTGACTCGATGGTCAAAGTGATGGACGAATAGTGTGATGACACGTGGCATGACGATATTCATTGATTTTACATCGCTGTTGTAAATCAACGCTGATTGGCCAAAAGCTTTATTCTTTGGAAGTGATATATTTGCATTAAATGAATGATCTGATTCAAGAGGTTGATGGTTTTCTCTGTATCCCGATTTAATGTTGGGCAGCTCGATGTGTGCTGCACAACGGTGCATGTTATCAGATAATAATGTAGGTTTGTCATTTGGGTAATTAAAATACCCTGTTAGTTGTCGGTTGGTATGACTGAGTGGTTGATCAAGATGTGTTTTTTAGATTGATCAATGTATGTGTTTGAGCAGAATGCTTATTGCATTGTAATTGTGAACATTGAGACACACAAAACCTACAAAGATGTGAACCTATGGTGGTCATGAGGTTGGGCTGGCCAAGAGACTGGCTGAAAGAGTCGACTGGTGAGATGAGATGAATCTACACTCTGTGTTGTGTGAGGGTGCTATAACAATGTGAGAATTCTGAACTGTTGTTGCCTGTATTCTCCAGATGAAACAAGATGTAACTCTTGTAAAGGCTATGAGCCTGAGATTGTATTGTAACTCTGTTTGTTGTTGAATAATACAGTGGCTGGATCTTTTGGAGGGTGGGGTTTTTTACCCAAAAGGGTTTTCCCCACGTAAATATATGTGTTCATTAGTTTGTCTTTTAATGCTTATTGATTCTATAACTTTGAATCTATACATGGTGTTGAATCTGGTTTAGTCTGCATGTTCTTTTCTCAGAAGGATTAATGGGGGAAACAATTGTTCCTGTTTCCGCTTTATGGGATAGTAGTTTGTGTCTTTAAGGTGATTTGAATAAATTAAAGTCACTAAGGCACTGTTGTTCTTAGATGTTTTGTTCTAAGTTGCCCATGTCTTTCCCCAACAAGTGGTATCTAAGCTTTGTTCTGGATGCTTGTTCTGGGTATTTCTCATGTGAATATTTCTGTCTGTTAGGCTTGAGGAAATCTGGAGGAATCCGTTGATGTTTGATCTGTTCCTTCTCTTTTGAGACAACACACAACGTGAAAGACATTGAAGATGAAGAATATTGGAGTTGATCATATTGTGATGATGTGGTCTAAGACTCTTGGTTTGCAGCAAATGATCCTGATGCAAGGGGTGTGAGTTTATGCTTATGGTTGTGTTGCAGCAGAGTGTGCTTCATATTGGGTGTTTGTGTGAGGGGCTCTCTGATGGTATGGAGATGCTTGGGATGTTATTCAACCATGGAGTTTTGTGCTTGTGTTGCATGTTATGACTTGGCATTGAAGGCATTGTTCTCTGTCACCCTAATTGCATGAAGGCTATGAAGTTGATCTTGGGTGGTCTGAAAACTTCTGAATAGCCTAGCTCTCTCATATGCATGTGCATGCTTGTGGTTCTGGAATTGGTCTGGAATGGACCTGAAATTCCTGTACTACTTGTTCCTTTTTTGGATATCTTGTACTTGCATGTTTCAATTTCATGTTCTTTGGCTCTGAAGGTTTTCTATAGATTTTCCTAAAAAGTATATGATGCATATTCATGTTATTTTTCATTGTTCTAGTTAATCATGATGGTTATGTGTAGACTCTTGGGTCATCCAGATGAGCAGTGGATATGGATGTGCATGGGTGTTTTATAAACATGGTGTTTTTGTAGGTTTTGCACGGTCAATGAAAAAATTTTGTGGCTATGTGGAACTGTTGTTAAGCTATTTCTGGTTGGGGTGTAACTGGATGAGATAGTTGCAGTTCGACATGGTTTTGAGGAGGTGTGATGTCTTCTCTACATGAGAGTTTTGGTATGTATTTTGTCACTCAATATTCTTATGGTGTTGCTTGTTGGTTTCCTAGACTATGGTGCTCATGTTGTGGACATGATTGGCGAATTGGATCTGAGCTTGATCTGGTGTTTGAGTCAAGTTTTCTACATGGTTGTTCTCTTTGAGATCTCATTCTTGCAATTTCCTTTGTGATGATGGGTTTTCACTATTGTTGTGATTGATCTTCGAGTTATGCGGTTGGTGGATTAGCTACCCATTGGCTATAGTGAGATAACTTGGAAGTGGACTGTCTATATCCATCAGGTTGCTTCAGTGGTGGTGCAGGTCTGTTAGCTGTCCTTGTCTGTGGTCACTTGTGCATTGGCGTGGCTACTTTGAGATGCAAGAATGGATGGCATTGAGTACCTAAATAGTAAGTTATGGGGACCTGTAGAACATGTATCATGATGTCATGGAGAGCTTGATACACATTATAGTGTAAGCATTTGATAGTGATGATGTGGTTTGGAGATCTTGGTGCTATTTGGCATTGATTGTCAATTGGACATGCTATTGATTGTACCTGGAGGTTTTTCAGATCAATAGATGTTTGGTCATGATGCTTGGAAAGCTTGGTGTCACGGTCTAGTGGGAGCTTTAGTAGTGACTATTGATTCATCACTTAGTGGTGAATGATCTTCTTTGGTGTTGCAGATGTTTTTAGGAGGGACTCTTAGATCCTATTGCTACAAAAGAGTTCTTTCGCATTTGCAAGGATACTATTTGAAGATGTACAACATCTTGTAACCATGGAGGATGTTTGGATTCTTTGGCTGAGGTGTTGGTGGTTCTTGATAGTTGATGTTGGTTTAGAGTTTGTTTTCTTGATGTCATGTATACTCTTGCTTGAGCATTAAAGTTTTGGCATGTTGCATTGCTCTTGATACCATAGTTTTTTCACTTGAAGCATGACATCTCCTAAGGGGGAAGTGTAGATCATGATGTCATGATAAGTTATTGTTTCAAATGTTTGGAACTTTGACAGTGGTCTGGCAATTCTCTATGTTTTGGGTGAATTGGTCATATGCTTGAGAACTTCAAGTTTAGTGCAGTTATGCAGTTTGGAGTTTAGCATGAGATGATCAGTTGCTGGTGATCATGGATACATGGATAATAAGGTGAGGCTATGATTCTCATGAGATGAGAAAGGTGCTATTTTCAGCTGAAAGTTTGAGTAGCCTGCACCTTATTTGAATACGAGTTCAACTGAGACCAGTGAGGAGGTTGATTTTGGATGAGTCATGGTGGCTTGTATATCTTGGAGGAGCATTTTTTTTTCTCCCTTGGTCTGCTCAATGGTGAAGTTTATTTGAGAGGTATTTTCCCATTATATCTTTCAAATATGTTATATGCTTTATCTTTCATAGATATGGATCTTGAACTATTTGTGAGGTTCTGGAGGATTCATAGTGGAAGGCAGTCAACATGGTTTATCTTCTTGAGCTTTTGTGTTATATCTTTTTGATGAGAACTGGAGGGAGATGCTTTATGGGCTAATTTATTGAGATGGGAAATGAAGTAGTTTGATCTTCTTTAAGAGGCTTACATCCATGATTTGTTGAACAGTTGGGTGTTGTTATGGCTTTTCCTTTAGGATGTGAAGGAGATCATACTTGACATAGCTGACATTTAGAGATGTGTGTAGAAGGAGGTTTTACAGGTATATGTTGTGCACCATTTCTCTCTTTGGTCTTGGTTCCCTTCCTGGACTTTTTTTTTCATCCTATGTTGGGTGTGAAGAACTTGGAAGAACTATGGAAGACTGTTGAGAGAAATGGTTCATGTAGCAGTTGGTTGTAGGTTATACATTTCATTGTGGATGTTCCTTCGTACTACATGGTTTCATTTCTATGTGATGTGATTGGTAGACTTGTTATGCCATTGATCTTTTAGATTTGGCATTAGCCATGCAGTGGGAGTACTTGTATGTTTTTGGTCTTCATTGACTGGTTGGAACATGGTGCTTGTATCTATGGATGATGGGTTGGCTGTGTTGTTTGGCATGAGTTTACTAATGTGGATACCTTGAAGGTATGGGTGGTTGGATGGAATAGCACGAGCAATGGGTGCTATTTTCAGTCGTGTGGGTTTGATCAGTTGGATGGTTGCAGTTAATTTTTTTGTTGATGTTCTAGCTGATGTTCTATCTTGCTTTTGGAGAATGACTTCATAACTGTATTCACGATTGAGAGATTTGAAGATGTTATAGTGCTGCTTCTGAATGGATGGTGAGCACGATGGAGTGGTGACAGCGTAGTGCATTTACTGTTTGTAGGATTTGATGCTTGTGTTCTTGAGACTGGTGCATATACATCATGGCTCGTTCCTTTTTTCCTATGGTGGATGGTTGGAGTTGTTGCCTGAGTTGGTGGACATCTTGGATTTCATTGCAGGTGTCTTGGGTGGAACACGAAAGCATTGTGTTAGATTCTTGAGTTTGAGTCTGGAGGAAGCTAGTAAGTCTTCGTCAAGTGGGAGATTGTTGGAAAAATATGCCTCAACTTTCTGGCTTGAAATCTCTTAAAGACTTGGCATTTTTCCCTGTGTTCATGCTTCTATCGCTGTACCATTGGGAGCTTTAGCAGGTGGTGCAATTATGCGATGTTACTGCTATATTGCAGGGTGCTTCCTTTACCTTGGTGGTGGCACGGTAAACGTGGTGGTCTGGCAATGTTGTTACCTCCTTATTGTGGAGGCCTTTTGGTCATGGTGTGGCTGCATGGTGAGCTTGGCGGTTAGCTTGGCTGTTTATGGCCATACCCCAGGAGGTTTTGCTCTACCTCATGGTTGGGTGCTGGCACCACCATACCATGGGGGCCTTCTAGCCCTGGCATGGTGGTGCGATGAAAGCACCGCCATACCGCGAGGGTCTTGTTGTTATCAAGCGATTACATGATTGACATGGTGAACAACAACAGGTGCTTACCGCTATACTGCGAAGGCTTCTTCTTTAAGCCATGGTGGTGCAGTTGACAACAAAGGTCAGGCGAGCGATGTAACTGCCATACCACGGGTGCCTCATGGTTGTCTGGCGGTTGTGCGGTGACACCGCCATACCACGAGGGTCTAATTTCAGTGGCGAGGTACTGAGGTAGAAGGAGCTTAAAGCTCGGTTGGCAGGTTTGACTTGACAGTCAACGTGATGGACGAATAGTGCGATGACACGTGGCATGGTGATATTCGTTGATTTTACATCACTATTTTAAATCAACGTGGATTGGCCTAAAACTTTATTCTTTGGAAGAGATATATTTGCATTAAATGAATGATCTGATTCAGGAGGTTGATGGTTTTCTCTATATCCAGATTTAATGTTGGGTGGCTCGATGTGTGTTGCACAACAGTGCACATTATCAAAGTATAATGCAGGTTTGTCGTTGGGGTAATTAAAATACCCTATTGGTTGTCGATTGGTATGACTGAGCAGTTGATCAAGATGTGTTTTTTAGATTGATCAGTGTGTGTGTTCGAGCAGAATGCTTATTGCATTGTAATCGTGAACACTGAGACACACAAAACCTACAAAGATGTGAACCTATGGTGGCCATGAGGCTAGGCTGGCCGAGAGACTGGCTGAGAGAGTTGACTGGTGAGATGAGATGAATTTACAATGTGTGTTGTGTGAGGGTGTTGTAATAGTGTGAGGATTTTGAACTGTTGTTGCCTGTATTCTCCAAATGAAACAAGATGTAACTCCTGTAAGTGCTATAAGCCTGAGATTGTATTGTAACTCTGTTTGTTGTTGAATAATACAATGGTTGGATCTTTTGGAGGGTGGGGTTTTTTACCTGAAAGGGTTTTCCCCACGTAAATCCGTGTGTTCATTAGTTTGTCTTTTCATGCTTATTGATTCTGTAACTTTGAATTTGTACATGGTGTTGAATCTAGTTTAGTCTGCATGTGCTTTTCTCAGAAGGATTAATGGGGGAAACAACTGTGCCTATTTCTACTTTATGGCATAGTAGTTTGTGTCTTTAAGGTGATTTGAAGAAATTAAAGTCACTAAGGCACTGCTGTTCTTAGATGTTTCATTCTAAGTTGCCCGTCTCTTTCCCCAACATTATTAGATAGTGAAATATCCTTATAAATGGTATCATAAAAACAATTTGGGAAAATATTTTTTTATATCTCATAAACCACTCCAATCAGTTTAGGAATTCATGAAAGGAAGCTACTATCTAATTTTTAGCTTTTTTGGTCATTTTTGACCAGTTTATTATTTTTGATTAAGTAGGGTTAGGACTCCGATCCCGTATAAGGGATAGCAAAATAGACTGGAGCAAAAAAAAACCAGTCAAGAAAAATTAAGAACCAAATTAAAAAAACATAGGATACAGACCCACAGATATTACATTTTGCTCATACCCCTTAGCATAATAAAAAATGAACTATCTGCATCGACAAAACACCATAGTAAAGTAGAAATTAGCCCAAACCATAGTCATTTCCAAATATCATCCTTACCAGCTAAGCCATTAACTCATTTCCGAATATCGACCACAAAATAGACTAGACATAAAGTTCATTGCTAACAAAAAACCAGATAACAGTATATGATGCAGGTCAAGAAAGGTGGGCCTTATCAGGCTAATCGATCTTGTAGAAATTACTCAAAACAAGAGGAAATTACAAACGACAACAAGTTCCAATTTTTTTATTATTATTGTATTCAAGGTTTTAGATTGCAATCCATCAGTACATTACACTCACACATCATTATGCCCCCTTACAAGAATTTTCTACACAATCTGAACATTCCAAACTCAATCTCAATAATTTCTTTCCCAACCTCTGTTCCGCACGAACACTCTGTTCTACATTTTTCCGTTCTTCGTTCCACCTTCGACCTTCCAATATTTGTTACCTCTTGCAGTTGATACCAAATTCAAATTTATTTGATCGTTTCCTTTCTGGTATCCAATTTGAATTTGCATCATTGATTTGATCATATAACTACAGTTGCCAAGCATCCAGCAGACCCACCATACCCTTTCCATAATGGTTGCGAGGTAGTGGTTTCAACTGACCCTAACCATCCTGCAACACTGCCAACCATTCATAGCAATGACCACGGGGTTGCAGTTAAATCCCCACATTATTGCACATCGTTCACTACTTTGTCATAGGGTAGCGATTCCCACCATACCGCATGGTGGCAAATACCTTGTTGGGGGCTAGCAGTTCAATTCCCGCATTACCGTGAGCCTCCAGACGTTTCACTGTGGGGTAGAGATAAAAGCTGAAATGAGTTCTCCATGTGCTACCGCAAGCCTCCAGATGTCCCATCGTGAGGTAGCGGTAAGAGCTGACATGAATACAATGTTCACCTGCGGGAGTACGGTAAAGACACCTCTCAAACCAAAATACAAAATTTGAAATAAAATATGTACAAAAAGAAATTACAAATATTTTTGGGTGATGAGGATTGCCCATAATCCTAAGATGCTCCTACATTAGACACCCTAGGTAAATGAAATGTTCCATGAGTGAACAAATCAAGAAAATTTTGGTGTATTCGAGATAGGAATCCCAAACTTCACCAGGTCAAGTGTAATGATCCATGAAGCCTCATCAATTACACAGTTCTTCCATCTGACCAAATACTCCCAATACTCCTTCCCATGGTCTTCTTTGCAATGCATGAATCAACTATTTGATCCACCTCTTCCAATTTATTCTCAGGCAACTGAAGTAACCAATCTGGTACATCCTATGAATGCTAGGAACCAATGCCTTCCTCTTCATGATACTCATACAGATCTGCAACATTGAATATTGGGGAAATATCCACTCCATCTGGAAGTTCAATATCATATGCATTTGATGAAAACTTCCTCAAGATCTTGTAGGGACCTATCTTCTTCCACTTCAATTTATTATATGTTCCCTATGGGAACCTTTCCTTCCTCAAATGTGCCATTACCAGATCACCAAATTGGAATTCCTATACTCTTCAGTGTACATCAAAAATCTCCTTATACTTCTTGACACTTCTCTCCAAACTCTCTTGCCTCTTTATGCAACTCCTGAATATACACAACAAAATATTCTACAACAACACTCCTTCTCCTCAAGTCTGCACTATCTCTCAATTCATCTACTCCCCTTGGGCTGTATCCATACACAATATGAAATGGACTCTTTCATGCACTTATGTTAATGGAAATGTTGTAGGCAAACTCTGCTTGTGGCAACACCAAATCCCATTGACTAGGCTTATCAGCTACCAGATGCTAGTGTGAATATATGCCTTGTACCTAGCTAATTCACTCACTAGGTAATTAGGGGACATATTCACATGTTAAGTTTACTTAGGATATAAGATTCTTTCGAGAAGTCTTAGTTGGCTTTTCTAGAACTTATCTTATCTAGCTAGTATTGCTTTATTCCTAGGTAGTTAGTTTGTTAGTTGTCTCATGTAATAGGATTAAGACACTTGTCATGATATTGTCTAATCCTATCTCTCTACCTTCCTTTATAAGAAAGGCATCTCATGTACGTTAAATCATATTCAACCATGATTCAATCTTGCATTGTTGAAGCAAGCTTTCTTGCCATTTTCTCTCTTGTGGAAGATATTTTGGTCTAGAAATTATTCTTGGGGGTGTTGGGGAGTCACCATTAACTCCCACACCAGACATCTTAACATATTACCTAAACCCATGTTCACCACTTCAGTCTGATCATCAGTTTGTGGATGGTAGGCTGAACTAAACCCCAACTATGTTCCCATTTTCCTCCAAAAATTACGCTAGAAATGACCAAAAAATTTAGTGTCCCTATTTGAGACAATGCTCCTTGGAAAACCATGCAACTGAACTACCTCTTTGGAAAACAAATTAACTATATGTAAAGCATCGCTAGGCTTTTGACAAGGAATAAAATGAACCATTTTTGAAAACCTATCCACCACAACATAAACAGAATCATTACCTCTTTGTGTACATGGCAATCCCAAAACAAAACCCATGCTAATTCATTCCCATGGCCTTTCTAGTATAGGTAATGGTTGATAAAATCTTGTATTTTGCCTCACTCCTTTGGCATGTTGACAAATTCTACAACCCTGCACTATCCTCTTCACATTTGCACTCATTCTTGGCTAATAATAACTCTATGTCAATTGTGCCAACGTCATATCCACTCAGACCTCCACTATCCTTTTCTCTCAACAAATTCTCCCTCATGGAACCTCGAGGTATACACAACCTCTTCCCTTTGAACAACAAGTTCTCCTAAATAAAATGCTTTAACCATGGAGTTTTTTCTACCCCCATCGGGTTCTTACAAGCTTCCCAAGCTTCCCTGAAATCAAAATCCTTTTCATACAGTTCCCCCATAGAATCAAACCCAACAACACTCACTCTCATTTTATTCAACAACAAACATCTCCTACTCAAGGCATCAACAACCCTATTTGATTTCCCACTTCGATGCTTCAAAACAAATGAATAAATTTGAAGAAATTGAACCCATTTCACATGTCTTTGATTCAACTTACCTTGGCTATGGATGAATTGTAAAGCCTAAAGATCAGTGTACAAGACAAAATCCTTGGGTAGTAAATAATGCCTCCATCTCTTAAAGCACCTGTACAATTGCATAAAATTCCTAATCATACATAAAATATTTCCTTTTAGCCTCGTTGAACTTCTCATTAAAATATGCTATGGGTCTTCCCTCTTGACTCAAAACACCTCCTATCATTGTCTCACTTGCATCACAATCAACTTGAAACACCTTTCAAAAATTGGGAAGTGCTAATAGAGGTTGCTCCATCACCTTTTCCTTTAAAGTATTAAAAATTCTTTCTACTGCTACTATCCACACAAATTCTCTTCTAGTACCCTTCATTGTTTCTATTATCGGGGCACAAATACCATTGAAATTCCTTATGAAGTTCCTATAGAAGATCTCCAAGCCATGGAAACTCCTGGCTTCAAATATACTCCTTGGTGAAGGCCAATCAATGATTGCTTTCACTTTCTTTGGGTCCATTTTCAGACTGCTACTAGATACCACAAAAGCCAAATACACTAGTTCTTCCTTCATAAAACTACACTTCTTTAGATTGACCAATAACTTTTCTTCTCTTAATCTTTGCAAAAATAACTGAATATGTTGTAGGTACTCTTCTTTTGACTTACTAAAAATCAAAATATCATCCAAATACACAATTACAAACTTACCAAGATATGGTTTCAAAACTTCATTCATTAGCCTCATGAAAGTACTTGGAGAATTTTTCATCCCAAAAGGCATCACCAATCATTCATACAGTCCATATTTTGTCTTGAAGGTGGTCTTCCACTCATCTCCTTCCCTTATCCTTATCTGAATTATTTAGCTCAACTCAAGCAATCCATCAGATCATCCATTATTGGCAATGGAAACCTATATTTGATTGTTATCTTGTTTATAGCTCTGGATTCCATACACATGCACCATTCTCCACCTTTCTTTGGTGTCAACACTGGTGTAACTGGACGGGGGCTCAAAATTTCTCTAATCAATCCCTTATCCAATAACTCCCATACTTGCCTATTAATCTCTTCATTCTCCATAGGTGTCATCCTATAAGGTGCTTTTTTAGGCAAAATGGCCCTTAGAATTAGATCCATACAATGACTAATATCCCTTATTGGTGGCAATCCATTGGGTAACTCATCCAACAAAATATCTTCATAATTTCCTATTATTTCTTGAATTTCACCTAGCAGCTTGTAGTGTTCCACCACTCTGCTAATTCATTTTCACTGGGTTTGTAGGTCTGATTTTTGTTTTAGTTTGATATTTCTCTTTCTTGTCTTTGAGTTGTTGCCAATAATTCTAGAAGGGGACTAAAGAGCATATACATAAAGGAAACTCAAATAAACTAAGCTACTGAAACAACTTGAGTACATTGCTCATTTCAGTGTCCAAATATAATTTCTTCATTACATAATAAAATGCTTACAATAGATAACTTACATCAGATTCGAAACTAAATAATATGAGACGAAACACAAAAAGTCCACACCTTATCACCCTCAAGCAAATGGGCAAGTGGAAGTCACCAATAGGGAAATTGAAAAGATCCTCACAAAGATGGTGCAGCTTCATAGGAAGGATTGAGCAACCAGATTACCTGAGGCAGTTTGGGCTTATAGAACAACTTGGAAGACCACAACATGCTTTATACCATGTGAACTAGTGTATGGTAAGAATACAATACTTCTTATAGAATTTGAGAATAAGAAATTGAGGACAACAGTCAAATTGGGCATGGATTTGTCCATAGCACAACAAGAAATATTGTACAACCTGAAAGCATTGGATGAAATTAGAATGGAAGCCATACACCACACTGAAGTTTGTCCAAAATCAATGGATCTATTGGCCTCCTTTAATGATTCAATAACTAGAACCTTAAATTTTTAACTCAGAGACTAGACATATGTACTGAATAGCTAACTTTATCATCATGAAGGTTCATTTAATTGTCAACCTAGGGATGTGAACTTGAAATGGGTCGGCACAGTATTTGTACTAGGTTTCTATTATAGCCATATTCATTCTACAACTAGAAAATACATGATGTTGAAAGTAAATTGCCTGAAAGGAAGTAACATAAGCATAAACTAGCAAATTTACTGAACTAAAATGCATGATAGAAATAGAAATCCTAGCAAACGGATAGGAAACTAGTTTGGCTATAGGAACAATCACAAAATGGAATTCTAGTGGCTGCTGGAACAAACAGTTTTCCAGAATTGTAACTATTACTGAATAGAAAAATAACTACTGAGCTAAAAGGATGGAATCCTCACCAAGTGACCCCTCTTGGGTGAGTTTCCCTTGAAACTAACTCAAATGTAGCAAACTTATAACTTCATTTTATTCATTGAAAATGCGATTACAATGGAACTGTAACATAGTTGTATTACTTGAAAATTAGAAATGCGAGTACAACATCAGATCAATCAACCTTCTAAGAAGGATTATTCGAGTCTTATTTATAGAAGGAAAAATTACTAACTAACTAACAACCTAGGTAGTCAACTCCAACAAATTAGGAGGATGCCACTTTATTGAAAACATGGAAAGAGGAAAGGAGGTTATGCATGTGCAGGATTTGGTCAAGCCAGTCTTTCCTGAACACAGATTTAGCATAACAACACCTCCTATATTCGCTCAACTAACAAGTATGATCATTTAAAAGGAAATTACATTCTTTAATTTGAACTAGGATTTTCCCTCTATTCACCTCTTAATGACCACCTTCTTGACTTCATGGCAACCGACCAGTTGGCAAAAACTTCCTCAACTTTGTAGGCTCTAATTACATTTGCATAATAACATTAGCATGCACAAACAATTGCATATCTATAACTACCTTAAAGTAACATTCATTAATCCACATGTAAAATTAACATAGATAATTCGCATAGCATGTTAATGTCTTTAAAAGTCGCAAAAATAAACTTATGCCTAATGTCTATGGTTTTGAGGAAATGACATGGAAAAGGCCAACAACCAAGTGTCAAAGTCTATGGTAATCAACAAAAAATAGATAATAAACCCTATCAATATTGATCCATTGATTGGAATCATCACTCCCCCCAACCTAAGGTTTTGTTGGTCCTCCAACAGAGGAAGTACTACTCCTTTGCCTAGTCAATACTCTAAAGTCTACAACTTCCAACTGCCCCACATCAATTTCTACAGTGTCTAAATTGGGGTCCCAATAGAACCCTTGCTTGCTCTCCAACCCGCTCCATCTTTGCCTTTTTGCAGCTATATCATACTGATAATACCTGAAATCTGGCACATGCCATAATAATGTAGGTGGCTGGAAGGTTAATGGAAGCCAAAATTATTGTTTGATCCTTCCAAGTTGTATATATCGGTCAACTCTTTTGCATGTTGCAACATTGTTTTGCAAAGAGTGAGGTTCGACTTGCTTCAACTTGTAACACTAAGGAAAAATAGAAGACAAGAAGGTTAAACAATTCTACATGTAATTAACTCTAAATCTAACCTACGCTAACAACAAAGAACAATGGAAATAGAAACATAAATACAAGAAATATCTCATCGAACATCTGTATAATTCCATGAATAACCTCAATTGCACTTCTCCATTTTTCCGTATTATAATAATTGCCCTCAGATTTTAACAAGTATGCAAGTATGGCCTATATGATAATGATTTAGCAAAATATCAAAGATTCTTGAATAAGCTTCCTAAAAGTATAAAGATTTTAAGAGGAGCAATAATGACAAAGGTCATGTCAATTTATAGAAAATTTATTTTTGAACGATCAGCTCATATTCAAAAGACAGATTGACGATTGAGATTAATGAATGCCATGCGATAGAGATTGAGTGTTAGTAATAACGTGAGTGAAAAAGTATGCATGATAGAGATTAAACTAAATAATAATTTAATCTGGTTGAGACTGCTCGAAATTTAGAAGAATAGAGATTGTATGTGAAAGATAAAGAAGAAACGTTGTGTTGGAACACACAAATGAATGAATGAATTAAATAAAGTTATTTAATTAATAACAGTTTGCACGCAAAATAATAAGACTGACTGATTAAACCAGAAAGTATGTTTGTTAGAAATAAGCAGATATTTTAATTTAGGAGATAACTGACTGATTAAATCTCGACTTAAGTGGTAAATGAATAATTAGATAACTAAGTGATTATCTAATCACTAAGGACTATGTGAGGAATAATTATTTTTATGAATTAAATAGTTTATTTAATTCAACATTCAAAATTTGGAGATTAAATTAAATAAATAAAGATTTATTTAATTGACTGGAGAAAAAGCTAATGAATAATTAAATAATTCAAAATGAATAGTTAATTATAGGTGGAAATGTGATGGGGGTAAATTAAATAATAATTTATTTAATTTTAGAAAGAGGATTAATTAATTAGCGACGTAATTAAATAAATAATATTTATTTAATTAATCAGGATTGAAATAAAGGTAATAATGAATTAATAAAATAATTAAAGTTATTTAATTAATAGAGGATAGGTTTTAGAAAATAATTAAATAATTAACATTATTTAATCATGACCATGAATATTAGAAATATGTCGAAAATGGTGTTGCAGGCTTTGACCAATTTTTGGTGTCTACAGTTTATCGTGTTGTGTTAAAGAAAATCAGTTAAAACATGCCCCAGTCATGCCCTAGTGTGAAATAGGTTAGGGTATGCCCCCTCGGGCAAATGTTCCCGATTAGGTAATTTGATAGACAAAAGTTCAATTTTGGTGAAAGAAATCGATTTTGAAGTGATTTGGTATGTAAAATGGATGTCAAAACTTGGCAAATAGTGCGTCCAGTACATAATGTTGAAGAAAAACCCATTGAAACCCTAGGTATAAATAGAAATTGGGTGGAAAAACAAATCATTTGCACCACTAGACTTTGACAAAACCTTGACCTTGCCCTAGAGCTCGCAACGAAGATGTCTCCCATTCCATACATAGAGCAATTTGGTTACCACATTTGGACCTTTAGACACCTAGTTGATGCGGGACCCCCGGTATGTACCCCTGAATCGCCTTTTGAATTTTTAATTTTGAGGCACTTAAAATTTAATTTGCATATGCATCATTTTAGGATCAACGCATATGCGTTCGTACGTGACACATGTGCTCGCGAAATGACGCATATGTGCAATCATGCCTAGGTCCATTTAGGTCATTTAGGTTAATCAACACATTTGAATTTGTGTGCACCACATATGTATGAATGCATCACATTTATGAATAACAGTGTCACATGTAGAATAGAGCAACACATTTAGGATAATGCACCGCATTTGTAATTATGTGACGCATATGCATGGTAGGTAGGTGTACTTGGCTCTATGATGCATTTGTGTTAAAACAATGCATCTGCATGTTTAAATGACACACTTGAGTTTTTGCAACACATGTGCAAATTAGAATGATGCATGTGAAAAATTGCACCGCATTTGATATTAAAACGATGCATTTTCCTGTCAAGTTTTTGTGATGAAAAAATGAGTGTTTTGTATGTTTGACACAAAATATTTTGATGCATTTGCAGACTAAATTGGATCCTATATATACTCGGGAGTCGAGGCCGACCACTTATGAGCTATGAGACCAGTTGGTGAGTGTTGAGTCACAATTGATATGGAGTCTAGGGTAGCATCATGTTTGCACTATGCCCACCGTTCGGGCTAACAAAGGTATGTTGACTGCTTTCTATGAGAGATGGCATTCAGAGACCTCCTCTTTTCACCTGCCTACTAGAGAGGCTACAATTACTTTAGAGGATATTTATAGGATTTTGAGATTTCCTATTAGGGGTGAGAGAGTGATGTATGCTACTCGGAGAGGGTATAGTGAGATCACTCGGTTTTACGTATATGATGATATTAGACAGCTTGGTATTGAGCAATATGAGATTAGATGGCATATACTTGCAAAGAGATATGAGAGAATTGATTGTATGTTGTGTACATTGATTGCCAGGTTTGTCATTCCTGATCATCGAGGTCATGGTTTTCCTATTGGGTGGGGGGAGATGTTGGTTGGGATGTTAGAGCGTCAGGTAGTATATGCATGGGACCCGTGTTTACTAGCCATGTTGTATTTTCATTTACATGACATAGCATATAGAGATGCATAGTCGATGAGCCGTGGGACTACTCTACTGATGATCCGGATGGGCGAACACATTATTGTGTTCTATCCCCTAGTGACATTTGATTTAGACGCTAGATCCCCATATGTTTACCGTTATGTGGGGACCATTACCCGGAGCCATGTTGGTGACATAGGTTACTAGAGACAGGCCATAGACACACTTGGTCAGTTTATTTGGAGACCTTATATGGATTGTGCTTGATGGAGAGATGAGGATAGGCATTTACCCTTTTGCAAACAAACACAGTATCTGATCGGGAGGACTATAGCGAGTGTTCATATTATTGAGAGACACCTGCCAGATCAAGTATTGAGATAGTTTGGGGAGGTTCAAGATGAGCCTCTGGGGTGTGCTGAGTTCACTTGGTCTTCTAGAGAGGTGTCATTATGGGGGCATATGATTCCTATGGCGACATTAGAGGCAGAAATTTAAGCTTTATAGCTTGAACAGTCGGGTTGGAGAGGTGGTGTAGCAGATCCAGGCACCATTGTAGCATATGATGCTTGGTGGGAAGTTCATAGGCCTATTTCATATACAGATCCAGATCAGCCGGCTCCAGTAGAGAGACGAGGCACAAGACCTAGAGGTTGATGTGGTGGTAGGGCATGTGTTAGAGGTGGAAAAGTTGGTAGAGGTGGAGGTGGGAGAGGTGGTTGATGGGGTCGACAAGAGAGGAGAGGTGGGAGAGGACATAGGTTGTCACCCATCCGTGAGGAGGAGGGTGAGGGAGAGGATGTTCCTATGTTGGAATTTGGTGGTGGAGGGGAGGCAGAGATAGGGGTTGAGGATGCGGCTAAGGAGGCCGTAGGGGAGGAGCATGCAAAGGAGGAAGCCGATGGGGAGGATATGGAGATAGATTCCCTTGGTATGTTAGTAGGCTATCAGGATGATGATGAGGAGGAGGAGGAGGAGGAGGAGACGGGGGAGAAGGAGAGGGAGCTCTGAGATAGGATAGTGCAGTATTGGGATACAAAACTAGGAGAGAGACCACGGTGGGAGGAGGAGGGTCCTAGTGATAAGAGATTAGTGGAGTTACAGGCTCGAGTAGAGGCCTTGGAGGAGAGGGTGAGGGAAATGAATACAGAGTGAGATGTGATGCAGATGGAGAGAGACAGTTCCTACCTAGATAGAGATTAGGTAGTGGCCAGGAGGCAGGAGACGAAGGGTAGGTTTGTTGAGTTGAGGGCCTTATGTACTGGACCGACTATAGCATTTTCTTGGGACTTATTCAAAGTTGGTGATCGAGAGAGATATTACAGAGATCTATATGAGGTAGAGGTACCCCCCGAGAGATGAGCTCCCAACTATTCATAGGCACACAGTGGCAGTTCCCAGAGCAGGTCTCACCCCCTCAGACTCCACATGGGAGTACTGGGAGTACTTATCAATGACATGTTTATATTTGTAGATATTGTATTATGATCATAGAGCCTACAAGCTCCTATTTGGATTGATACATTCTGACATTGTACTATGACACATGATTTTTTTATTGAGCGATATATATATCATTTTTGGTGGCGATTATATGATTTGTAGTTATTTACATGATTATGTAGTGTTCTATATGATTATGCATTGTTCTATTTATGCATGCACATGTTATGGATGATGGTGTTTCCATTATGATGTTTTATTTCCTATGATGATGTGTTTATTCTATGCGATGATGTGTTTATTCTATGTGATGATGAATGCACAGTATTTATAAATGTTGTGTATGCATTCTATGTTTATGATAATGAGATGCAATGTGATTTTATTATGTATAATTCCATGTGTATGTATCTATAATATATACCATTCGTGATTAGTAAATGCATGTAGTCATGATTATCTAGATGTGATGGATATGCATATTTTTGTGTTGTTTTGAAATGAAGCATAGATGTATGGTGTACTATATATATGATGATGTCTACATGATAGTTGTGAAATGAATGCATATGCAGATGACTTCATTTTTTTGTGTCACGGGACTTCTTCATTATGTAGGATAGAAGAAATGTTAGTGCAGATTAATCGAAATGTTAGTATTAGAAATGGTTGTTTAGAAGAATATAGAATCTTCAATATTTTTCCAAATACAAACTAAGCCTTGCATTAAATCATCATTGGGTGGGACATGAAACAAATGGATAGTAAACACCATGATATAAGATAGACCAAGGTGTACAAAGTCATTCACTTTATAAAAATAGACAGTTGTAGACAAGGAGTGTCCTAACTCATACTAAGGGAAAAATTGCCCCAGTCTTTTTGTCAAGACAAACCACAAACAACAATCAAAGATAAAAACATAGTCAGGATATATTATTGCTCCTCTATATCCTTCATGGGAGATCCTTGAGAAAGCTAGTAACCTGACTTGAAAACCAAGTTTAAAAGACAGTCGACAGACAACAGTCAAAGAAAAATAATCTTGAAACTTCCTTGCTTCTCTAAATCCTTCATGGGACATCCTCGAGAAAACTAGTAACAGGACTTGAAGATAAATCCAAATGAAAAGATAAGACAAAATAAGTCATAAAGTCAAAAGCCAGTAAGAATATTTGCCAAAATTTGATCTGTTGTTGTTTGTTTGATAAGTTGATTGTTTGATAAAGCCTGATGTCAGGGATGGTACATACTGTATAAGATGTTGAGTCTGGTTTCGATTTTGTGACTATCTATATAAGGCATGGCAAAGCCTGGTTTCAGAAAGACATGTATCTTATAAGACATTGATTCTTATGTTGTTGATGCGACAAGTTACATAAGGCTATGATGATTGTTTGCCTGAATGATAATGTCCATTACCAAGAAGGACACATCTTGTACAAGACATAAGTTGATTGTTTTGACAATTTTTTGGTTTTGACTTGATGACTTTGTTGACCTATTTGTCTTGTTAATGTGTGACTTGTCTTGATGCTCTGACCATTTTTTGTGTGTGTGATGACACTGTATGACTCATGTTGACATGACGTACCCTAAAGGAATGACCTAGTGCGGCCTTGAGGGCTCATCAAGTGATAGCCTTGCTTACGTCTAGTCGTAGAGGCAACGTAGTTTGACTATGTCTACGAATGACTTGACACAATTGACTCTAACTATGTTTTTAGGATTTTTGACATGTTTTGATTTTTTTTATCTTTTTTGGAGTTTTATGATGTTTTTGAATTTTTTTTAGGACATTTTATTATGTTTTTGGGTTTTTTTGTAGGACATCTTTATGGCGCTGGAATAGAAAGTGTAAGGTCAAAAATATGTAGGTCAAGTATTGCCCCTAGTCGGTTATACGATCAATAGGATGGAATGGGGATGTGGAGGGATCTTGATGTCAATCGTTCCAAGTTATGGAAAGGAAAACATATTTTTTATGGGTATAATGATAGGAAAAATCAGATTGGAATAATGGTAGATGAAGGAGCGAAGTTGACTACACATGGTACTTATCCAAAGTGCCACCAAATTGGTTTTCACTATTGGACGAATTATTTCTTTTTACCATTTTGGTGGATTTTTCAAAAAAAATTGGTGTTACAAAGACGCCTGTTTGCTAGGTTTTCATCTAGGTAACAATTTTTTTTGTATTTTTTTGATTAACACAAAGGCTCACAGAAGCTATGCATAAAACCTCTTCAGATGAAGGCTGTTGATTGGTTATGATAGTGGTTCTCCTTCAAGGGTAGAGAGTTGATATGCTCCTGATCCAAAGGCTTTTGTAACAATGTAAGGTCCTAACTAGTTTGGTTCAAATTTTCCTAGTTTTTCTCTTTCTGCTTGATTCTTTGGATTTTCCATTAAGACCAAGTCACCAATGTCCAAGTGTCGATTCAAAAAATTCATGTTATAGCTGCGACAAAGATGGTTTTGATATGCTTGAAGATGATCTAGCGACTTTTGTCTTCATTTGTCTAGGAATTCTAACTCATGTAGTCTTGATACATGGTACTCTTCATCGTCAATATGACATTTCAAAGATACCCTTAGGGAAGGAATTTCAACCTCTATAGGTAAGATGGCTTCATAACTGAATACCAAGGAGTATGGAGTGGCACCAGTGGGAGTGTGGATGCTAGTGCGGTAAGCCCAAAGGGTTGGATTAAGCTGTGAATGTCAGTCACGACCAACGTCATTGATAGTCTTTTTGAGGATTCTAATGATTGTTTTATTAGATGCCTCAGCTTGGTCGTTACCTTGTGGATAATAGGGAGTGGAGAAATGATGTTGGATATGGAATTCTTCACAAAGATGGTGGACTTCCTGGTTTTCAAATGGGAAACCATTATTTGTGATGATGGATTGAGGAACACCATACCGAAAAATGATGTAATTGAGGATAAACATGGAAATTTGAGTGTCGATAATGTAGGTCATAGGAATAGCCTCGATCCACTTGGTGAAGTATTCGATTACAGTTATGATGAACTTATGGCCATTGGAGGATGCAGGATGTATCTTACCTATGAGGTCAAGTCCCCATTGGGCAAAGAGCCATGGTGAAGTTATCAGATGAAGCTCTTATGTTGGCGCATGTATTAAGTATCCGTGTATTTGACACTGTCAACATTTGTTGACAAAGATGTATGAGTCCTTTTCCATGGTAGGCCAATAATAGCTTAGTCTCATAATATTCTTGGCTAAGGTAGGACTACTAGAATGGATCCACATATACCCTCATGTACCGACTGTAAGGTTGCTTGTGCTTCTCAGCATCGACACATCTCAACAAGGTATTGTCTAGGGCATGTTTATAAAGGGTATCTCCAATGATGGTATATTTAGAAGAATTTCAGATAAAAGTCCTACATTGGTTGTTTGACAGGTCTAGGGGTAGGATTTGGGCATAAAGGTAGTCATATATTTCTTTGTACCATGGGGAAGTGGGACCAACAAGCTCACACACCATCGCAAAATCTGGGATGTCATAGGCAAGGACCAAAAGTTGTTCTACCAAAAACTCGAATTTAGGCATGTTGCTAGGTATATCCAATAATGAACCAACGGTTGCGATAACATCTACTGCCCTATTCTGAATGTGGGGTATTTGTTGAAAACTAATGTTATCAAAATATTTCTTAAAACTATCTGCCATGTGATTATATGGGGCAATTTTCTCATCTTTAGTTTCATACTCGTCATTGATTTGTTAGACTACCAGCTGAGAGTCTTCATAAACTTGTAAATGCCTAATCTTCCATTGGATTGCCATTTTTAGTCCTGTTACAAGGGCCTCATATTCCGCTATGTTGTTTGTGCAAGGAAAAGTGATTCTGAATGACTTAGGAATAGTGTCACCTTGTGGTGTAACAAACAGTATGCCTGCTCCTGAACCACGATTAGTGTGGGACTCGTCAAAGTATAACTTCCATGTGGTTCTTTTGTCAACGGTGAAGATGAACTCATTAAGAAAATCCATAACTAGAGGATGCTCGACCTTAATTGGCATGTCTGCCAATTGATCAATAATAACTTTCCCTTTTATATCTTTGCTTTCTACATACTGGATTCCATATTCACTAAGTATCATTACCCATTTAGCCAATTGGCATGTTAGTGTTGCTTTACTTAGGAGATATTTCAAAGGATCTATCTTGGTGACTAGCATGGTTTGGTGGTTTATCATGTAGCGCCTAAGTTTTTGAGTAGCAAAAACTACTGCAAGACAAGCATGTTCTATGTGACTTTAGTTTATCTCATATCCCACCAAAGTACGACTGATATAGTACACTGTTATTTCATGAACTTCATCATCATTTTGAGCAAGTAAGGCTCCTAGTGCTGATTGCGTTGCTGAAATGTAGACTATCAGAGGTTGTGTATCTATAGGTGGCATTAACACTGGTGGTGTACGCAAGTAATCCTTGATCTTTTGAAAATATTCTTGGCATTTTTCTATCCATACAAATGGTACCCCCTTTTTGAGTAGATGTTGGAATGGATGTATCTTATCTGCTAACTGTACTAGAAGCATTTGATAGACTGTAGTCTCCCTTGTAATGTCCTTAGCTGATTGATGTTAGCTGGTGGAGGCATATCCATTATAGCTTTTACTTTTGCGGGTTCCACTTCAATGCCTCATATAGAAATGATGTATCCTAGAAATTTTCCTGATTGAATGCCAAAGACACATTTTTTTGGATTTAGCCTTACTTTTTTCTTTTTATTAGACTGCAGGAATCGGGTAGCACGACCCCCTATAAACTACAGTGCACCTGGTAAACTTTTTAACGTGATCGGTTGCGTTGGCGCGACACGCCCTTCGGTACCATGGGAGTGGGGGAGACTAGACCTCGTGACCAACCTCCTGCAGCATGAAAGATTTAGCTAGCCTTACTTTTTATTCTTCTAGTCTTTGGAATATATTATCTAGGACTTGCAAGTGATCAAATCTTGTCAATGATTTGGCTATCAAATCATCCACATAGTCTTCCATGAGAGTATGTACAAGATCATGGAATATAGTTTTCATGGCACGTTGGTATGTAGCTCCAACATTTTTGAGCCCAAAAGGCATGACATTCCAACAATATGTTCCCCATGGACATGTGAAATTTGTCTTGTGTTGGTCCTCAGGTGTGATTTTGATTTGATTATATCCAGAGAAACCATCCATGAGGGATAGCATCTCATACCCTATTGTTAGGTCCACTATCATGTCAATGTTTGGCAAAGGGAAGTCATCTTTAGGACATGCCTCTTTTATATCTTTGAAGTCTCTACAAATGTGGATTCCCCTAGATGGTTTCATTACTAGAACCAGATTAGAAATCCATTCTGCATAGTCTATTGATCTGATAAACCCGACATCCAATAGTTTCTTGAGTTTTTCTTTAACTAATAATGCAATTTTTGGGTGCATTTTCCTTTGCTTCTATTTCATGGTCTTAACACCTCATTGTAGCAGAAAATGATGCAATTTAAGGTCAGGATCGAGTCCAGGCATGTCAGCATATGATCATGCAAATTTTATCTATCTTTTTGTAAAGAATTCATGAAACTCTAGTTACTCTATTTTTGTCAAAAATGTTGCAAAATAAATTACCCAAGGATTATCTTTAGTGTTTATGTTTATCTCGACAGATTCTTCCACTAACATTGGTGACTTTCCCTTAGCAACCAAGATAATGTTCAACCCTCCATCCTTGGGTGCCTTAGAGAGGTTTTCGCCCTTGGATGCGTCCTTTATTTTAACTGTTTCATTGTCCAAAGGTGCCTTTCAGTTTTCACCTAGGGACTTGTCATTTTGATTGTTTTCACTGTTTTTCTTCTTATTTTCACTTTTGTGACTGGAAGGGTGAACAGACTCCCCAAAATATTCCATATTATCTAATTCTATGGTAAATCCAACCTTGTGGTCACCACTAGGTATGTCGTCTCACAGTCCCATGAACTCAGCTATTGCTTCATCATTCTCAAATATGTCTAAGATGGGGGTGCCTTATTGATCCCAATCAATAAGCTAGGGATATACTAGGGGCATGTCATCATAAGAGTTATCAAATGTGGAGGATGACAAGGTAAGGATAGATTGGATGACATGGTCACAAAATTTTTGGACTAACTCCTTTTTGTTCTTTTTCCTAGGGATAGGTAGACACTGTGGTGGGACCACTGTAAGGGCTAGGTCATCAGAAGTTGGTTCATTAGGTTCCCAAGAGATGGGATAAAGGGTTTCCCAATAATAAAGCTTGAGCTATTGTTTTTTTGTCAAGGAATTTTGAGGATGGGAGTTAGATGGATTTGGTAAAGGTTTTAGGATTTGGTCAAGTTCCCCAAATAACTTATCTAGGTCCATTATGCTGGTGGAGGAAAGGGAATCCCATTCATATTCGTTTGAGTCAAGGGAGTCACAATAGAATGGTTCAGATGGTTCGTGGGATATCTCGATGTCTTCAAAAGCACTTACTTCCTCTTGTGATGGTGTTGAGGTACTAGGAACACCAATCTTAATCGGTTGAAACCCTCACCCTAGGCCTTTTGGTCATTGAGAGACAATGATTGGCTCAGTCCTTTCATTCTGATGTAGTCCTAACCCACTATGTCCATCATATCCTTTCCTTTGCATTATCATGAAGCCTTTTCCATATTGATCTTTACATATTTGAATAGACGGAGGAGGGTCTTCATTGTCTTCTTTATATAACCAGGAGGTCACATCTTCTTGATCTATAAGTTCTTTACTTAACTCTCCCCATTTTTTGAAGGTCATTGTAGGAGGGACATGTATTGTTACAATAGACTATCTCTTATCTGCTATGGGTAAACCATATGACTTAGGAGGAACCAACTGGTTGACACAAAAGGATGCTTTCATATGATATTCCCCACAACCCTTATCTTGGATCTCAACCTTAGGAGTGGAACATGGTGGTTATGATGCAATGAACTTGGAAAGAGTTGATGGATCAGCATACAAGGATAAGGTGGAGCATGAAGCCTCCTGATTAACTGGCACCTGTCATTGTGGTATTTTGCATAGGCTAGTACAATATTGGAAAGGATCTGGATCACCATTTATTGTGATCTCAGTGCCATTGTATGAGAATTTAAGACACTAATGGTAAGTGAAAGGTACGAATTCCATAGCATGTATCCAAGGTCTACCCAGTAATAGATTATAGGGAAGGACGAGATCCAATACTTGCAAACTAGTGTCCATAACCACAAGGCCAATCCTAATAGGGAGTGTTACAACTCCTTTAGATGATCTTTCCTCATCATCGTATGCCTTAATGACTATGCTCTTAGTGGTATCCACACATTCTTTTTAGAAACCTAATGCCTTAACCAACTTCAAGGTGCAAAGATTCAACCCTACTCCTCCGTCTACCAAAAATCGTCTGACTTTGGTTTGATGGACAAGAACTTCAAGTTGTAATGGTTCATTAAGGTTGGTCTTCTCAGTTGAATAATCCTATTGAGAGAAGGTAGCATGATGAGAATTGGTTAAGTATCCTACCATCTCTTTGAAATGATTGACATCTAAGTTGGTGGGGACATTTGTGCTTTGCAAGGCTTTGTCTAGGATGGATGGCTCGATGATCTGGTGATATAGACAACAATTCCAAGATGGATATTTGTGCTGGGGTCTTCCCCAACTGGTCAAGTAAATTATACTTAGGCTTGGAAGACTGTGGTTGTGGCTCCGATGAAGGACCTAGAATGGTTAACTTAGTTATGTGTGTATTGACAACACATTCAAGACACTTATTTATGGTAATGGTTTGGATATTTTCATCGACAACTCGGATATGATTTATAATTGTACCCTAGTTATCATACTTAGTATTGGAATAATTGGTTGAGGTATTAGTCTTAGTTCCCGAACTGGAGGCCTTTCCTTTCCCATGGTCGTGTAATGGATTTGTGAAGACCTTGTGGTCATTGTTTTTGCTATGTTTTTTCCCATTGACTTCTATGGTTCCGTCTTCAACAAAATCTTGTATGATGTTCTTTAGTTGTCAGCATTGTTGTAAGCTATGTCCCTTAGTTTGATGGTAATCACAAAAGGCATCCCACCATGAGGGTTTAAATTGTCCAGGATCATATTGTTTTGGCTCTAGATGTTGTATGATTTTATGTTTTATCAGCTCTTTGAAAACTGTCTCGATTGGTTTGCCTAAGGGGGTAAAATCATGTTTTGGAAATCTCCTTTGTGGTCGTTGTTGTTGTGAATTTTGGACAAAGTTGGTAGTTTGATCAACACTGTTGGGTATGTCATGAGATAGGTTGCATCCTCTAAAAATAATGACTAGTCTTGTGTGTAGGGTCTTAGCATCAACAATACCGTCATTGGTTACATTTTTGTTCCTGGACCAAAATTTGTTTCTATTGTTAGGGGCGGTTTGGTGTTGAACAATTCAATTCCTACCTGGCATCTTAATTTCCCGTTTGTCAATGAGGGATTTCTCAAGTATAATTCCTTTTTGCACCAAGTCCAGAAAAGAGGTACAACAATGTACTCATAAGTCACTTCTCAGTTTTGGATGAAGATTTTTAATGAATATTGTGACTTTTTATTTCTCTAGTATCTCAACAGGACATCGACTAGCTAAACTCCTCCATCTCTGGAAGAAGGTGGTGAAGTTTTCTTCATCTTCTTGTGTGGTGTGACATAAGGTAGCTCTCGTGATTTCATTGTCAATATTGAAGGAAAAGTGTTCCACAAAATTTTCAGCCATTTTGCCCCATGATTTTATGTTGTATGGAACTTTAGAGAACCATTCCAATGCTATCCCAATAAGGGTTCGCAAAAAAAGTCTCATAAGGTACATTAGGTTGTATGAGATGTCCATGCATGTTGTGGAAAATTCCATTATGTGTTCTAGAGGATTCCTCTTCCCATTATACTTAGCAAAATTCAGTATAATATATCTGTGTGGGAAGGGTGTCATGTATAGTGATTTGTCAAAGGGACATGGACATAAATCTTGCGCTGAAATGGTTCATTTGCGTGACATTGACATACTATCCATTTGTTGTTGGAGGGATTGCATTTGATTTTGTAGAACATCTACCTGTGTTAAAGATGTGTTGGTTGTGTTGTTAGGATCAATGTAAGTGTTCTGAAATGCAATATTCTATGACGAATTTTGATTCGGTGTAGGTATATGTCCTAGTTGTATTGGTGTTGATTTGTGGTATAGCCTATGTCGTGTTTATGCCAATTTTGGGCCTTTTACTTTCGGTATTTGTGCCAAAGGGGTTCAATGAGGATTATCCTACAGTAAAATCTAGGCCTTGTGTTATACCAAATGGTGTTGTGTGTATTGTTGAGGCAGTTTGAGCAGGTATTCCAGATGGTATAGCTGCAGTAATATGAGGAATAGAGACACTCGATGTCATAGTGTTCGTCTCTTGGGTAGCTGAAGTTTTTAGTTTGTGGATGTCAAATCCTGGAGGTAGAGTGGCACCTTCTACTAATAATTTGACTAGATATCTCTAGGGATCTTGTGCCAAATACTCATCTACAAAAGATGCAAACTTGGGATCTTGGATAGCGACACCTATGTCTTCTACAAAAATATGTCCATGTGTGTCTCTAGTGACAAATTTTTCAAGCAAGGCTTTGTGAGGTCTTTCTATCCCTGATGGTATGTTCGAAAAGGGATTGATAAAGTCCTGTGAATCTACCATCTCTCTTTGTTTCTTTTTAGACCTTGTTTCGACCATGAAATATTTTTCTCAAATGAGTTGATCTAAGAATGTTATGATCTAGTCTATGTTTTGGGGATTTTTTGGATATAATGAATGAATGCTGCTATTTTTTTTGGTATTTTATGGCAAATAAGGAATGCTAAAATGATGTTATGCTGGGATATGAAAAAGTCTAAGCAAACTTCTAAGGTAATCAATTCTGAATGATTCTAAAAAGAGGTTACTTACCACCTATAGTTTAACTAAGGCTACAATATTACCTTTGTCAAGGAACCCATGTAGGACTAGGACCAAGAGATAAGGTGAACTCCCAAACTAGACTGATGAGCTGGAAGGATTCACTAGTAGGACAAAATATATTGTTGACAAGTGACAAGGTTCAATGACAATGTTTGTTGAAGCATGGGTTTGTCCAAAGTACAAAAAGTTGACCTATTCTAAGATATGCAAATTTCCTAATATGAAAATAAGTTTCATAACTAAGATGCGTATCACTAAAGCTAAATGACACCTAGAGGATGGAATCGTGTGAAGTATGAGAAAACTTATTGGTTTTTGTCCAAGGGTGACTGTGAAAATTATAAACTGATATGACTGTTTGGTTTCAGACTGTGATAGTGAATTCTAGTTTTTTGGTTCTCAAGAAAATGTGGTTCAAGTTTGTAGATGCGTCGCAAGATTTATCAGATGTGTTTCGAGGGGTCATATGCAGTTTTTTGCTAAACTAGGTCTTGGTTTTATGACAGGAAAATGTGACTCACTATGACAGATGCAACTAACTTTTATACAAATGTGACTCACTATGAAAAATGCAACTCAAGATGATAGATGTGGTTGAATGTTAAATAGATGCAACTCAATTTTTTTGGTAAATGACAGTGGACTTAGTTTCGACAGTTGTGAGTTTATGGTTAATATATGTGACTCTATTTTACAAATGTAGTTCTCTAATTAATAGATATGACTCTATTTGACAGTTGCGGTTTTCTGATGAACTGGGGTTTAGACTAACTTTATTTCGTGATCAAATTTTGGCAAATGTAGATAATCTAAAAAAAAAAACTATTTTGGTTTGATAATCATGAACGTGTATATTTATAGAAAACATGTACAATCCTAAGGCTAGCAATGACAATACTTTCTGAATTCTCACTTGGGTTTCCCTAGCTACACTTATTTAGAGCGGATGACTAGAAGCTTGACCACACTAGCTCCCCTCCATGACACACACTTCTTGGGTTAGCCAAGATTCAGTTCCCATGACTCTCCCATGGCAAACTTTTCATCTCTACTAAGAACCGTATGAACTTGAGATGGCTTCAGAAGTCTGACCTCTTGCACCAGGAAATAGGGGTTTTTGATTAATCTATAAACAATTTGGATAATTAGTATGGGCACCCATTCAGAAGGCCACGCAAGAGGCAAGATTATCCCAGTTTGTAGAGGTTACACTCTACAGGTTTTGACGCACCACTAGGGTACTAGGGGAATCAATTGCTGGTCTACAAGAGCTCTTGTAATGCTAAGCTTTCATCAACATTAGAATTTCTATACCGGTTGGGAGTAGCTTAGCTTTAGCTCATCACCAGTTATGAGTCACTTTGGGGTGAGTACTTTTTCCCAGCAAAGCAGACCCAAATTCTAGAGTCAATAACAGTTTCTCTTACACCTAGAATCTCACAAATGTGCAAGGGGAGAGGATACTTATGTTACCAAATCGGGTTCTAATCTAACAATTTGTGCAAATACATCAAACACAGAAAACAGTGATTCTTTTTAAACCCAAATGATGATTATCTATTCTACTCAAGCAATTCGTTTATTTAAAAAAAAAAATCTTCGACTTTGGTCCTGCAAATGAATCATTAGTAGTTTTTGCAAATTTCTTCAACAAAGGTTCTGCAAGATGAGTGATTAGTAGTTTGGATTTTTTCTCTGTCTTCGTCAATCATCCAGCAAAAGATTTTGTATGATTGTATTCTACAAATCATCCTGCAAATTCTATGTTAACTCCCCTAAAACACAAGCTGCAAACTCGAAATTAGTTGTAAAAAAAGATTAAAAATAAAAATGAAACACAAAATTTTGAAAAACTTATTACCAGTCAGATGCATCGCAGAATAGAAGATGCATCACAAAATGTCATATGTGGCTTAGAATGTCAGTTGTGTCATTTCATACTACAAATGTGTCTCTTCATACCTGTACCTACAAAATTCAAACTCCTTATGGATTTTGAAGACGGTGTCTTCACATCGGGTTCACCAATGTAACGCTAAGGAAAAATAGAAGACAAGAAGGTTAAGGAATTCTACATGTAATTAACTCTAAATCTAACCTACGCTAACAACAAAGAAAAATGGAATCAAAAGCTACAAGAAAGATCTCACCGAACATCTATATAATTCCATGAATAACCTCGATTGCACTTCTCCATTTTTCCTTATTATAATAATTTCCCTTAGATTTTAACAAGTATGCAAGTATGTGTAAGGACTGAAAAAAATCATTTACTAATTAGATCCTTTAGTTTCCAAAATAATTTAATAAAATAAATTAATGATGAAAAGGTGCAGAATAAGAAGAATAATTTAATTACTTCCATCACTGTATTCAAATGGAATAACATACATCAATGAGTCAAAGTATATCTAAACAAGGTTATGCCATTACAAGATATTGTCATATAGTCTTACACAAGATTTATCATATCAACAATGCATGTAAATTCAAATACCGTGATGTAAATAAAGGAAATATCAAGATCATAAAGGCATCCACAAGAGAACCATAACATAAAGAATTTCATGAGTGGAAAACCCTCGTAGGGATGAAAAACCACTTTTAAAAATGCCTCACTGGATTAATGAAATGCCTCACTGGAAGAGCCTTACTGGATACAAAATATTAATGGTTACATGTTGCCTCACAGGCAATGATCATACTGTCACATTGACATGACCATTCTTTGCATATTTCTAGATATCATGAAGATCACCCGTACATGGAGCATAAGGAAGTTCTTTTATAGTTTACTCAAGTCAAGAAGCAACATTTTCAAGTTTCACTAATGCATCATCCTTGCATATTAATATTACAGTAATGCCAACTCTACCATTAATTTGCCCCCAATTATTTATAAATAAGGCCTTTCTACCTCCAATGACCTCTCAAATATCATACAAGTACACTGAAAGCCATAAGTCAATCATATAAAGCTTCATGCAAGTAATCCTAAGCTTGTTAGGAGGCACACATGCCTATGCAATTATAACAAGAATGTTTACTTCTAAACTCATTGATTCATGGAGTTTTCAACAATAAGAGAATAATACTATAAAAGAGTTAAGAAGGTATAACCCATGTATGTATTGGAATACATATATAAGCTAATGAATATATATGAGTATACATTCTTATGCAAATTCAACTCAAGATCAACTAAATGAGTAATTACAATAAATAAACGAGATTCCTTAATTATCATTCAAGGGATGTACTATAAAATCTATACTTTTATATTCTTTTAGAACAAGCATAAGCTCTATTTGACAAGAACAGTAAATATAGACTCGCATCTCTTTCCTTCATGCCTCTAATATTAATCATGCGAGTTGATCTCTAGGATATTTACAACTTCATGCTTTAAATATAGGTCATTCTTCTTAGATCTAAACAAACATTTCATGCTTACATATTTATGGGTTAATGACTAAATTTAATATTCCATATGTGCTACTAAGAAATTAGATCATAACAAGAGGGCATACATGTATTATAAATACATCATCCTAATTTATTTATGACATTTCATTAAAAATATTAAATCAGGTTATTTATATACAAGAGAATCAAGTATGGAGAGAATTCCAATCTCTAGTTTAAGTGTTGGACCTTTCAAGTTAATTTCTTCATTAAATCATGGATTTGCAACAACCCTTCAGTAAAGAATTTGGGCATTTAAACTGGAATTAATGTAGTAAGGTGTCTCTAGGATATGCATGACGCTAATGATGGATTTGTATATGCATTCAAGTATCTTTTTGGAATCAGTTACTTTTCCAAGTTCGCTATCTAATTTCATAATAAAATTAGTTCATAGGAAAATAATTCTACATTCAATTTTATTACATTTCTCAAGGAATCCATTAAAATCAACCACAATACACCAAAAGGATTACAACCAAGTAGAAGTATAAGCAATTAAAGAGGGAAATATTTAGTAGTATAATTACTCCAAATTCGAGAGAACAAAAGGGTAAAATATTTACCATTTTTAAATAGAGAATTTGATCGTTCTAATATGTTTTTAATCATCCACTCTTGTCATAGAATATTCTTACTTTTATTCATAAAGTAATTGCAATTGTTTGTATTGAGAGAATATACTTTCATATAAAGGAAAGAAAAGAAAATCATATCATTCAGCTAATGTTATACATTCAGAACAACATCAGACATACACTTCTCTTCCTCGAAATAGGGGTGTTTATATTCCTTATTACCTATTTGCATATATATATTTATTTAAATATATTTCTATATAAATACTAGTGTACGTGGTCACAAAATTTTCTTTTATATCCATTGAGAATATTACCATTGCAACCAAACCATTATGTAATCTACAACAATATACACATAAATAAATAAATATAATTGCATAGGTTTATATATATTTTCATATATTTTAAAATGTGATTTTAATATATATATATACATTGCATATATTTGTATATTTATGTATATATATATTTATATAAATACAAAATCAAAATAAATTGTTGTGCATTCACCCAACTATCTTATTTTTCCCAAATAAAAGTATACAACAAAAGGGATATATATACATACTTACATATATATATAAAGTATTAATAAAAATATGCATATTAAATTCGGCTTATAGTTTCCAAAGCGCTTAGAAATATACATATATAGGCATTATCTGTGTATATTTATATATGAGGATATATATATATATATATATATATGTATACATATATTTCATTCACGTAATCTGAATTTCATTTCTAGTTCAGAAATGTGCAAAAGTTGGGAATATAACAGGTATAAAATTAGATATATTTATATATTTGAAAATATATAATTATATAAACTTTAATACAACAGGAAGAGAAAAAAAAGAAAGATTGTATAGTTGGAACCATGAATTTCATACAACAAGCACCTAACTTTTAGTAAACATGAACAAACAATTCATTTTATTTTATTCATTTTAGTGATTGTGGGGAGGGTGTTGCCCCCACAAGCAACGTTCCCATGGGGGGCCGCAGGTTGTCCAAGCAACAATCCCCACATTTTACAATCTAAAAAAAAAACAAATACAATCACTAAAACATACCTACTTCGGCCAGTTATTGATTCAATTTGGGTTTTATTCACAGTTAAAATAAATAGCAGTAATATATATATATATTTACATATATAGGCATTATCTGTGCATATTTATATATGAGGATATATATATATATATATTTCATTCACGTAATCTGGATTTCATTTCCAGTTTAGAAATGTACAAAAGTTGGGAATACAACAGGTATAAAATTAGATATATTTATATATTTGCAAATATATAATTATATGAAATTTAATACAAGAGGAAGAGAAAAAAAAGAAAGATTGTACAGCTGGAACCATGAATTTCATACAGCAAGCACCTAATTTTTAGTAAACATGAACAAACAATTTTCAAGAGATTCTTTCTAATCTTTCACAGTGAGTTTTTTTATGCTTTCAATAAAAAATTAAATGCATTGGAATGGATTAAAACCTGGAGTTCGCTTTCCCTTGAACTTGATTGAAGAACCCCAGCTGTAGGATCTCCTTTGCTCCATGGTTCTTCCTGTATCCTCTTTCCCTCTCATTTCTATATCTTATTTTGCAAAGCTACAGATAAAAGAACAACCCCTTTCTTGCCCCCATATTTTCCAGTTTTTGTAGAGCAAAACCAAAAGATTGCCAAGATACAGTTATGCTTTCTTGTTAATCTATTTCTCATTTTAAAGTTTTCCTCTCATTTCTCGTGACCTAATCTTGAAAATAGAGAATTAAATAAAATTTATTTTATGCACAATATTTATCCCCCAATTAAATATTAAAAAGTAGTTCCTATTTTAATTACAAATGAGCATTTCTCCTCAAAAATAATTAAATAAGCCATTATAATTTGCAATTAAATATTTATTCAAATAAACAATAACAAGCATTATCAATAAATGGAGAAATGTATTTTCTAAAATATAATTTATTTATTTATTCCTTTTCACTTTTACTTCCTTATAAATTAATTTAATAAGAAATTTTAAAATGCGAACCGTAAAAATAGGGGTCGTGACACTATGGCCTATATGATAATGATTTAGCAAAATATCAAAGATTCTTGAATAAGCTTTCTAAAAGTATAAAGATTTTGGGAGGAGCAATAATGACAAGGGTCGGGTCAATTTATAGAAAATTGATTTTTGAATGATCGGCTCAGATTCAAAAGATAGATCGACGATTGAGATTAATGAATGCCATGTGATAGAGATTCGATGTTAGTAATAACGCAAGTGAAAAATTCTGCATGATAGAGATTAAATAAAATAATAATTTAATCTGGTGTTGAGACTGTTCGAAATTTAGAAGAATAGAGATTGTATGTCAAAGATAAAGAAGAAACGTTGTGTTTGAACGTATGAATGAATTAAATAAAGTTATTTAATTATAATAGTTTGCACGTAGAAGAATAAGACTGACTAATTAAACTAGAAAGTTTGTTCGTCAGAAATAAACAGATATTAAATCAAGAGATAACTGTCTGATTAAATCTCGACTTAAGCGATAAACGAATAATTAGATAACTAAGTGATTATCTAATTGTTACCAGATTTTACTTACAGCTTAATCAGGTAGAGCTTGTTGATTTTAAACTGAGGAAAGGGGTACATTTTAAATCTTTCTTTCATTACATTCAATTGCATAAATGAAATAACCTAAAAGATTACATTTTACATTACTACATCCATATGTATGCATGTAACAGAAGAAGGATTCACACAAGTATTTTTGTACAAAATAGTAATATTTATTGAATGTAGAAATGTACATTGTCTCACACAAGTCGTGATACTGACCATAACTTATTCAATGCAAATAAAGGAAAATATATACATGAATAAGTAAAATGTGTATGTAAAGAAAGAAACCAGTCATTGTCTAGAATGACTGGTTCTGGATGTGTCATCTTGTCTGTTGCTGCCCCAAGTTGCTTGTGTCCTTCCTAGCTCTGTGTTGCTCCTAGTCCTGCATCTAGAAAAAGCAATGGTATTAGAGAAATGCTCTAAGCAATGAAAGGCTTCAAACTATACATGAACATACACCTATGCATATATATATTGATCTCCATATGCATTGAAAAAGCTAAGTCATACTTCAGGTGTCCAAAAAAATATCAAAGCCATTATACACATCCAAACTACACATTGTTTTTTAACTTGTTTGCTTCATGTGCAGATACCGGAAAAATAATGTTGTTGTTTTGGTCATTTAATAACAACATGTGGGTTAAAATGTGGCTCCCACGAGGGTTGATCCCAACATGCTATTATATTTTGTGTTTTAATAGAGGTAAGTGTGTATCATCCATACCATGGTAATCTAATCAACCAGCTATCTATTACCTAGGACAACGATTTGATGAAGTCTTTGTCATAAGCAATACATAACTACTCAATGAGATTATAGTGATATGGATGATGTAGTGAAAAGAAAAGAAAAGTAAACATCATCAACATCTTCTATTCACAAGGTACCAAAATCTTTGAAGATTACAGTATATCAATGTAGGCTATTACAATAATAACAGGTAAAAGAAAGTGATCATAAAGAGATCAACTCTAAAATATATTTGAGACAGAGTAACACCAAGTGTAAAAGACAAAGAGAAACCACCATGACAAATGCATAAACAAAGTGTATGGCAGTCCACATGATAGAGGAATAGGGGTATTAAGGACAGTCATGTGGATGCTAAAGAAAGTGATATAAATTATAGGGGTTGTGTAAAGGCACTAGGCAATGACTTTAAGATAGAGGATAGTGACTTTGTTCACAAAGTGGTCATCATGAGGATTGTCATAGGTTTGAATGGGGATCTTTTTGCTAGAATATGGAATAACTAAGTTCTAGAATGGCTTGAGATGTTTAGATTCTTGGTTTTTCTCTCACTAGATCTATAGTTTCTTAGTGACCTAAGGTCATAGGGAGTGACATAAGTTGCTCTCAGGCAGAATTGAAAAAGGGAACTTCGCAACCATAAATAAAAGAAGTTATGCAACCACGTAAGGGAAATATTTTGATCATTGATATAAGATAGTCTCAAGGACAAAAAGTATTGAAGGGGAGTTACAATCCTAAAATGATAAAGTTATAGTTACAAGTGACCAGTGTCTTGATGAAGTGGCAACTCTTTCTACAAATTGATCAGTCATTTCAAATTTATCAATCTTGTGGTCACTTTTTTCAAGAAGCAAATGAAGCATTTAAAGAAAAATATTTAACATGATAGAGGAGTAGTTGCAGGTTAATGGGGAGATCAGCAAAAAGCACATAACAGTTTTGGTCATTTCATAGGTGTTGTTCCAGAGTGCAAAGAAGAGATGTTAACATCATGAGTGTAGAGCTAGAAGCATCATACAATGAATAGTTGAAATAATATAAAGCATAGAGCTCTGGAAAGGGTTATTCATGGTTGAGGATACTATATAGTCATAGTAGCATGCAAGTAATTATGAAAAGACATAATGACAGTGCTTATAATGAATTCCCAATATGACAGCAAGATTTCACGATTTTGCTATAACAGTGTAATTATGAAGGTTTGGTTGGGTGGTAATTATGATTTGACAGGGCAGGGTATAATTATATGCTATGCAAAATATCAACATTAATTTACAGTAATGAAATAAATGAACTAAAGATAATTAAGATATAACAGATTGGTGTGTATGTACCTAAAAACTTCGAGTATCTATTGCAAAGAATGTGGAGAAAGTATCGGTTACCTTTTTAAAAGTACAGTTCAGCAATTAATTGAAGTGGTGGTGAAGTGAAGTGATGGTGGAATTATGTAAGAGAGAGAAAGGTGGAGATGGATGGGTGGATGAATTGATGAAGAAGTTGACTCCCATAAAAGTGGAAGTCTTTATTATGATATAATACATACCTAATTAGTCAGAAGGATGGACACTAGGTCCACTTCCTTCGACTACAGGAAGTTCGGGAGTTTGGTGCTGAGTAAATTGTTGGATGAATTCCTTCTTGGAAGTTGACTTATGATACAAACTGAGGTGATGACCATTAACAAGCAGCTTAAATCAAATGGGGTCAATGGTTGTGAGTTGAACAACACAATTAGAGAATACTTCAGCAACTTCGTATGGTCCTAGCCACCTTTTTTGCAACTTACCTGCATTATCTTGATACCTAGAGTCATAAAGGAGTGCGTAGTCACCTGGCTAGAACTTATTGTCCTTTATGAATTTTTCATGCATTTGATTTTGCATTATCTCTATGTGATGAAGGGCTTACTTTCTCATTTCATCCAAAGCATTCAGTTGCATGATTTTGTCCCTTTGTGCCTCAGAGATGTCTATCTCAAGATCTAATGCAGTCCTAAGAGTTTTATGCTCAAACTCTATGGGCATCATGGTTGTCTTTCCATACAACAATTCAAAGGGAATGAAAACAATGGTTGTCTCCCAATTGGTTCTATAGGCCTAGAAAACTTTTGGCAGCCGATTTGCCCAATCTTTTCTATGAATAGCTACTATTTTGGTTAAAATAGCCTCAATTTCCCTATTGGTCACCTCAGCCTGCCCATTGGCTTGAGGGTGATAGGGGTAGACTTCCTATGTTTGATGTTATATTCATTGACCAATGTTGTTACAAGGGTTGATGTAAATTGAGCCCCTTAATCTTTCACTATCTCTCTTGGAACCCCATAACATGCGAATATTTCCTCATAGAGGAGTTCTTGAACCTTATTATCTCTGGCATGCTTTATAGCTTTAGCTTCAACCCACTTGGTCACATAATTAGTGCAAACCAAGATGTAGGATTTTCCATTTGATGGTGGATCAATTGGACCCACAAAATCAAACTCCCATTTATCAAATGGTGTGATAACTACCTAGGGGTACAAAGGCATCTCATTAGATTTAGTTGGTCGACCCATTCTTTGACATCTATCACACTTCCTAGTATACTCTCTTGCATCTTTATGAAGTGTGGGCCAATAATATCATGTATTGAGAATCTTCATTGTTGTCCTCTTGGCTGCAAAGTGTCCTCCATAGGGTTCATTGTGACATGCATGCAATATGTCATATGTCTCATCTTCTCTAACACATCTCATCACATGATCTAGTCCAATATAGAATAGACATCCTGCAATCCATGAGAAAGGAATTTTTTTCTCAATGAGAACCCTTCTCTCTTTTGGAGATAAATGAGATGGAACTCTTCCCATGACTAGATAATTTGTTATATCTGCATACCAAGGTGTGTTGATACTGATGGAAAATAAGTTTTCATTGGGGAAGGATTCATTAATGACCTGAGTGTCCTCAGATGTAGTCAACCTTGAGATAAATTCTGCTACAACATTTTCTTTCTCTGGCTTGTCAATGATGGTGATATCAAACTCCTACATGAGAAAAAACCATCTTTCTAATCTTCCTGTAATTAAGGGCTTATTCATCAAATATTTTATGGCTACATGGTCTATATGGACAAAGATCTGATACCCAGTGACATAGTGTCTAAACTTATTGAGGGCATATATGACTGCCAACATATCCTTCTCTGTCACAATGTAGTTAAACTCTACTCCTTGTAGGTTTTTGTTGAAAAATTAGATTGCATTCTCAATGGTTCTCTCTTTTTGTCCCAAGACAACTCCTATGGCATAATCAAGTGCATCAGTATGAATATGGAAAGGGAGTTCCCATTTAGGACCTTTGAGCACAGGAGCATGGGTTAAGGCTTCCTTCAAAGAATAAAATGCTTTGTCACAATATTTTTTCCACTGGAACTCAACATCTTTAACCAAAAGACTATAGAGTGGTGCTGCCATTTTACTAAAATCCTTAATGAAATGCCTATAATAGCCAGCATGACCCAAAAAAATCCTAACATCTTTTTGCTTTGCAGGAATAGAGAGATTGGTAATTACCGGATCTACTTGAATTCCTTTTTGTGAAATATAATGACCAAGGACTACTCCTTGTGTCATCATAAAGCATTTCTCACTGTTCAAGGATAGATTATGGTCCTCACATCTTTGCAGAACCTTCCTTAGGTTTTCCAATGCTTCATCATAATTAGCACCATTGTGAAATCATCCATGTAGATTTCCATGCACTCGGGTGAAATATCCGAAAAGATACTAATGACTACTCTCTGGAAAGTTGTGGGTGCATTGCAGAGACCAAATGGAAGCACTAAATAGGCATAAGTGCCCCAAGGACAGGTAAAATTTGTCTTCTCTTGGTCATCAAGTGAAATCTATATTTGATTATAGCCACTGAAACTATCCAAGAATGAAAAATACTTCTTGCCTACAAGTGAATCCAATACATGGTCTATGAAAGGAAGAGGAAAGTGGTCCTTTTTTGTGGAAGAATTTAATTCTCTATAGTCAATACAAACTCTCCATTTACCTCCCTTTTTAGGCACAATCACCAAAGGAGACACCCATTGGTTGTCTGAGATAGGATAGATGAATCCAGCATCCAATAACTTTTGTAGTTCTCCTTTGACAATCTTCCTTAATGTAGGATTGATTCTTCTTTGTGGTTGTCTTACAAGTGTGTAGTTATCTCTAATGTAGATCCTATGGGTACAGTTTTTAGGATCTAACCCTTTCATGTCATGGTAATCCCATGCAAATGTAGGTTGATGCTTTTCTAACAAGTTTTTCAAGGACAATCGCTGCTCCTTAGTAAGCTTGTTATTGATGTTCAAATCTTTACCTTCTGAAACTTGCACTTGTGTTATTAAATCTATCATATTTGTTTCACTGATGCATGGAATTTTTAGTTCATGTGGTAGAAATGTATGAGACATACTTGTTGCTACAGGAAGAGCAGGCAGAAGTGTCTGCAGTGGACCATCAGACTTAGACTCAGGAGCAGGTGATTCTTCATGCATTTCATAACTGTTCTAAATTATACTTGACAATATCTCATCCTCTTCTTGTAGCTGCATGAAAGGAATTTTTCCTATCATCATGAGTTGCACTACTGAATTGATCTCCTCATATTCTTCACCAATGAGGCCGGATTGGGTTATCCATATCATGGGATGGCTGAGCAAGAGGATAAAGAGCAAGATTTTTGGTACTTCTGCCATAAAAAATAGTCATGTCCCCTGTCTGACATCCAATGTAGGCATCAACAGTAGCCAACCATGGCCTTCCCAAAATAATAGGATACCCTCCTAATGTACCTTTAGGGTAAAGGATCATAAAATCTGTTGGATATTCCCAAGAGTCTAAAATAACAACAAGGTCTTCTACTACACCATCAGTTTTGACAGTGGAATTGTCAGCAAGTTGCAGGACCGTAGGAGTAGGTCTCATATTTGTAACATTCAATTGTTGTAGGATATCCCTAGTCATCACATTAATTGCTGCTCCTAAATCTATTAGAGCATTCTTTACTTGGATCCCATTTATGATGACTTCAACTACAGGATTGTCTGGGTTAGTGTATTTAGGAACAATGACTTTCCCAAGCATGATATCTACCAACTACCCTACTACATGGATAGTGGTGGGGTCTATCTTTTTCCTCCCATGATTTTTAAGGCATGCTTCCTTTATTGCCTTACCATATATGGGAACATATTTTATGGCTTGGAACAGAGGTATCTTGACACATATGTGTTTCAGCTGATCCAAAATATCAAAGGTTGCTTATTCCTTTTGCTTAACAACTTCTAACCTTTGAGGAAATGGTGGTTCAGGATCAGACTGCTGAACTGGTTCAAGATTGGTAGGCACACTTGACTAAGCTAGTGAATGAGATAAATTTTGATGTGCCTCCTCTTCCACAAGAAGCTTTGTGATAATAGAAGTGGAAGGTAATGGAAAAGTGGTTCCTAAACATAGGTGGATATTACTCAAACTCATAGCATAGGCAAGATATTGGTTTGGATCTATAGAATAGACTGGGTGTTGATGTGGTTTTTTATTTGGGTTGGGTGTGGGTTGAGCTAGTAACTGGTTAGGTCTAGGTGTGCTAGTATTTGAGTTAGGAGGGGCCATTATTGTAGGCTATTGAGGCTGTGGAGGTGGTTGCATGTAACCAATTGACTATTTTGGCCATTTTTTCCCTCCCCTCCATTGGGATGTCTGCTGCTAGTTTCCTAGAGGTTGCTCCCAATTCCCCTAGTTTTGTTGCCATTAGGGTGGAGTGTTTTGGTAATAAGTCCAGGTATTTTGAGGGTTTCTCCAAGGTTGAGGTGAATAGCTCCAAATTTTGATGGATATTGAGGCTACCATTAACTACCAAATGCATAAGAATTCATGTAAGGTCCATTAAAAATAATGGGTTTGGTGGCATATCTTGTCTTGGAGCCCATGGACTTCTTTGTGCAACATAGAAAACTTGATCTCCATCTCCTTAAATTGGCTTGAATTCAGGTGGAATGTGCTTGATATCAATATTGGCCACCATTTTACATTTGCAGTGCTTCTTTCTTTGTCTGCAATGAGGACAATATTTTGCCAACATTGTCTCTGCCTCCTCATGTTTCTTCTTTGCTTGAAGTGTATCTAGCTGAGTTGCCATATTATTTATGATATCCTACTTGAAGTTTGACAGTAAGTGAGTGATTCTCATCCTTGAAACTCCATTAATAGAAGATTTACCCATAGAAGACTGGTAACCTCTCCCTTTCTTCATAGTTGCTCTAGAGCAATTTTGACATAATTTCTTAATATTTTCCTAAGGTACTTGGGTGATATCTCCTTATCCTATCAAATCCAGAGCATCGATGCAAGCCTCACTAACTCCTCTAAGGAAGAGAAACTTTTGAGACTCTTCATTGAGTGCATGGTGTGGAGACTTCTTCAGGCTAAATTGGAACCTTGACAAATATTACTCCAAAATTTCATCCCCCTTTTGCTGTATTATGAAGATATCACCTCCTCTCATATCACTACCTCCACAATATTATTTATACTTTCCAAGAAACTTTTCCTTCATCTCATCCCTATTGTTTATAGTATTCCTTCCTAAGCTCATAAACCATCTTAATGCAGCTTCTTTCAAAGTAGTAGGAAACAACTTAAGCCTATGAGCATCAGTAGTGTAATCATAGCTTTTGTAGAGGATATCAAATTCAAACAAGAAAGTGTCTTGGTCCTCTATTACAAACCCATAGAATTTAGGAAGAGCTAAAGCAAGAATGTTCTTGATGTTATCAAAATCATTTTGTGGAGGGATAGGAAAATGAAAGGTTGGTTGGTTAGGCCAAGTTGGGTCAGCCATATTTGCTTGATGTAGTATCAGAGCAAATGGGTTCTTTAAGAGATTTCGGGCAACTTGTTCCTCAAAGGAAGTTTCTGAATTGGCCAAATTTGGAAATGCATCAGCAAAAGGGTTTACTTCTTCTTCTTTTGGTAATTTTTGAAACTCAACCAACTGGTTATCAGGGTTAGGGTAACTAGGAAGGAATCTCCCTAAAGCATCTCTTCTCCTACACCCATGCATGTAGTATTACTCAGTATCAACCAACTCACACAAAGAATTGGTGAAATAATAGCGAGTCATTACTTATTCTAATGAAGGGTATGCTGAAAAAAAACTTCTAAGATACCAAAAACAAGAAATAAACTAAAAATGACTCTGAAATACTTCCTAGTTTGACACCATCCTCGGTAATGACACCAAAAATGTTGGCATCCTTTAATGATTCAATAACTAATACCTTAAATTTGTAACTCAGAGACTAGACATCTGTACTGAATAGCTATATTTCTCATCATGAAGGTTCATTTAATTGTCAACCCAGGGACATAAACTTGAAATGGGTCAGCACAATATGTGCACTAGGTTTCTATTGTAGCCATATTCATTCTACAACTAGAAAATGCATGATGTTGAAAGTAAATTGCCTGAAAGGAAGTAACATAAGCATAAACTAGCAACTTTACTGAACTAAAATGCATGACAAAAATATAAATCCTAGCAAATGGACAAGAAACTAATTTGTCTGCTTTGGCTGCAAGAACATTTAGAAAATGAAATTCTAGTGGTTGCAGTAACAAAAAGTTGCCAGAATTGTAACTATTACTGAACAAAAAAAAAATGACTGAGCTAAAAGGATGGAATCCTCACCAAGTCGCCCCCCTTGGGTGAGTTTCTCTTGAAACTAACTCAGATGCAACAAACTTATAACTTCATTTTATTCATTGTAAATGTGATTACAATGGAACATTAACATAGTTGTATTACTTGAAAACTAGAAATGTGAGTACAACATCAAATCAATCAACCTTCTGAGAAGGAGTATCTAAGTCTTATTTATAGAAGGAAAAAGTACTAACTAACTAACAACCTAGGCAGTCAACTCCAGCAAATTAGGAGGATGCCACTTTATTGAAAGCATAGAAAGAGGAAAGGAGGTTATGCATGTGCAGGATTTGGTCAAGCCAGTCTTGCCTAAAAGCAGATTTAGCATAATGACACCTATATTTTCTCAACTAACAAGTATGATCATTTAAAAGGTCGTTACATTCTTTAATTTGAACTAGGATTTTCCCTCTATTAACCACTTAATGACCACCTTCTTGACTTCATGGAAACCGACTACCTGGCAGAAACTTCCTCAACTTTGTAGGCTCTAATTACATTTGCATAACAACATTAGCACACACAAACAATTGCATATCTATAACTAGCTTAAAGTAACATTCATTAATCCGCATGTAAAATTAACATAAATAATTCGCATAACATGTTAATGTCTTTAAAAGTCACAAAGATAAACTTGTGCCCAATGTCTATGGTTTTGAGGAAATAACATGGAAAATGCCAACAACCAAGGGTCAAAGTCTATGGTAATCAACAAAAAATAGATAATAAACCCTATGAAAATTCGATCCATTGATTGGACTCATCATGAAGATTACTTGAGGTAGTTTGGGCTTATAGTACAACTTGGAAGACCACAATAGGCTTTATACCATGTGAACTAGTGTATGGTAAGAAGACAATACTTCTTATAGAATTTGAGTATAAGAAATTGAGGACAATAGTCAAATTGGGCATGGATTTATCCATAGAACAACATGAAATATTGCACAACCTGAAAGCATTGGATGAAATCAAAATGGAAGCCATACAGAACACTGAAGTTGTCCAAAATCAATGGATCTATTGGCATGATTAGTTTATTAAGACAAAGGAATTTAGTTTAGGTGATTGGGCTCTACTTTATGACTCTAGATACAAAGATTACAAAGGGAAATTGCAAACCAGATGGCTTGGGCCATATGAGATAAAGCAAGTATTTAAAAATGGAGTAATACAACTATAGATAATTGATGAAGTAAGGTTCACATTGCTAGTCAATGGTCACAAATTGAAGATTTATAGGAAACCATTGAAGAAGGTTGACTTCATTCTTATATTATAATAGTAGTTTGAACCTGACATAGAATATTCAACAACAAAAATAACCAGCTCTACAAATGTATCAATAGATGATCTACATAGCTTACCCACTGATGTTTAAAAGGTATAATTTCATCACATATTTCACATGCACACATTGCATAGGTTACAATTGGTAATCTTCGTTTCTTCAACTAGTGAGTAGAAGCAGAAGGGACCTGTAGAAACACACACCAAAATAACTATCATAGAGGGACCTATTGTTACATGCATCCATAGAATTCACATATTCATCATAATAAATATCCATTCATATTTAATTTTCATCATCTTATTCGTAAATGTAGCAAAATACATGTCCACTTTACCACATACAACCAAATCCATCACACCACCTTCTCACTATACCCCATCATAACTATCACTTCATCTAAAGCGTACTCCACATAGCATTTTTTGTTCATCACTCCACCATAATTAACGTGTGTCATAAATCCACTTCATTCCATCTAATTTAATAACTGCATGCACCTCGTATCCATCACGACAAGTCTTTTCAAAATCTGCTTGCACGTGAAAATTCAGCTTCTCCACATGAGTTACAAATCAATTCAAATGAAAACTGTAGGTACACTCCACCTTCACAATCATAATTATCATTTAAGGTTACTAATTTTATGAATACTTGTTATTCATTCAAACATGTCAATATCACGTTTTAAATTTCCACTATTTTCCATTTATATCTCTTCCTATCCATACGAGCTAAGTGAGGACACTTAGCAAGCTTAGTTGGGGAGATGGTTTTCAAGATTAATTCTTAGTTTGTTTTGACATTTCAATTTTTTTTGGCTCTATTTTCCTCCATTCTATTTTCCATCATCACCAAGATACAAAGAGCTCAGTAGAGAAAATGAGAGGTGTATTTGGATGCTATAGCATACAATAGAGCACAAGTAGTGTAATTGGGGTAATGGAATAGGAAGAATAGAGAAAAATTGTGAAGAGACTATAAAATAAAAGAGAATTATCATGGGAGGTGATATAATACATTATAGAGAACCAACAACACAACCAAATGTTGGATGACTTGGGCTAGGTTTGCCCATTTTCTAACAAGCTAGTTGGTTACAATATTTTTTGAAGCTCAGAAAATTTAATGAGGTTATGACCCAATAGTTTGCAGCCACATTACAAAATGATGAATCAATTGTTAGGGGCTTAAGGTTAGATTCCTCAGGATAGCCATAGTTGAAGTATCTGGATTGCCAAGGATAGGAGAAGAATTTCTAGTTAGGGTAGATGTCATTGTAGCAAGAAACAAATTCTCCTAGACAGGAGAAAACTTGGATTCTTCTTCACAAGGTACTAAATGATTGTCTTTACCTTGGATTTGGGCTTCAGTTGCTTCTTATGTAGTTAAGTATTTGACCTATGATGGGAGACAATCTTTGTTATACACAATTAATTTCAAATTGTTAAGTAATCTTCACCTTGGTAGACATGTAAGTATTCCTTATTTCTTGTATAATATGTTAAAGAGAATGTGATCTAAGTACAAGAGGAAAAGAAACAACACAACATTGTCTTATTTATGTTTGGTCACATTGTTGATAAAGAGGAGTCTTAAGACTCAATTTCCAAATGTTTCTTGGGAAATTTTTCTTAATTGTAATAATATGAACAATATCCTTGAAGTGCCCAATAGGGGCCAAGAAAAAATAATGGAAGAACTTGTTGCTGCTCTAGAAAGAGAAATGCTCTTTGGCTCCCTTGTTGCATCACCTACCTGCAACACGAGAGAACTAGAGGCAACCTTTGTTAAGCAACCCATAGTAGAAATTCAAGAAAAGAAAAGGCAGAGCCTATTCTTTTGCACTTGCAAAAGAGCAGAAGAGACCCACACAGCCTGGGAGGTGATCACATCACCTAAAGAAGAAGGGGGCTATGAGAGGATTAATTAAAAAGAAGGAAGAGGATGTTGTGATGGTAGAAATAGATAAAGATTCACAGGAGAAAGCCTCTGGTGGTTAGGTAAAGACACTAGTTGTATAGTCTTGGTATTTTACAAGTACCTTTGAATCTAATTCAGAGGATGTTTTGTGGCTAAGAAAATGAGAAGGAGATCCCCAAAAAGCCCTGTTTTAGAGGGTTTGAACATATAAGTGCAATAGGGGATGAATAATTTTTGGAAGAGGATGAACTTTTTATTGAACAAAGGAATATTAGCAAATAATTGCAAGAAGTGATGGAAAGAATAACACATTTTTTTTAAAACACATCAACAAGAGAATAGTGAGAGAGATGGAAGAATTAAATAATTGGAGGAGAAGCTCTATAAGTTTGAGCATGGGTCTAAATTAGAGGTACTGGTACAACTTGCTATAGTAGAAGCAAAAAATGAAGAACTAGTATCCCAAGGCTCAATTCTTTTGATCATAACCCCAATGGGCCAACTGTGGTGTCCTTGGGTGTGGAGCTTTGGAGAAGAACATAAGAATTATCCCAAAAAGAAAAAGAGTGGGAAAGGGGGAAAAATGAAATGATTTCCAATCACATTGGGACATTAGAAAAACAAAAAAATGAAGTAAAGAAGTTAAAGGTGAAAATTGAGGAAATAGCAAACAAAATTGCATAGTTACTCAAGTGTAGGCTGCCTGCTAGGATTTATACCTTATTTTTACAAGAAAAAGATTGTGTTTTCAGTTTAGCCGATTAATCAATGACCTTTTTGTAGCAATAAATAGGAAATTATTTTTTTAGAAACTTTTCATGATTCCACACCTGAAATGTAGGACCAACATTGTGAATTTACCTGCATAATTATATTATTTCAAATGAGACTGCCTAGAATCCCTTGATTTTTGTAGGAGATCTACATATTAGATCTTTGGTCTCTTACATCATAAATGAACAATAGAGGGGGGAAATGTTTTACAATAATATAATGAAAAGTAAAAATATATTGCTTTGTAGCTCAAAAAAGAATCAACAGATCCCAATGTAGTCATAGAAGAATGGATAGAAATTTTGGATTATAGAGCTGTGGAAAGGAAGATAATAAATATTAGAGGACAAGATTATGTGAGGATGAAGAGATTATCTACAAGACCTATTAATGCAACCTTAAAATTTGTGCAAAAAAGATGGGAAGAACTAACACCTGAGCTAAAGAAAAAGGAGCCACACTCCCTTTATAATTTTGTAGCCATTATCAAAGATCTCATAAGTACATATACATTGCAAGGAAATATGGAGCTACATGGTTTCCACTCAAATTTCATCCACCTATTCTCCTCTTTCCAATACCACACTAGATAGGGAAGAAATGTGAGCAAGAAGAAGTAACAAAGAACACTATATTGACAAAGCTCATGGATCAAAAAGGCTATTATCTAAAACAAAAAAAGGGAGTTGACATTGTAGTTGATTCCAGGGAGATAGCTCTTCATTATAACCTTCGGTCTTAAAATTTTCTTGAGGACAAGCAACTACTTTAGTTGGGGGGAAATGATGGGCCCAGATAATGGATAGTTTTTCCTTCATCAATTATTCTTTTTATCTTTTATTTGTTGAGTTTCACAAAGATTTCCAAGACTTCATACATCTTTTATATATCTTTTATGCACTTTGACAGACCTGAATATGTGGAAATATGAATATGATATATTTTTGTGTGGGTGTATGAATGTTCATAGGATTTAGTATGTTTGTATGGTTTAATTATGATTGATAATAGTATGAATGTCTTAGTAGAAAAACTAACATATTGCAGCCAAGAAGACTGTAGCTCACAACAAAGGACTGTGGATGTTGCAAGGGAGAAGCCAAAATAAGTGAAGATCAACAATTCTAGAGTGAATCGAAAGTATCTATTGAATATTTAGCCATAATTCACCATAAATGCACTCTTATCTAATAATAAATCAATTGGGAGAAGAATTTTGTTCCAAATAGAAGTGACCCATTACCTGACAGTTTCCACAAAACATATTCCTATCATGGTAGTTAACTGTTAGAGGCATAGTCCTAGTTCGATTTTCCTTCTTCTGTTACATATTTATGGTTTTATATTTTAAAGACTTATCCTCTTCCTATCCTTAAGAGAGAGTGGATGTATGCATTTATGTTCCTTTTTTAGGCCTTTTATGAATAAGACTCCTCTTGAGCCTATATATTGGGATCGGTCCTTTTATGTTTACTTTGAGTAGGATCAATTTTGGACCTTGGATATGTTACTGTATCTCTTAGTTTGGTTTTTTGGGGTTTTCCACCCCAAGGTGGTTAATTTTGGACTTCAATTGAGATAGTAGTTCCTATTCAAACTTATCAAAACCATCATTCAAAGTTGTTGTAAATGAGGTAAACAAATTATTTATGGTAGAATTTACCATTATTTCACATCTTGGTGGAATTTCCCCTCAACTTTAGGTGGTAGATAGTAAAGAAAGTATTTGGGTTCAATGGTCGTGAAAAAAATCTCTAATAAAAAAGATGACATGGCTTCTAATGTGGTTGTTTTCCAAAGTCTAGGATTTAATTAAGAAAAGAAGGGAAATAATTGGTTTTAGTGGTATTCATATAAATTTAAAATATGAGTTATAATTGAATTTTATGTTCCTCATTTGACCACCAAATCACACAATGTATTTTACCTCCAATTGAAGACTATAAAGAATATAACCCACCTAATTTTTAATCATATTTTTCAAAATATAAAAAAATATATTTAAAATTCCAAAAAATTACAAGTTGTAGACTAAATTTATGAAAAATAGTAAAATAACAATAAATTGGTTATTACCTTTCCCTCTTTAATATTTTGGCCTTTATTGCTGAAAAGATTGAATTGATCCCAAGAAGATTCTTGTGGTCAATAATGGAGGAAAGAGATAGGATGGTCCTTGTTGGATGGGAAAAATTTTGTGCTCCTAAGAAGGATGGTGGTTTAGGTATTTGAAGGATAAAGCTCTTTAACAAAGCCTTGGTTGCAAAAATAGGATGGTACCTATTGGAAGGAGCAAAAGATTGGACCATGATCCTAAGAGTGAAATACTTGAGAAACAAAGAACATGGTTGTTTCCTTTGGGATGACGAGCTTCCTTATGGTTCTCTCTTTTGGAATAATTTGCTTAAAATTAGAGGAACTCTAAAATTGGGAGCTAATAAGAGAATAGGGAATGGACAAGATACTGATTTCTGGGAAGATGCTTGGACAAAAAGTGCACCCTTATCTTCAAATAAAAATATCATATAGATCAAACACAGGTTGATAAGAGCTCTTGGAAAATAGGTCACCAGCTACATCGATTGGGATGGTTTGAAGCCTCATTGGACTAATTTTAGAAATTATCTTAATGGAGCTATCCTCAAAGGAGGGAGACAACATAACTGGGAAGCAACATTGCATTCTTTACTACAATAGGTTTGTGAAGCTTTGGAAAGACAGAAAAGATGAATGGATCTGGACCAAAAAATCATCTGGACACATCTTAGTTAAATCTATTTATGAAGTCTTGGAAAAGAGCCTAATTCCAGAGGGTGAATTTCATTGGAACAAGGTATGGATTAAAAACCTAATACCTAAAGTGATTAGTTTTTGGTGGATAGTAGCACATGGCAAGATTCTCACCACAAAATTTTTAAAAAAAAGAGGCTTCCAATTTGTTAACAAATGTTTTTTTATGGAATGAAGCTGAGGAAACAATAATGCATTTGTTGTTTCAATGTTCCTACTCATGTGAGGTTTGGTCTTTTTTCCTTTCTAACCTCATGACTAAATGGGGTTTCCGACCCTCTATAAAATTGTTCATGGACTGCTGGAATGGATTTCCTTATTCCCACAACATCATTGTTGATCTATGGCAACTTCTCCCTTTTATTTCCTGGGGGTTGTGGAAGGAGCAAAATAATAGAATCTTCAGGGATATTACCAAAAACAACAAAGATCTTTGCATGGCTGCAAGAAATCATATTCAAGAAAGCATAAATGCAAGGAGATATACCCCTTCTAAGTATATGCCCTCATATAAAGAAATACGAATAAAGCAATTGTGGGGAATAACATATGACTTAACCAATTGCAATTAGTCTAAACAACTAATAAGAAAAACTACAATTTGGTCCCCTCCAGAAGTAGATTGGATTAAATGCAACTTTGATGGTTGCTCCAAGGGGAATCTTGGAAGGGCAAGAGTTTGGGGAGTAATAAGAGATCATCAAGGAAATTTTATAGAAGGATATGGAAATGGCTTGGGAATTGCTTCAAATAATCTTGTAGAGGCTAGAGTTGTGTGGGTTGGTATAAACCAACTAAAGGACAAAGGTTATGTAAAAGTGATAATTGAAGGATATTCCAAATTAATAATTGACAACTTAAAGGGAGTTGTTGATGTGCCTTGGGAATTGAAAGACATCATGGATGACTATAAGAGAACTCTCAATGCCTTTCAACATTATAAAGTTTTCCATGTGTACAAAGAAGGTAACATGACAACATATGCTATGGAAAATGAAGGTATGAGTCAGAATGGGTGGTCCTACTTGGATTTCTCGTCACTGCCAAGTCACATCAAAAAGATAATTAAAAAAGGAGAAATATGTATCCATGTATAATCCTATATGGAACAATGATAGCCATCCTTTACAAGGGTGATCTTTTATTATGCTCTAATGATGAAAAATCAAGGAAAATTTAAAGAGTTAGGGATCATCTTGTTAATGATGATTTGGGGCATTATGGTATGTATGGGGATGAAAAACCCTAATGATTGCATTAGTACTACTTTCTATTTGAAGATAAATATTAACAACATGTGGAAAGAAAATTTTAGTGTTTTTCCAAGAATTGTTCCTAAGGGGTGGTAGTTTAAAATAATTGAAAGACGAACATACATGCTCAAAAAAAATTCAAAAATCTTTTTATTGCTAGTCGAAAAGACATCTTTGTATTAGCCTTTGCTTGTAAATTCGGGTGAACTATAAGCTACTCAAATTTTCCTTTTTATGACCTGATATTAATCATTCTGAATAAGGGTTGGAGAGGCACACATGAGATCTTTTCTTGTGATTCACTTGAATCTTCAACTATTATAATTCTTGATAACTAGTTTAAGTTGATGCTCTCCCAAATGAAAACTTCAAGTGTAACCCTCAATGTTGAAGATTTCACTTTGCCTATGATCTCAATGTCGGATGATACTAGCTTAGAAAATGACTACCTATTGTTATGAAAAGATAGTTTGATTAGTGGGGATACTATGGGGGTTCTAGGAAGAGGAATGAGCTGAGTAATTGCGATTCCATCATACACAATGTGGAATTATGGGGTCTCTTTGAAAGAGTGGATTTCACCCCATTCTTTGAAGCTATAGAGGAATACAACGAATCCCTAAGATACAAGTTTTCTAACTCCTAGAGTGATGGGGAAGTGAAAATTGGAGAGCTCCAATTCATTGTTAATGCTAAATTAATTGCTCAAGCCACATGGCTGCTTTATGAAGAAAAGAAGATTGCCAAAAAGAGTATGGGGAATTACCAAGAATACATTGATAAAAAATTTGAGGCACAAGAAAAAGTGAAGAGATTCCATAATGACTACTCTAGACTAAAGCTTTTGATACCCTACCATAATGTAAGTTTGTTTATGATGAAAGTTTTTACTCTTGAAGGTCATTTTTAGTCGGTTCATGGATATCACTTTCCTATCCTAAATCACATCTACCACCTGGATAAAATGAACCTTCCTTTATTTCTCCTCTTTTCCCTCCAAAAAAGCATGGAAAATGGTGCCAACCCCCCGTTGCATCAAGGTCTCATAAGAGCTATCTGCAAGTTTTTCCTTACTACCATGCCCTAAAATAATCTGGCCCCTAACCTCCTTGGAAAACCTCATTCTCGTAAAAGATCTATTCACATATAATTGGTTGAAATTAAACCTCACTCCCCTAAAAAAGTGACTAAGTCAAAAAAGAACAAGTCCCCTCTCCCTGATAGACGAACCTACTTGGGATGAGCTCCTAAAAATCACTCTGGAGAAATGTAATTCTTCACCCCTCTCTTCTAGCTTAATTAAATAAAGAAAGGTGGTGATAAGGAACCTAGTCCAAAAAGTGACACTATCATAATATCAAATGACAAGGATAATAGCCCTGATAGTGGCTTGATGCCCTTGGTGGCTGAAGATCGATTTGCCTGACTATTGTTACTTCTAAAGGGTTAGAGGCTAGAAAAAAGGGTAAAAAAAGTGGTGAAAGGGAGAATAGGGTTTCTTCTGAGGAGGGGGATTAAAAAGGGAAAAAGGTGGTGGTGGTGGAGAAAGAGGATTCTTCAGAGGAAGAATACATTCTTGATAGTCTAGAGGATACTGAATTTTCCGAGGAAGAGGAAGTTTCTAATTTTGAAGAAAAAGAAGATGATAGCCAAGATATTGAAGAAGAAAATAATGAGCAATAAACAGATATTGACGTGGGAGAAGGGTTCGAATCTAGAAAAGAAGAAGGGAAAGAGACTTCCAATTTTAGTCATATGTACATGAAAGTTCTAGAAACCCCTAATCATCCTTTCATGAATAGGAGAATTCAAAAGGAAAAAGAGAATAAAAATATAAATGATAAAATTGAAATTCTTACTCTGAAGATGAAGCAAATTGAAAAACAAATGGAGGAAGTTGATAGTTCTAAGAGGATGAAAATGATGGAAGATGTTATTAAGAACATGTGTAGGGTTGTGCATGACATAATGAAAAGGGCGGTTATGGGTACCATTTTTGGACAAGGCAAAATTCAAAAACAAGAAAGGAAAAAAGGAAAAATGAATGAAGTGGATTGACTCGAGGTGATGGAGCTCAAGGATAGCTTGGTGGAAATGGTGGAAGATCTCCAGGAGAACTAGAGCTTCATTGAAAAATATTAATCTACTTTAATGTTTTTCACTAGAGACTTGGCTATTCGGCATTGCTGCCTCTTTTTGACCTTTTTGTTTAAAAACTGTTATTATCTATGTTTGGTTGTTAGGTCTATTATTAGCCCTTTGTGGCCTAGAAATTTAACTCTTCGTTCTCTGCTATATACTAATGCAGCGGCATCCTAGGTATATGGGAAATCCTCATCACCCAAAAATATTTTTAATTTCTTTATTAACATATTTTCTTTCAAATTTTGCATTTTGGTTTGGGAAGTGTCTTTATCGTACTCCCGCAAGTGAACATTGTATTCATGTTAGCTCTTACCGCTACTCCACGATGCGACATTTGGAGGTTCGTGGTAGCGCAGGGAGAACTCATTTTAGCTCTTATCGCTACCCCATGGTGGAATGTTTGGAGGCTTACGATAATGTGAGAATTGAACTGCTAGCCCACAACAAGGTATTTGTTTGTGTGTGGTATGGAAGGAACTGCTACCCTGCTGTAGAGAAGTGAATGGCGTGCGATAATGTGGGTATTGAATTGCAACCCCACGGTCATTTCTATGAATGTTTGGCGGTGTTGCGATATGGTTGGGGTCAGTTGAGATCACTACCTTGGAACTATTATGGAAAGGGTATGGCAAGTCTGTGGGATGCTTGGAAATCGTAGATCTACGGTCGGATCAAGGGTGCAAATTTAAACTAGATACTAGAAGGGAAATGATCGAATAAATTTGAATTTGGTGTGAACTGCAAGAGGTAACAAATATTGGAATGTCAAAGGTGGAACAAACAATTGAAAAATACAAAGCAAAGGGTTCATGCAGAACAAAGTTCGAGGAAAGAAATTGTTGAGATGTAGTTTCGAATATACAATTTTTGTAGTAGATTCCTGTAAGGGGGCATAATGATGTGTGAATATAATGTGTTGATGGATTTCAATTTGAAACCTTGAATGCAATAATAATTTTTGTTTTTGGAACTTGTTTTCACTTGTAATTTCCTCTTGTTTTGAGTAATTTCTGCAAGATCAGTTAGCTTGATAAGGCCCACCTTTTTGGACCTATATTAATTGGTATCAGAGAATGTTTTAGTTAAATTGAGAGAAAACCTAGACTAGATTTTGGCCATGTTGAGAGGAGACCCTAGAATTGGTGTTGTGGGTAGATTGAGAAGAGAGAAGACCTACAAGTGTAAAGGGTATGAACATGGCTCAATGAGGATGTGGTTAGAGAGGTCAACAGAATGATAACCTATTGGTTTTCATGGAGATGTTGAGAGGAAGTAAAACAAAAATGGATGTCGTGGAATTGGCACAAAGAAGAGGAGGAGCACATGTAGAAGATGTCAGTGAAGATGAGTTGGAAGAAGGAGAAGAAACCCCCCAAAATGTTGCGTATGATGATGATGAGAATGTGATATTTCTAAGGGCTATGGCCAAAATAAATAGGAAACCCTAGATGGACCCTCCTTCCTATAATGGGAGTTTGAATTTAGAAGATCTAATTGATTGGATCTCGAAGATGGAAAAATATTTTGACTTGGAATCTATAAAAGACCCACAAAGGGTGAAATTTGCTTGCATTAAGCTGAGAGGAGATGCTTCCATATGGTGGGATCATGTGCAGACTAAAAGACAGAGAAGAGGCAAGGACAAAATCAGAACCTGGGAGAGGATGTTAGCCAAGTTGAAGGCAAAAATTTTCCTGCAAAATATCAGATGAATCTATTCAAGAAGCAGAATTTGAAGCAAAGCGAGAAAAGTGTACAAGAGTATATAGAGGAATTCTATAAGTTGAGCATAAGAGGATAAGTAGAAGATGACCTAAAAAAGGTGTCTGAGTATATGAATGGGTTGCATAAATCTATTCAGGATGAGATGAGTCTCATCAGAGTAACTAGCATTGAAGAGGCGTATCAATATGCCCTAAAGGTGGAAGAAAATATTACGAAGAGGTTGCAAAATAACTCTAGGGGTAGAGGTAAATTATCTCATGGAAGAGGAGAATTTAGTACTAACAGAGGTGGCCAGAGCCATCGAGAGGAGGTTAGCACATCTCAAGGAAGTGCACCAAGTAATAGAGGAAGAGACTCCTTCAAAGGGAGGGGAGAAAATTCTCGTAGGAGAGGATTCTTTGGAAGAGGCCAAGGAAGAGGCTTTAGTGGAACATGTTTCCAATTTGGAGAAGTGGGACATAGGGTTTTTGAATGTCCACAAGTCCAGAGAGATGAAGGGAAAGGAAAAGAAGATAGAGTGCATGTGGCACAAGAAGAAGATGATTTGATGAGTACAAAAAGGCGTGGAGAAGAGCCTAAAGATGGGGAGTCATTGATGTTGCATAGAATTTTGTTGAGTCGTGAGAAAGAGAAACAGTGCAAAGGAGAAATATGTTTAGGACAAGGTGTAAGGTGGATGGAAAATGTTGCAAGGTGATAGCGGATAGTGGTAGTACAGATAACATAATCTCTGAAGAAATGGTGGATAAGTTGAAGATGAAGAGGATAAAACATCCTAATCCATATAGAGTTTCATGGTTGCAAATGGAGCATCGTTTGTTGGTGAATGAACAATTTCTAGAAATTTTTCAAAATGGTAAGTATAAAGATGAAATTATGTGTGATGTGATGCTAATAGATGCATGTCATATTCTTTTGGGAAGATCATGGCAGTATGATAGATAGATTGTCCATGATGGGAAATTGAATAAGTACACCATCAAGAAGGATTGGAAAGAGTATATCTTGAATCCTTTGAAGGATAAGGAAGAGGAGAGTGGCAGTACACCAAGGGTATGCTTGGTCAGTGGGAAACAATTTCTAAGAGATCTTAGAAAGGAGAAGGAATGTTTTTCCATCATTCCCAAACTTGTAGGAAATAAGGATGAAGAAATAAAAGATGAGCTGTGTGATGTCCCCTTCTAATTAGACACTCATACCTCACTGGATTAGCCTATCATGTCAACCCTCGTAGGCTAATGATTCTAGATAGAGGGTCACTGGATGGGCACTTGGTCGTCAAACTATAGTGTTGATCTCTGGAGTATGGTGGCAGGGTGAATTATTGTGTTTCGCATGATATTTGTGCTTAAATTAATGATGCTCACCTTTATTTTCACCATCCTTGGCCTAGGGACCATGTGTCTTTAAAATGAAGGGGTCACTTTAATGAATAGTGTTTCAATGTTAAATTATAAATAGCATGAGGAAAAGTTTGACCCTTTTCATATATTGATGATTTTGCTTGATTCACTTGGGAGTGTGGCTTTGGAGGAAGAAGGAGGCTAGGGTTTCCTAATTTCTTGCAGTGGGTGAGCCTGGTGGGGCTTTTTTCTTCGTTGTGGAGCTGCTTGAGGGTATGAAACACAACCTTAAGGTTGCTGGTCAATTTTTGGTTGCTTTATTTTGGAGACACGAGTTGTTGTTTGCAGGTTATTTGAGCTATTTTATGAGTAAGTTTGGCAGCCATGGTCTCCATTATTGTTTATATGGGATTTGTTCGGTTTTGAGGCATTTTGGGACTGTGTTTTTGGAAGCTACAGCCAGCCACCCCTCTCTTGAGGGTTTCAATCAACACATGTAAAAAAAATGCCTCTTCTAAGAGGCTACAACTTCACCTAAAGGGGGCGCCCTTACCCTAGGAAGCTTTCCATTTTGGTTTTTGGTGGGAGAAGTTTGTCTTTAAAGAGAAATTTGAATTTCATTGGGGTTTACTACTGTAGCAAGTTACTATTCACAATGTTTTATGGATGTAAGTTAAAGTATGGTCTATGATATCTTGAAACTCCATATCTTGTGAATATGCCTTCATAGAGAAACTTTTCCACATTCCCATCTCTTGCAAACTGTAAAGCCTTAACCTCTACTCATTTTGTAAGGTAATCTATTCAAACCAGTATGTACTCTTTGTTGTTTGATGTTGGTGAAATAGGGCCTATAAATTCAATTCCCCATTTGTCAAATGGTGTCATTGCTAATTATGGCTGCAATGGCATTTCATGTGTTTTTGTTGGCCTTCCCATTCTTTGACATCTATCATACATCTTGGTATATTTCACTACATATTTATGAAGAGTTAGCCAATAATAGTTAGTATTCGTAATCTTAAGAGTTATCCTCTTTGCTGTAAAGTGTCCCCCATAGGGTTAATCATGGCATGCTTTGAGATTATCATAAACTTTATCTTCTCATATGCATATTCTTATTATGTTTTATAGGCCTATGTAGAATAAGTATCTAACTATCCATGAGTAAGGAAAAATATTTTGAACTAATTCCCTCTTTTCCCTTGGTGAGAAATGGATTGATTTATTTCTTGCTACAAGATAGTTGGCAATATCTGCATACCAAGGTATAAGTAGAGATAGAGCAAACAAATTCTCATCTAGGAATGAGTCATCAACAACATCTTCTTTTGATTTGGTTGGTAGCCTAGATAGAAAATCTACCACTACATTTACTTTATCTAGCTTATCCATAATGGCAATTTCAAATTCTTGAAGTAATATTAAACACCTAACAAGCCTTCCACCAACCACTGGTTTATTCATGATATACCTTATTGTTTTATGATCAATGTGTATGAACACTAAATACCCTGTATTTAATGTCTTAATTTATTTATTGCATGAACCACTACTAACATCTCCTTTTCAGTCACTGTATAATTGAGTTCTACCCCTTAAATTTTTTGTTGATATTATATATGGCATACTCTTTGTTTCCTTCCTTCAATCCCAACACTGCTCCTATTGCAAAATTAGAAGCATTTGTATGAATATGAAAAGGGAGATTCCAATTTGGTCCTCTCAATACAAGTGTCTTAGTCAGTGTTGCCTTGAGAGCTTCAAAATTAGTCTAGCAAGTAGGTGCCCATTCAAACTCTACATCTTTAGATAATAGGACAAATAGTGGAGCTACAATTTTACTAAAATCTTCAATAAATCTTTTGTAATATCCAGTATGACCAAGGAAAATTCTAACATCCTTTTGTCTTTAAGGGACAGGGAGTTTTGATATCACCTCAATTTTGTTGGGGTCTACTTGAATTCCTTAATTAGACCAAAATGTCCCAAAAAATTCCCTCAATCATCATCATGAAGCATTTCTCATGACTTGAGGATAGGTTATTTTCTTAAAATATCTTTAGTATCTTTAAATTTCTAAGTGCTTCATCATAGGCATTCCCATAAGTTGTGAAATCATCTATGCAAACCTCCATGGAATCATTTGCAAAGTTTTGAGAATATGCTCAGTACTGCCTTATAGAAAGTGGTTAGTGTATTGTATAGCCCAAATGGCAAGACATAATAGGCATATGTACACCAAGGGCATGCGAAAGTTGTCTTGTCTTGGTCTTCTAGGTCTATCTTAATTTGATTGTAGCTACTAAATCCATCCAAGAAGGAAAATAAATTCTTGCCTACTAATACATCAAGTACTTTGTCAATGAATGGAAGTGGAAAGTGGTATTTCGTAGTTGTTGCATTTAACTCACAATAGTATACACAAACTCTCCATTTTCCTCATTTATTAGGCACAATCACTAGTGGAGACACCCACTGACTGTTAGAGATAGGATAGATAAATCCTACATCCAACAATTTTTATAAATTTTGTTTACTATGTCTCGGGCTGTAGGGTTCATTCTCCTTTGGGTTTGTCTAACTGGTTTGAAACCATCATTGATGTAAATCCTATGTATGCACAAGTCTTGGTCTATCCCCTTCATGTCATGATAATCCCATGTAAAGGCTATTGCATGTGTCTTCAACATAGCCAACAGTAAAGTTTGTTGTGCAACAATCAGTTAAAGATTTATATTTAATTTTTTTCCTGGCATAATCTCTAAAGTCAAGGATGATGCTTAAACGGATGAAATGTCAAGTCCTGTTATGTTTGGAATGCAATGATGTGGTAACAAAGTGTAGAAAATTTTGGAAACTGACTCAGATGAATTAGGCATTATATCCTGCAGAGGATCTTACATACATGTTAGACAATCATGTTATTGTGGGTCCCTACCATAGTTTTTCGACATGATGTTTGCAATTAGTTCATCTTCAGTTTGGTTTTCTAATAAGGGGTTGCATTAAATAGTCATCAAAGTTTGTAAGGAGTACAAATCTTCCTCATCTAGGGTTGGCCAAATAGTTTTTTCTAGGTTTGCAAATGGTTGGGCTACTGGATAAAGGATTAATTTCTTAGTCACATTCCCATTGGAAATAATCATATTTCTAGACTTACAACCTATGAAGGCATCTATTGTTTCCAACCAAGGTCTCCCTAAGATGAGGGAATATCTTGTAAGATTATCTTTAGAATTCAATACCATAAAGTTTGTAGGGTAATCCCATGAATCTAATGGTATTACCAAGTCTTCAATGATTCCCTGAGGTTTAACTTTGGACTTATCTGCCAATTATAGCACAGTAGGTGTAGGTTTGAGCTCTATTAACTATAACAATTTTATTGTTTCTTTGGTAATTACATTAATAGTTGTTCCTAATTCAATCAAGGTGTTCTTAATGAGAGAGTCATTTATTTTGGCATCCACTACAGGGTTCGTAGGATTTGCATACTTGGGGACAGTTATGTTTCCCAAAATGATGTCTACAAGTTGTCCTAAGACATGTAAAGTCTGAGGGTCTTTTCGCTTTCTATTTGGCTTTTTGATGCATAGATCTATCACTATTTTAGTATAAATAGGAACTTCCTTAATAGCCTAGATGAGGTGTATTTTGATGCAAACATCCTTGAGCTATCCCAAAAGATCAGTTTTAGCTTGTGATCAATGTTTTTGGATTCTTAATCTCTCAAGGAATGGAGACTTTGGACTTATGGTTGTAGGATTGGCCTGATTTGACTCAAGTTACTTAGATAATTTATCCATGGGATTTACTAGGAGTTCCTCATCAACTAATTTAGTGATATGAGGAGATGAAGGCCCATAGAACATCTTCCATGATTTGAGGTGTACATCACTCATCTCAACCCCATAAGTGGGGTATTGCATGGTGCCATTAGCATAAGATTATTGGAAAAGCTTATTATTTGGGTTAGGTACAGGTTGTGGTGGAAATTGAGGTGATCTTTGTGGATTTGGTGAAAGGTTTGTAGGGTTTGGCATTATGGCTTGTTGTTGTGGTTGCAAAGGTTGTTCTGGCTTTTGATAGTTGGGATTTTTATTTTTCCACCGTTGACCTCTTTTCCACTGAGGTTGCCATTGATTTTGTTGTGGTTTCAACTAAGAATTAAGTTAGACTTGATAATTTTGAGGTGGCCACATGTTTTGTTATTATTGATTCAAATTGGATCAAGGAATTGGTCATTGTTAGTTTTACAAGATTGAGGGTTATAAATAGGAAAATTTATATTGTTACAAAGAAATGACATGTTATAACTCAAAGGATCTTGAGGCATATCTTGTCTTGGTTTCCATGGTTTGTGTTGAGCTATGTAGAACACTTGACCATCTTAACCTTTTAATGCATGAAATTTTGATGTCCCTTGCTTATCTTTAGAGATATTTCCACCTTCTTACACTTGAAATTGGTCCTCCTTTGTCTACAATGTGGGCATTATTCTATGAGGGTTTCTTTTGCCTCTTCTTGATTTGTATTGATGTGAAGGGTATCTAATTATGTAGCCAAATGGTTGATGATGTCCTCCTTCATATTTGATAGAAGATTGCTCAACTCTACTCTAGAGACTCCATTGGATGATTTATTGATGGAAGATGCTCTATCTCTAACCCTCTTGGTGAAAGACCTTGAATATTTCCTACATGCTTTGCATATTTCCTCAAATGGTTCCTGTGAGATGTCTCTCACCCCAATGAGGTTAACTGCATCCCTGCAATCCTCATTGAACCCTCTCAAGAATATCAACTTTAGGGATTCATCAGAGAGTCTATTTTGGTGGGATTTCTTAAGTCATAACTGAAACCTTTCCACATAGTCTTCCAAGGATTCATCTTCCTTTTGTGACATCCTAAAGATGTCATCTCTCTTTCTATCTATGCATCTACAGTAATCTTGGTATTTTTCCAAGATTTTATCCTTCGTTTGTTCCAATTGGAAACATCTCTTCCCAAACCCATAAACCATCTCAAAGCAACATCCTTCAATGTTGTTGGAAATAATTTAAGCCTGTGTGCATTTGTGGTATAATCATAACTTTTGCATAGCACATCAAACTCAAAAAGGAAGGTATTTGGATCCTTCGTGACCAACCCATAGAAGATGAGTAATGTTGAAGGAGGTATATTCTTCAAAGAAATTGCTCTATCTTGTTTGGAAATAGGGAACTTAAAGGTTACATGCTTTGGTGGGTATTCAACTATTGCATCAACCATGATGTTGATGTGTACGCGATAAGTATCTTATTTATCTAGTGTAGGTATTGGTATCAAGGATGATTCTTCTTCATGAATACCCTCACTTTGTTCACATTGTTCGCCAATATCCTCTAATTATTCATGTGATTGTGGGGATAAATCTTCCTAGAGTGTCTCGTTGCCTCTGCATATAATGATTATGACTTTGGATCAATGGGTCTTGCACATTTTTAGTAAATAATTTTGTGTTGATGGCTAAAACTTAATTATCCTAATGTTGAAAAAAAAAACACTAAACTATGAAAGCTTGAAATTACATGGGAGAATCCTGAATGTAGCCCGTACCAAGAATGGTGCCAAAAATGTAAGGCCTTTCTAACATCTAATTAACTTGGTGTTTGAAAGTAGAAACTCAATTCATATAATGAGTTCCTAACTAGACAGTTCACCAAACCTTCACAAAAGAATTTATTTAATTATCAACCAAGGCTCGTAATCTTTTGACGGTGCTAGCACTATATGTGCATTCAAGGATCATACTATGCCCTATATCGATGAAACATGTGTGGTAACACATACTAAAAATGATAAAAGTTGTAAAAGGAAATAAAGCATGTAATTGCAAAATAGGGGAACTAACATAATTATGTTGCTTATACTTTGTGTACTTACTGCTCAATACTATAACTGGTAACTATCAAATTTGAACTTGCAACTAACTAATACTTCTAACCTTTGACTCTTAACTTCCAAGTTCTAACTCCTTTGGAGAATAACTCAATGTAACATTACATAATGGAATTCATAAAATTCACATGCATATAATTGAAATATTATCTTAAATGAATATAGTAATGGAACATCTAATCTATTAACAAAAAATAAGGTGGGTTGACAATACCTCAAGTGGCCCTTGTCTGAGTTGGTGTGCCCACAAAAGATATCAAATACACACTACTTGATCAACAAGCCATGACAACAAACTAAAATCCTTTATTACATGAAAACCGGACTTCTTATAGTCTGACGAGAATTCTAAAATATTTCTCATTCAATGGTACATATCCATTGTAACTTGATAACAAAAACTAACAAAAATTAACTATTAATTGGCAAAAACAATCACTCTGATATTGTTACTACATCTGCTCCTCAACCACCAATCCCAATATATAGTCTTGGGAGGAGTCTTATTCATACAAGAACTAAAAATAGAACATAAATACATACATCCACTCTCCCTCAAGGATAGGAAGAGGATAAGTCTTTAAAATAGAAAACCACCATGATAGGAACATGTTTCATGGAAACTGTCATGTCATGGGTCACTTTTATTTGGAACATACTTCTTCTCCCAATTGCTTTATTATTGGACAAGAGTGCATTTGTGGTGAATTATGGATAAACATTCAATATTCACCTTTGCTTCCCTTCAGAATTGTCGATCTTTACTTATTATGGCTTCTCCCCTGCAACGCCCACAATCCTTTGTTGTGGGCTGCAAATCTAGTTGTTGTGGGCTATAGTCTTCTTGACTGCAAGATTTTAGTTTTTCCACTAAGACATTCACATCATTATCAATCACAATTAAACCATAAAAACATACTAAATCCTATGAACATTCATACATCCACACAAACATATATCAATATATCATATTCATATTTCCACATATTCAGTTCTGTCAAAGTGCATAAAAGGCATATAAAATATGTATGAAGTCTTGGAAATGTTTGTGAAACTCAACAAATGAAATGATAAAATCATAATCGGTGAAGAAAAACTTGCCATTATCTATACCCATCACATATCACATTTAAAATAGTTATAATCTAATAATATTAGATTATTAATTATTTATGAATGGTTATTTTGAATAGGTGTGACTAATACCCCTTAAGGTATTATGCCACCCTTTATCATTTATTTAAGGAGGTTATCTCTCATTTGAGAGGTGAAGAATTTTGAGATTGATTGTGAATTCTATCACTATGCACATGAAGTATTGTTGGTTATGTGGAAGTATGTAGAAGTGTTCCCTACTTGTTCAGTCTATGTTATAATACACCATTACTATGTGTTTTAACAAAATGATATTTTATGGGGTTTTTTATTTGAAAGGGTTTTCCCCATGTATATCTTATGTAATGTGTAAAATCCATGATTCTGATTTTATTTTTATTTTTATCTTGTTTATAATGATTAGTATCCTAAGATCCTAATTTCTAACAGTTTCCTAGGTGGCGCGACCTTCTAACATTTTTCAGACTTTCTTTTCATGGGTATTGTAAGGAAGCTAAGGTAGTGGAACAACTTCCTACACTAATCTTGAGAGGAGAATAATGCAAAACTTTTACAAATCTTAAATAGTTACATAAACTTAAACATAAATAAACATAAATATCATGCATACCAAAACACAGTGATTTACGTGGAGAAAACCTTTTCTGGATAAAAACCCCACACTCCAAAATTCGCCCAATATATTATTCAAAAATCACAAAGATTATAATATACTTGCAAAGCAAGCTTCTCATAGGAGTATGACCAACTAGAGATCCAAAGGTAGCAGAGTCGCTATTAGATTCTCAAAATACATCATAATACACAACCGTAATACAATTCCCTCATAAAATAGGGTTGCCTTCTAGGGAAAATCAAGCCAACAAAAATATCGACCGTTAGATATAAGACATAATGATGAATGGTCTAAATTTACAATAATAAAGTGTCCATAAAATTTGGCTTCTAGTATCTCCAGTATCTTATGTATCAACATTAACTTATGTAATTGCAAGTTTGAGACACATTTTCCCAACAAATCTCCCACTTTTTGAACACCTTGCAAAAGCAACGGTAGGATGTAAACCTCATCTCTTAATTGCTAGGGGCCAAAAGGCCCATAGTCTCTCAACACCATTTTAAATTCTCTATGCTCACAAGTTTAGTTAAAGAATCAACAAAATTCATCAAAGTCTCTACCTTAACCAACTTTACCCTACCGTATTTGACCATATCTCTAAAAAAATGATACCGTACATCAATGTTCTTGGTCTTCACATGAAATGTCAAGTTCTTGGCTAGACATATCGCACTTTGACTGTCACAATAAATTGTCATTGTACCTTTTTTAATTCCAATATCTAATCATAGTCTCTTAATCCAAATGGATTCTTTACAAGCATGAGTAGCTACTATATACTCTGCTTCAGTAGTCGACAAAGAAACCACAACCTCTCGCTTACTCATCAAACTAATTACACCACCAAATAAAATAAACACATAAGCATTGGTGGATCTTCTACTATCAACATCACCTGCCCAATTTGAATCCACATAACCATGAATATCAAGGTTAATCTCATCTTCAATCATATTACTACGATAACACAAGGAATAATATGAGGTACAACACAAATATTTGAAGACTCTTTTAACTGCATCCCAATGAACTCTACCAAGATTAGACATATGTCTGGAAATAAATCTCACTGCTTGGGAAATGTTTGGTCTTGTACAAACCATAACATACATCAAACTTCCAACTGTACTCTCATAAGTTAATCTTCTCATGTCTTCCATTTGTGATGAGGATGTTAGATAAACTAAAATATATAACTTTGTTCCAACTAAAATGGGAACACACAATGGTCTACAATCCTGCATATCAAACCTCTGTAAAATTGAATTGACATACTTGCTTTGGCCAAGCCATAGCTTTATTTTCACTCTATCTCTTCTAATTTCCATCCCAAGAATGTGTTTAATTGCACCCAGATCTTTCATTTCAAATTTAGCAGCAAGTTGAGATTTCAATTCGAAAATCTTACATTTCCCTCTACCAATAAATAACATATCATCAACATATAATACAATAAATAGGAAATGATCACCATTAGTTTTATAATAAATACAATGATATGATTTTGAACGCTCAAATCCCAAACTCAACACATATGTATCAAATTTCTAGTACCACATCTTAGGACTCTGTTTTAGGCCATACAAAGATTTCTAGAATTTGCAAACCAATTTACTTTTACCTTTCACCATATAGTGCTCTAGCTGTGTCATATAAATATCCTCCTCCAAGTCACCATGAAGGAAATAAATTTTCACATCCATTTTCTCAACCTCTAAATCATAAGCAGTAGCAATAGAAAGAAAAAATATAATGGATGTTATTTTTTCAATAGGAGAAAATATCTCACCGTAATCAACACCCTCAACTTGAGAGTAACCATTTGCAACCAACCTTGCTTTGTACTTCTCAATACTTCCATCTGAACCAATATTTTTCTTGAACACCCATTTACAACCAACATATTTTCTTCCTTCAGGAAATGGTACAAGATCACATATATCATTCTTTTTCAAAGCTGTCATTTCTTCATCAATAGAAATCTTCCAAGATTTTGCATCATTCATACATAATGCCTCTTCTACCAATTTGGGTTCATCCATATTAGTATTCAAAGCAAAAATTCATCTACAATCATTAGGTGAATACCTTTTAGGTGGTTGTATATGCCTTGTAGACCTACGAACAAGCTGAGTTAGAGGTTCTTCCTCCTCCTTTGAAGATTCAGAGCTAGTTGAGCTCTCCTCAACTTCTTGTCTATATATGGGCCTCAATTCAACTTTCTTAGGTGTAGAAGGAAATTGAATCACATCTTCCTTTTTACTTTGTTCTCGTTGTAATGTAACAAAAGAAGACTCAATTTCTCTAAAAATAACACTTCTACTATGTATTACCTTCTGTACAACAGGATCCCAAAGCTTGTATCCTTTCACACCATAATTGTATCCGATGAAGATACATTTCACAACCTTGTTCTCCAACTTTTTTTGCTTCTCTTTTGACACATATGCATATGTGTCGCAACCAAAAACTCTAAGATGTCTTAATGAAGGCTTATGGACCGACCATTCCTCTATAGGTGTCTTATCAATAAGAGCTGATGTAGGAGACCTGTTAATCAAGTAACAAGCAGTGGCAACAACTTCAACCCAAAACCTTTGTTTTGGATCAACACCACTCAAAATACTCCTAGCCTTTTCTATCAATGTCTTGTTCATTTTTTTTGCAACTCCATTGTACAATGGAGAATATGGAGTTGCCTTTTTTATATGAATACCACAATCTTTACAAAATATATCAAAGTTATTAGAGAAAAATTCACCGCCATTATCAATCCTCAAACATTTTATTTTCTTTCAAGTCTACAACTCATCCATTGCTTTAAATTCTTTAAATCCACTGAAAACTTCAGATTTACTCTTTAGAAAGTATACCCATGTCCTTCTACTATAATCATCAATAAATGAAACATAATATGTGGATTTACCAATTGAAGGAACATCTACAAGACCAAACACATCAGAATGAATAAGATCTAATACACCACAAGATTTATGAGAACTTGAGTAAAACTGAACACAATTTTTTTCCATAAATGCAATGCTCACAAATTTCAAATTCAAGATTACAATTAGATAACCCTTCAAAAAGATTTTTATTTTTCAAGGTATTTAGACCCTTTTGTCTAATGTGGCCAAGTCTCTAGTGCCATAACATAGTTTTCTATGTAGGTAACTTTGATTCAGAAGAAAGAGCACCCTTGGGTACCAAAAAGCCATGACCTTCTGTTGAAGGTGAAACCCTCACTTCTTCAACAAACTTTCTTTTCACATAAGTACTATTGCACTCAATAGTGCATGAATCAAGCTTATACAATGCACCATATCTGACACCTCTAACAATCACCATGGCACCTCTGACCATCTTGCATCCTACATCGGAAAATACTACTTGCACACTTGCATCTATTAGTTTGCTCACATATAACAAATTTTGTGCTAATCTACGGATGTGCTACACACCATTAATCCTTTTTATTCTACCATTAGGAAACCTGATTTTAACTTAACCATGGAAAAAATATCTAAATAAGAATCATCACCCAAATACACCTTACCTTAATCAAAATTTTCATATTAAAAAAAACCAATTCTATTAAAGGTCATATGGAACGATGCTCCTGAGTCAATTAACCATGCATCATTACTTGCACAAGTTTCTAAAGCTACAATGAATGCATCACCACCTTCCTTCGTAGACTAAGAATCAGAATCAAATCTCTTCTTTTTCTTCTTTTCTTCTTTTTAGTCCTTAAGTATATGTCCAGGCTTACCATAGTTCCAACAAACAACTTTGGACTTTCTAGGAGATTTGGATCTCCCCTTGGACTTGGATTTATCATGCTTCTCATTTTTCTTTCCTTTCTCCTTAGGTATTCCACAAACATTTAGGGCCTCCTTGGAACTGATGGATACCTTCCTCCCCATCTCTTCAGAAAGCAAAGAACTCACCACATCTTCAATCTTCAATATAAAAATACTCCCAATAGCCATAACTAGAGAATCCCACAAATAGAGAAAAGAATAAAGAAAGATCTGACATTTCTCCTCATCCATTTTGACACCAACTAATGCCAACTAAGCCACCAAAATATTGAATGCTTCCAAGTGGTATGTAATTCATCCACCCTCTTCCATTCTCAAGGAATATTATTTTTTACTCAAGAAAATCTTTTTTCTCTAAATATTTGGCTTGATACATCTCACTAAGTTTCTTCCATAGTTTCTGCACAAAGGTCTCTTCATGGACATTGATTAAAATAGATTTTACCAAGTATGATTTGATAAGACCCTTGGCTTTACAATCCATAACATCATATTGAGAAGCTTGAGTAGGATATATAGGTCTTGAAACATTCTCATCAACAACATCCCACAGATCTCGATCTATCAACAGATCCTCCATCTTCAGATTCCACATTTCAAAATTATTTCTAGAAAATTTATCCACCTCTATTCTCCTTGATGAACTTGCCATTTGAAAATTCCTGCAACAAGATCACAAAGTGTCTTCTACACAAGCTCCCACACAAATTTGGATTAGTACAAAAAATCCAACAACTCGCAACTAAAACCAAAGGTGATCAGGATTTGATACCACTTGTAAGGAAGCTAAGGTAGCGAAACAACTTCCTGTACTAATCTTGAGAGGAGAATAATGCAAAACTTTTATAGATCTTTAACAGTTACAAAAATTTAAACATAAATATCATGCATACCACAACACAGTGATTTACATGGGGAAAACCCTTTCGAGATAAAAACCCCACTCCAAAAACCACCCAATATATTATTTAGAAATCATAAATATTAAAATATACTTGTAGAGCAAGCTTCTCATAGGAGTATCACCAACCAGAGATCTAGAGGTAATACAACCGCTATCAGACTCTTAGAATACATCAGAATACACAGTCGTAATACAATTCCCTCATAAAATAGGGTTTCCTTCTAGGGAAAATCAAGCGAACAAAAATATCGACCATCAGATATGAGACATAGTGATGAACAATCCAAATTTACAATAATGAAGTGTACATAGAATTTGGCTTCCAATATCTCCAATTTGTTATGTATCAACAATAACTTATGTAATTTCAAGGTCAACACATTTCTCAACAGGCATATCTTCCTTGGAATCCATTTTCAGTAATGATAAAATTAGAGGAGATCAAGAAGGATAACTCTTATAGTGAGAATTAGTTATAAAGCCAACAAAAGAAAATATATTTATAGGAAACCTTTGGTTTCAAGTTATAATTCTGGGTGTAGTAATTTGAGCATTGTAATGATGTGGTTTTATCCAAAAAAATTAATAATTTTTTTGACCTTTATAGATAGGATGATTAACAAAAGATTCTACCTTGATTGAGTGTATCCATATGCATAGTGTATGTTTCTAGATGCGTTTCTAATTAGTTAGCCAACTATACGATTTTAAAATTCTTTTAAAGCTTTTGCAAGATATCTTCTCTAACCAATAAAGGAAGTATATGTGTATGTTCATGAATTAATAAGAAGACATTTAATATTCTACAACTATCTATTTTTTTTTAATGTATGTGGAGAGACCATCTTGCTTATGCATTTTGGAATACCTAGTATTTTGTGGTGTGTTGATTAATGCATCACCTTGGTTTCAATTATTTCAAGTTTTGTTTGAACACATAGAATTTGTTTCCCAATTAGATAAAGGCATCAATATTTTATTTTCTTGTTCTCCACATCATCCTCAATACACTCAAATCAATCAATTAAAACATCTTTAGTTTTCCTAAGTGTGTATGTCATGTTGCCATGTTTGATGCTTGTAATAACTAATAGGTATCATAATAAAAATTCATTCATTGATAAGTATTCGATAGATTATTGTTAATCAGGTCCTCATCCTTACATACCAAACTAACACATAGGTATATTGTGACACCAGTATTAGGATACACTATGCAGTGGGTGTAGTTTCTTGTAAGGAAGTATTTAAGTCTTTCAATCATCAATTCAATACCTTAGAGAAACCCCCCCTTGTCTTGTAGAGCTAGAATTGAAGGTCTTACCCACCTCAAAAATTGGTTCTTAGTTGCTCAACTCAAAGATAAGTTTGTGGCGATCTTCCTAGTTTTGACACCACTATGACCTAGAAGATTATTATTTCTTAGGGATTTGGGGTCTATAAATCATATCACCAACACACACAAGGTCAAACTATGAGATATAAAGATTTTTTTTTTTTGGAAAGATAAAAAAATTGTTTAATCTCATTGAAAGAAATATGGCCAACTATTTCAACCAAGTGAAATTTACTAAGTTCTCTCCTTAATGTAGGAACATCTCAAGGGTCTAGCAATCTTGAGTCAACCAAAATGTCTATTTTACTTTGCTTGTGTTTTATATATTCTTTTAGAAAAATTTTGAGTTCTAGTTAGACTATAGATTTTTAGTTTTGACAATAATATACATCAACCTTAAGAATGTAAATAAGAACAATGCATAATGTTTGATTAAGAATTGGCTGTCACATGAGGAGAAAAAGAATTATTAGTATACTTGTGCCTATGTGGTAACGCACATAGGGAATTTCATCATCAAGTGGATATATGGATACATCTAAGAAATCATTCCTTATAGAGATTCTATATGGAGACACCATTGAGCTTTGTGACTTTATATTGCATGATTGGAAGTGCTATAATTTTAGTTGTTCAGATTTAAGTTATAGTAACAAACATGGAGTATTTTGGTTACTAATAAGTTGCACAATAAAAACTAGGCAAATATTCATTATAAGGATGTTGTACAATGACATCACACATATTTTCATGTCCATATTTCATGATCTAAGGTGGTGCAAATTTTAATTTATCAAAATCAAATTATTTACCCTTTACTTGGAGGTAAGAGGAATTCATTCTATGATGTGTGGTGAAGAATAGGGCTAGCTAGAGTCATTCCCAAGCTACACATATATACGCTTGGTGATTTGGGGCCATAATGATCCTTATTAAAGAGCTAATTATTAGTGCAAAGGAGTATAATGCTTTTCAAGGATTTAATGAAAGAAAGGTTGTAAAGATAATTATCTCATGAGATTGATTTAATTTAAATTTAGTTCCTTTCCTCAAGGATTATTTATGAATTTCCTTTATAAACTAGAGGTTTGAGATTCGTTTGAGAAATAAGGGGGGATGTGAAAGGTGATATATTAGATTTTTAGTGAAGGAGGAATGCTCCAAATTGAAAGAAAGTAGAGATGTACAATATTATTCATATACTAATCTATGAGAGGATATATGTGCAAAAATTAAAGTAATCACATAGTTACAAGGAAATAAATATAAAATAAATGACTTACTTGGAGAAAATCCTTTCAAGAGAGAAACCCCAGAGTCTTAAGCAACTCATTGTATTATTCAATAATCAAAGGTTATAACACACTTGTATATTCTAAATCTTGATAATATTAGTTTAAATCAATCAATATTACTCACTACCTCTAAAGTATTTTATTCAAATTATTTTAATTATTTAGGATTCAAATGAATAAAAAGACACAAGTAAATTAAATATAAATATAAATTATAATTAATTAATTTTAGTAGTAATTAAATGTTATATTTGTAGACACTTAAACAACACATCATTAATCAATTAAATAATTTTTACTATTTAATTAATTAGACCATCTTTTTCGCATTGCCATTAACAATGATTTATAGTTTAGACTTGAACAAAGGAAAAAAATAGGGTAAGGATGGCATGGGAGGAGTAAAAATAAACAACGGAAGGCCAGGTTGAAAAGTAGACAATGAATGGTTGATGAAGGATGGCACAATCTTCAATGTAGAAAGGAAGGAAAGAAGATATAGAGATGAAGCTTGGGAAAGGCTCAAAAATTCAAATTAGATAGAAGCAAGTCAAAGGGAGAATGATTGTGGTTGGCAAGATGGTAGTGATAGACACCAGAATGAACATAGTTTTGATGAGAGGTGGCGAAGATGGGATGAAGGCGACAATAGGAGAAGAAACTGGAAGGGATGGCAAGGGCACTCCCAAGATGGCATGATACGAAAAAGGATGGTGAAAAATTAGAACCTTGGAGAAACCCTAGAGTACCGCAATGAAAATTTGTCGGAAAAAGGTGAACCTTGGAAAAATATAGTGAACAAGGGGAAATCTTGGAGGAAATCATAGAGCATCCAAGCATTTGCATACACAAGGAAGGCATGGACAAGAAAGAACAATATAGATGGATGGGGAAATAGGACATTCATTCCACCATTTGCTACAAAGCCAATGAGATTCCACTAGGGCAATGACAAGGATGCTTGTAGAGGAACAACTATCAGGGTAAACCACATTCGGTGGAAAAGCACAAATATCATATGAATGGGAGGTAGAGGTATGTAAATGGACATCCAAACTATGGAAATTGATACCCTAAAACTCCAAATAGGAAGAAGGTTGTGATCCCAGTGGAATGTACTACCTCAACAATGGAGCATCTTTAGGAGTATGCCCTACTTTTCAAATGGACAAGATCTGATTGTTGTAGCAACCACATAACAAAATGGAAGTTGGAAACTTTCACAGGTCAGATAAGTATAAGACCCCTCCTCAATAATTTCTTTCTCATGAAATGAATAGATCAATTTCTGAGGAACACAATCTTCTTTGGAGACCCTTTATTATTTGAGGGGATCAAATTTCATTGCATTAAATGGACTCATAACTTCAATCCAATTGATTACAAAATAAAGAAAATCCCAACCTGGATAAACCTAGTTGGGCTACTGGTAGAGTTCTGGAAAATTGAATCTTTTGTCAAGATTGGGGATGCCCTAGGTGATTTTTTAGGGGTCGAAGAATATTTTATGAATGGGAAGGAATAGAAAAATATCAACATACTTGTGGAGACAAATTTGGATGCTGACTGGTTGGATGAACTGGAAATACTAAGCATTCATGGCAAGTGGATTCAAAAAATCAATAAGGTTAAGAATACCTTAGGTCATTTTTTGCCAAGATGAATGATGGGGGCAAGATGTTCTAATCAAGAAAAATGAAATCATGATCAGGAGTGTGGGGAAGCCCCCCAAGAGCCAAATCAAATACACATGTAGAACTGGTCAAAATTGATAGTAAAGTGCCTCATAAAGACAAAAATAAGCGAGCAGAAACAAGGAAAGATATTCAAAATCCACAGAAGGAGGTATTTTGAGGAGAAAAAGCTTCATAATGGAATAGTGGTGCATAGTTCTCCGACCAAGGATGGGCTAGGAAAGGTACATCCACAAAGCAAGATTATAGAATTTGTGAATGAAATGCCAAGTATCAATAAGAAATATCTTGCCACCGAAGCACTATCTCCTTCTAAGGGCATGGATATAACAAAGATCTTTGCCCCAATAAAGGACTCTTTGGATGGGGACATCCAAAATTGAGACAGTTTGTGAGCTCTTAGGATTGCAAGAATTCAAGTTAGAATCGAAAGTTGTCGAGGGATGCCAGAAGATAGGTCTATTGGTGAAAGTACGCAATACTAATGGAGTTGCTTGAAGAAGGGGAAATAGAGGAGTGTGAACAAGAAAACCTATTTGGAGAAATGGGCCATGGAGAAATTGAGAGGGATTCAGATAAAGAAAATAGAAATTTGGGGATTAGAAAAACCCTGACCAAGAAGTCAAAACCTGATTGCGGAAACATCAGTGGTAAGAAATTCGACAAAAAAACATTACAAGAACAAAGAAATCTTGATGGACAGGCAGAGGATCAAATGAAGATAACAATGCTATTGAGATCAGGGAGGGAAATCCCCCCTCCTCGGGCACCATGAGTCTCTTATCATGGAATGTTAGGGGCTTAAACTCCCCTAACAAACAACTGTTGGTCAAGCGCATATTGAGACTATCAAGGGTAGATATTTTGTTATTATAGGAGACTAAATTGACCATTTCTAAAGTTGTTTTTTTTGGGAAATCAATAAAGTTATGGAAGATGGAAGCAGTGCAATCAGTGGGTGCCTCTGGCGGTTTGATCACAATTTGGAATGCAACAACCGCCATCTTTGAGAAGTTGGGTGAAGGGAGCCATTGGATTCGTGGGTTGGTGCGGAGTATACACTCAAACTTGGAATACTTATTAATCAATGTGTATGGCCTAATGACACATATGAGGAAAAGAGAGGTATTGGAGGAAAATGATGGGTTCTTAGAGTTGCATAAAGATATCCACAAAATCATTGGAGGTGATTTCAACGTAATATTGTAAAATAGTGACAAGAAAGGTGGTGTGGGCAAACCAAACCAATCTTATAAATACTTTATGGAGTGGGTGGCTAAGAACAATTTGATGGATATTGATATGGCCAATGGATCCTATACTTGGACTAACAGAAGGATCGGTTTTACCAATATTGCTGAGAAATTGGATCGCTTTCTTTTTTGGGAAGATTTTCCTTCTTTCCTATATGGATTGAATGGTAGAGTTATCCCCTACTATAGCTTTGATCACTTTCCAATTCAGTTGGAAATCATAGGAGATATTAAACCAGCAAGGTCGCCATTCAAGTTTTAAAATATGTGGATGATGTACTTGGCCTTTCTGAATTTAATTGGAACATGGTGGCAAGAGGAGACTTGTGAAGGATCTAAGTTTTTATGCTTTACCACTAGACTTAGAGCGATAAAACAAAGGCTCATACAATGGAACAAATAAATTTCAAAAAATTCTTCGATTCCAAGGAGAAGATAGAAAAAAGAGCTTGAAGAACTAAATGAGGTGGTGCTAAGGGAAGGTATGAATCATAACACTTTTGAAAAGGATCAAGGCTTAATAAGTAGCTACGAAGATGTGCTTGCCAAAGAAGAATCCTTTTGGCAACATAAATCTTGAGAAACATGGATGGGTGAAGGGGATAAGAATACAAGATATTTCCATAATACGACTAAAAAAGAGTGATAATTCAATCACATATCAAAACTTTGATTGACAAATGAATATGTGATTGAGGAACTAGAGCTTATCAAAAAGGAAGGTGTGTCCTCTTTTCTACTCTTTTGAACCAAATCGATGGGTCTGATTTGAGATCTCAATAGGAACTTGTGTAAAATATACCTGTTGTTGTAACAGATGCACAAGATAGGGCATTAAATACATGTTCACTGAGGAGGAAGTGGGGAAAGTTGTTTTTCAACTACATCCAGATAAGGCACTGAGTGCAGAACGATTACCAGTTGGTTTTTTCTAGAAGTGTCGAGATGAATAGGGAAAGATCTAATTGATTATTTGGAGGCGGCTAATTTTTTTGGAAAGTTCCTCAAATAAATGAATAACATCTTCATAGCATTAATTCCATAGAAGGACAAAGCACATGCATTTGATGAGTTTCAACCAATTTCCATTTGCAATACAACATACAAAATTTTGGCAAAAGTGATGGCTAACAGGCTGAAGCCCATTCTATCTAGTACCATTTTGAAAGAGCAGACATGCTTTGTACCAAGCAAATCCATTTTGAATGGCATAATCATAGTCCAAGAATCTATTCATTCAATACAAAAAAATAAATATCCAAGCATGTTGGTCAAGCTAGATATAAAAAAGGCCTATGATAAGGTAAATTGGCAATTTTTGTGTAAGGTCTTGGAAGTATTTGGCTTTAATAGATATTGGATTAATTGGGTATTTCAGTGTATTTCAACTCCTCATTTTTTGGTATTGATTAATGGTGCTCCAAAATGTTTCTTTGAAGTGTCTAGGGGTCTTAGAAAAGGAGATACCTTGGCCCTATTTTTGTATATTATCATGGTTGAGGCATTAGGGAGGTCCTTCAAGCATGCTCAGAACAATGGTTTGTTGGAAGGTATTAAGATCACAAAGTACAATATAGGCTGCCACCCATCAACAATTTGTTGATGACACTATGTTGCGAGGGAATGAAAAGAAAATGGAGGCTCTTCAATTCTTAAAGATATTGAAACTATATGGGTAGGCTGTTGGGAAAGAGGTGAACAGTTCAAAATTAGAAATTTTCTTCTTTTCAGTGGCTCCTAGAAAAGAGACAGACATCCTCAGAACCCTCAATTTTAAGTTGGGAAAGCTTCCTTGCACATACCTCGAACTCCATATTGAGAAAGGGTCACAAACTTCAAGATTATGGGATCCTTTGAAAGATAAAATGGATAAAAGGCTCTCCTCTTGGAAGGGCCATTGGTTGTCATGGGTTGGGAGGATTGTGATGCTCAAAAAAGTAATATCAGCACTACCTAATTTTCTTCTATCTCTTCTTTCCCTCAGTGCTAGGGTGAATCAACACATGGTACAAAAAATACGTGATTTCTTCTCGCAAGGCTCTGAGGATCAGAATAATTTTCCTTTGATTGTGTGGGAGAAGATTTGTAGGCCCAAGGAACTTGGTGGGGTTGGGATCAGAAATCGGATGTGGCAAAACCAAGCACTAGGTGCAAAATTAGTGTGGCGTATGTATAAAGAACCAAAGTTGAAATGGGTCAAGATTCTTAGAGGAAAATATTTGGACTATCATAGCCCCTCAGATATATTTAGATCTGCCAACCCCCCTCATGGATCGAGAGTGTGGAATTTTTTACTCAAATGCAGGCCAATTATAACATAATACTTGTCTTGGGATATATACGATGGTGAATCTTCCTTGCTTTGGGAAGACTCTTGGGGGGCTATCTTTGTTTGGATAAATTTTTAGAAATGGAGCAAACAAAAAATACACCGAAATAGACATGGGGTTGTCATGTGAAAGACTATGTAAGTTTTGTTAATAATGACCCTGCATTCAGATGGAATTGGAAAAACTTTCAGTCCATGGGACTGCTTGCAGCTGAGGTAAATAGGCTTCTAGAAATTATTTCCAAGAGAAGGCTTGTTTTTAGAAGAGGCAGGGATCACCTTATTTGGGAAGAAGACAAGAAAGGGCAATTCAATGCAAAATATTGGTACAAAGTGATATATAGACTAAATAGTCAATTTGGTGCTAATATTCCAACTCAATTATGTTGGAACAAGCATTGTCTACCAAAATTAGGTGTCTTTGCTTGGGCTGCTACACAACATAGAATCTTAATTGTTGATTGGTTCCAAAAAATGGGATATGCAGGGCCATCATGTTGTGTCTTGTGCAAAGAAGAGGAGGAATCCATCGATCATCTACTGTTGGGTTGTTCGTTTTCACAAGCATGTTGGAGATGGATGTGTGCAAAACTCGGTTGGGTCACTGCCTTACCCAATGACATTAAGAGTCTCTTTGAGTGTTGGACACTCAATTTATGGTACGAGACTCTGGAAAGTCTGGATTTCCTACCCATCACTCCTCATTTGGGAGATTTGGAAAGAACACAATCATAGACTATTCCAGGATAAGGAGATATTATTTCTTTCTTTCGCAAAGGTGGAAGCTGTTATACTTGAGTTAGTGAATAATAGAAAAAGGATACATCCTGTAAAGGATGCAAAATTTACATAATGGGATGGGAGGATGAGGCTCCATTGGTTTGGATTGAAGATTTTTCCATTCATTGGGATAGGTGGTAACAGTGTTGTGTTAAAAAGAACTAGTATTAAGTGGCAACATCCGCAATTCACTTGGTTCAAACTAAACTTTGATGGAGCATCTCGGGGAAATCTTGGTACGTCTGGTGTTGGATGCATTATTAGAATGTGGGATGGTTGGAGGGTTTGCAAGCTTGCAGTCCCATTATCTGAGGACACAAACAATATGGCAAAATTAGAGGCATTGACACATGGTCTTTTGTTTTGTAAGGATTTAGGTATCTAGAACATAGCAATTGAAGGAGATTCCTCACTGGTGGTGAATGCAGTAAGGTTGGGAACCACAGTGGTTGGAGGTTGGATTCCTAGATGTGGGTAGAATAATGATCATTCTTTGCTTGTTTGAGGCATATACGATAAACCACATTTACCACGAAGGAAATGTAGAGGTTGACAATCTTGCTAACTTGGTCATGGATGGAAATTATATTGGGAAGATTGGGGAAGATTGATTGCTTGTGGTTTTAGATTGCAATGTTGCTTTTTACACTCGACATCCTCATCGCCCCAATAAGATCAAAATCATTTTATGGAGTTGCATGTTTTGAGTTGAGTATTCACAGGTACCCCATGGATATTTCATATGTTCGCATAAAGTCATATTTGGGTGGGCTCATTTCGTATTTAACTCCTGCACTTTCTTGGACTACCAAGTGGAACGACGTTGGCAAACTATATTGCTACTTGGAACAGACAGCAGATGTTTTGGACCTATGTAATGAATATAATGTAGATTGTTCTCAATCGAGTTCATCCTAGAGCTATGGATCAGATGCCCACCATGTAACATTTTCATTTTAACAGTTAATACATTTTCACAACCTCAATTGCATTTTATCAAGCAAAAAAAATTAGACCATCTTTTTCTCATTTTTATTATTTAGTTAATTATTCTATTTCATGCATTTATTTTAAAATAAATATAATATATATGTCAACCCACAATACTTCCTTTTTGACCAAAGTAAGCCCACAATACTTTGTCCCACTTTTTGACCAAAGTAGGACATTGAAATCAATATTTTCACCAAAATTTCACTTTACGAAACTTATATAATTAAACCATTAATAATTTGGAGATTATGTGAACTAGTAACTTATAATTGTAATGATGGATTTTCTGCAAGATAGATTTGTTAGTAACACATGCATGCAATATTAATTAATCCAACAAAACAATGAAATTCAAAGGAGAAAACAAGAAAGAAAAACATGAAGTAATCTCACCCAACCCTTCCTCCTCCATGGTTGACTTCCATTGCACCTTCTTAGCTTGTTGTGATGAAGAGTGTGCCCTCAGATTTGATGAGAAAACTTCTATGATGTTGACTAGCCCTAAACAAAGCTTTGAAGGATTTGTATAAACTAAATGCAAAATCAAATTAAATCTAGAATGCAAGTATCTAAATGATAAATAAGAATGCAAAAAGATAAATTAATAGATTAAGAGATTTCCTCAAATTTCTAAGATTGTTGAAAATGAGGACAAAATTGACATTTTATAGAAAATGCAATTTTGGATGGACGGACGAGATTGAAGATTGAGAAAATGCCCTAGAATCAATGGTCAAGATTCAAAATGACAACTCTCAATTAGGGTTAGGGTAAAATTCCCAAATGAGTGGACAAGATTTAATTTAAGAAATTAAATCAAGGATGGAGAACGAATGTGACATTGAGATGAAATTAGTAAAAATCAAAAGATAAGAAGATGAGATTTTAGAAACTTGGTAATTTTGGAAATTACTTGATTTGTAGAAGAATGTTTCCATTTTGAATTAAAATTAATTCAAAATATGGATTTTGTGAAATAGTAAGTAATTGATTTAAAATTAAATACTAAAAGAAGAAGCAGTTAACCATGTGAGATATTTTTAAATAAATTATTTTATTTAAAAAGAGGGAAATGTCACATAAAGCAATTAAATAATTATGAATAATTATTTAATTTAGAAAAGGTAGTTAATTAATTAAATAAATTAATAAATCTATTTAATTAAAAGAGGATTTAGGAATTAGTGACATATTAAATAAATTAGAATATATTTATTTAATAATCAAGAGGACATTAATGATAAAGATTAATTAAATAACTGAGACTTTATTTAATTATGAGAAGACTTTGATAGTTAGTGACACATAAAATAAATAAATAAGATTTATTTATTTAATAATCATGAAGAATAGAAAATCATGAATTATTTAATAAATGGTTGAAGGTGGGTTAGAAACATAATTACAAAGTCATAATTATGCTACGACGAAAAGTGGTAAAATAGTGTTTGTAGGGCTTGGTCATTTTTATGTGTCTACATTTGCCCCTCTTTGTCATAATGCAGTTTATCGCGTTATGGCAAAGAAAACAAGTCCAAAATATGCCCCCTGGGGAAAATTTTTGAATTTTGACACGGGGTCAGAAAAATTTGGAAAGTGTCCTGATTAAACAATTTAATGATAGGAGAAACAATGGTGTGATCAGATTCAAGAGTGGAGGACGCCAAGCTAACCAGAATGTCAAACAAAGATGGTCAAATGAGCCTCCAGTACAAACCCACTAGGTCAAAACCCTAATTTTTAGCCTATAAATAGGTTGAAAAAGCAAAACCAAGTGTCATTCTCTCATTTGCTATTTAGAATTTGCAGAGATTAGAGCTTAAAAAGATGATGGTGATTTCTTCGACAGACCATCGTGGCTACCATGTGTAGACTTTCCATCAACCTGAGGGCGCAGAGGCACCGATAAGTACCCTATCCCACTTGTATTTTTTTCAAATTTTATGCATTAATTAGGATTTTTTGGGGATAAACAAATGCATTGCGATGCAAATGCCTTTATGTAAGCCACAATTGACTTCGCATTTGATGCATTTGTTTGCATCGTGACGCAAGTGCACCAAGTAGATAGGTTAAAGCTTAAAAAGACACATTTGATAGGGGAAACGATGCAAGCGTCAAAATGCGATGCAAGTGTGGTGTTTTGCGACATATGTGCAATGTTGCAACACAAATGCAAGGTTAAACGACGCATGTGTGATGTTCTAAAACAATCGCCAGGTCAAATGACACAAGTGCTATACAATGACACAATTATTTATCAAACGACGCAATCATTGTGTGACTGCGCAATTGCTAAATAAGACGACACATTTGCTTTATTGCGACGTAATTGCTAGGTGCAGAGCCGCATGTGATAAATTGTGATGCATTTGCAGTCAACGTGATGCAAATTCCATTGACTAGGGTTGACCAACATTGACTTTTCTTAGGCTCTTATTTAGATTCATTTTTTCTTTCTCAATAGTAATAATGTGCCCATAATGTTGACCCAAGTGTGCTAATTCTTGTTTCTACATGTGCAAAGATGATTAGTGTCGATATATACATGAGAGTTCAAACTAGCGACCTATTCCTTTAGAGACCACTTGAGTGACTGGGAGAGACAGCGATTGATGACACTAGGATTATACTATGTCACCTACATGCCTATTATTTGGGAAAACAGGGGCTTACTGACAGCACTTTGTGAGAGGTGGCATTTAGAGACTTTCTCATTTCATCTGCCTATAGGAGAGGCTACAACTACCTTGGAAGATGTTTACCACATTCTTTGTATCCCGATCAACGGGGAGAGGGTTGTGTATGATCTGCATCGAGGCCAACAAGCCCTATAAAAGATGTACAAGGATGTCGGTGGTGCTGGTATAGGTATCGACGGTTATGAGACTGGCTGGGATGTTGTGGCCGACTAGTTTCCATGGTGGGATGCCATGCTCATGACACTGATTTCTGGAGTATTGATTCTAGACCGCCGTGGCCATGGATTTATGATTAGATGGGGAGAGGTACTAGTTCGCATGCAGGGTCAGATGACTATTTTTTCCTAGGGACCTTGCTTGTTGGCCATGTTATACCATTAGCTCCATGAGGTAGTCTATCATCAGGGGCAAAGTATCAGCTGCAGTACTACACTTCTTATGATCTGGGCATGGGAGCACATTCCCATTTTTTGGCCACCAATACAGATTCAGCAGTTGGATGATGGGATGCCCTATGTCTATCTTTATGCTAGTTTAGTCAATCAGACTCTTGTGGGAGATACCAATTATTGGCGTCATTGGATTGACACCATGATTAGTTTTATCTAGAGGCCCTACAAAGATTGCAGTCAGTGCTTAGATGAGGATGGTCACTTGTCATTGTGCAGGCAATTTTGATATTTGATTGGTCGCATGGTTCAGAGCCAATAGATCATTGAGATGTACCTACTCCAGTGGGTACTATGGTAGTTCAGGGAGAAGCAGGATGTGCCAGTAGGCATTGTAGAGTATGCATGATCCTCCACAAAGACCATATGGGGGCCGCCAATAGTAGTGATAGTGGCCGAGCAACAAGTAGATGGTCTTGTTGCACTTTAGTGGATGTGGAGGGGACGTCTAGCAAATGCAGGGACATCTACCAAGTTTGACGCCTGGTGGAAGATTCACAAGCCTATTCCATTGACAGATCCAGATGGTCTGCCTCCTATAGATCAAAGATTAGTTATCCCACAGGTACAGAGGAGAGGTCGAGGTGGCATGGATGGAGGCAGAGATGGCAGAGGGGCCGGGGGGAGAGATGGAGGTAGAGGGGTCGGGGGCCGAGATGGAGGCAGGGGAGACAGATGTGATGGAGGGGATGGGGGCCACGGTGGGGGAGATGATGGGGGTGGTGGGGGAGGAGGTGATGGAGGAGATGGGAGGGGTGTCAGGAGGAGGAAGGATGACAGAGGGCAGAGGCAGCCTAGGAGAGTTAGGTGGAGAGTGGGTGGTGTACCATTGTCACCCATCAGGGAGGAGGGTGAGGAGAGAGAGTAGCCAGTAGAGCAGGAGGTCAAGGAGGAGATCAGAGGGGGGGAGGAGGAGGTGGAGGTGAGAGCAAAGGAGGTGGTCAAGGGTGGAGATGAGGTGGAGGGTAGAGTAGAGGGAGAGATGCCAGCAGAGGAGAATCCATTTGTTGAGCACCATCCTCTTTACATCGACGTGGAGGAGGTCCGAGGAGAGGAGGAGAGGGATGAGGAGGAGGATGAGGTAGACCGAAGACTGCAATAGCGGATGATTGATGGCTATGAGGAGGGGAATAGGTCAACAATTTTGCCTGTAGATGCTACCATTGACCAAAGGATCACTAACCTCCAGAGCAGATTAGATGTGGCCTTGTCTCAAAACAAGACCTTGGCAACAAAGTTAGAGGTTACCTAGGTGGAGAAAGATCAGGTTGTTATCTGATGGAAGGATTTAGACCGATGGGTCACTGAGTTTGCAGAATTATGCTTAGGGCCGACAAGGGATATGGCTAGGGAGTTGGCCAAGATGGCCGAGAGCAGGGGTCGATACAGGTTGCTTTATGAGCAAGTTGTACCACCAGAGAGACGGGACTCAGGGTTGTCCCGATCATATAGCAAGACAGGCAGTGGTACCCGGACCCAAAACAACAACAGGTCACACAATGGCAATCATACTAGTGTTGGGGGGTCCACTTCATCAGGGCAGACATCAAGTCACAAGTCACATATTTCTCACAGGCATTCATTAGGCCATAGCCATAGGTCAGGGCATGGGCATAGATCAATGTCATCAGGACACCAGGCAGAGCAAAGCCAGCCTCTTGTTACTGATCCCTCGGGATCCCAGAGTCAGACTCTAGATGCTACTCCCATCCATGTCACCTTTCGCATGGTTAGTCTGTCACAACCATCCCATGATTCACCTCCGCAGGACGGAGGAGGCACATCCTAGGACTTGTATTTTGATATATGTATTAGACACTTGCATATATTGTTATTCGAGCCTGCAAGCTCCATTTTTGGGATATCCCATGACTCTATCCTGTGACATTACATTTTTGTGAGATTATATATATGGGATGCAGTTTTGATGTGGCCTATATGATTCTATGTGTTATGATGTTTGTATGATTTATCAAATGCGATGTGATACTTTTATTATGCTCATGAGATGTATGGATGTTATGCTTATGATTATGAATGCAATTATGGATGTGGTTATTTATGTATGCATTGTGTAATGTGATTCTTATATGTTGATGCAAATGATGGTTTTATGATGTGAGATGGATGGATGTAAATGATAGCGTTATGCAATGTGAATCATGATATTTCCTATATGCGGATGTGAAATGTGAATATGAAATTCTCGTATGATCATGTATGCAACTTTATTTTTTTGTATGTCACAGGATATCATCAGAGAATGAGAGAAGAGAAGATGAAGATAGATGTTAGTGTGAAGAAAGACATGCATGTTAATGTGGAAACAAAAATCCTTCAAATATTTTCTATAGTGATATCTTAGTTGTTGCTCATAATCATCATTGCGCGAAAATGTCATGATGGTCGACAAACACTATGATATGGCGTAGATCAATAGTGTGCAAGGTTGAACCCTCACGTAGATCAACAGTCGTAGATAAAGATGATCATGACTCATACAAGGAACAACCGCCAGAAAAACCAGACCAATCATGAGATGTCACTGCTTCTCCAAATCCTGAAGTCAGGACATCCTTAAGAAACTAGCCACATGATAGTCAAAAATAGATAGGAAAATCATCGTACTACGTTGTTGCTTCTCTAAATCCTAAAGTCAAGACATCCTGGAGAAACTAGTAGCAGAGTGATCATAAAATGACAAGGATGATCATTATGATATGTCATGACTCCTATGACATAAGGAACTAATATCATGATAACCATCAAAAAGATAGATAAATTTTTCCATGTGTTTGCCAAGTGTTTTAATGTCAAATGTTGCCAAATGTTGATTGATATCAAATTCAGGAAAGACACATCCCGAATGATGTTGATATCTAGGAAATCAATTCTCGGAGTTAGGAGAATCCATCAAAATGCCAGATGATGAGGACAATGCTTAGGAAGGACGCATCCAAAAGCATAAAGAAATGACGAGAGTTGCTCTTCAGAAGGACACATTTGAAGAAGAACCCAAAATTTTGCTAGGTTAAATTGTCTTAATAGAATTTGATTACATGTCATTGTTGACATGTTGAATTGACTGAAAGTGCTGATGAAACGGATTGTTTATAGATTGCTTGCTTGGGATTGATGGAAGATTTTCTTGGTTTGAAGAAAGTTCGACATGTGTGAAAAATTTTGTGCCATGAACCCTAATGGACTGACCTAGTGCAGCCTCAGGGGATCGTCAATTGATGGCCTTTCCTACGTCATGCACTCAGAGACCTCGTAGTTTGACACAACCAATGACCTTTTCCAAGGGATAGAAGTTTGAATCATGATTTTATTTGGACAAACCTAGAAAGACTGACCTAATGTCTCGGGGATTCAAAGATGAATCTTGCCTACGTAGCAAATGCACAAAGACAACGTAGTTCAGACATGGACAAAGATTGACTGACATGATCGATTGAATTGACCAGACAAACATTGACTTTGACTTTGTTCTTGGATTTTCTCAGGACATTTTCAAATTTTTAGATCTTTTTTCATGACATTTTTAGATTTTTAGGATTTTTTCAGGACTTTTAAGGATGCAGGATGATGTGTGACACCCACTGTAGTTACACGATAAAGGTCTTTCCCCCAAACATATCAGGGATTACCTGAATCCAATGATATGGGGATAAGCTGTCACAAGGAAAAAGGCAAGAATATGCAAGGGGTGATGTCAACCAAATGCTAACCATGGCCAGAATTGACAGGACTGAGGATGAATGTCATGAATGTGCCAGGTTGTTGTGATTGTGGGAAGTAGATAAGGTTCGATTAGAGTAACAGTAGATGGCGAAGCAACGATCAACTACGCATGGCGCTTGTTTGTCAAGTTTTCACCATGGTACCTATCCAAAGCACCTATTTGCCAGGTTTTCACTATTGGATGAAATTAATTCTTTTTATTGTTTTTGCCATTTTTATTTTTTTTGGTGTCACCAAGATGCCTGTTTGCCAGGTTTTCATCAAGGGATGATTTTTTCTTTATTTTTCATTTTTTTTGTATTTTTAGGTTCATAACCAAGCTCTCTGATGTAAGTTGTTGATGGGTTGTGTCAACTGTTCTCCATCAGGTGTGGCCAACTGATAAGCTCCACAACCAAATGTGATAGTAATAATATAAGGACCGAGCCAATTAGCCTCAAACTTGCCAAGCTTTTTAGGGTCACCCTGATTTCTTGGATTTTGCATGAGGACCAAGTCACCGATTTCAAATTTTCTCACCATTACTCTTTTGTTAAAGCTCCAACAAAGACGATTTTGATATGCCTGCAAGTGATTCAAGGCATTTTTTCATCTTTCTTGTAACATTTATAGCTCATGTAGGCAAGACTATTTGTACTTTTCATCATCAATCATTCCTTTCAAAGAGACTCAGAGAGAAGGAATTTCAACCTCGATGGGCAATATAGCCTCAGATCTGTAAACCAAGGAAAATAGAGTGGCTCCAGTGGGGGTACAAATGCTGGTACGATAGGCCCATAAGGCAGGATTAAGTTGTAGGTGCCAATCTCGGCCAGCGTCATTGACGGTCTTCTGAAGGATGCGAAGAATTTTTTTATTTGATGCCTCAGCTTGGTTGTTACCTTGTGGGTAATATGGGGTGGAGAAATGATGTTGGATGTGAAATCACTCACAGAGTTCACGAACGTCCTAATTTTTTAATGGACTCGTTATCTGTGATGATGGACTGCGAAACACCATACCGGCAAATGATGTAATTTAGGATAAACTTTGATATTTTCTTACCGGTGATGTAAGTGAGAGGGACAACTTCAATCCACTTAGTAAAGTACTTAGTGGCGGTGATTATGAATTTGTGGTTGTTAGAGGAGGATGGATGGATCTTGCCCACAAGGTCGAGTCCCCATTGTGTGAAAGGCCATAGAGAAGTGATTGGTCTCAGTTCCTATGCAGGTGCATAAATTAGGTCACTATGCACCTGAAATTTTTGACATGTTTTGACAAACTGAAGAGCATCTTTTTCTAATGTCGACCAATAGTATCCAAGTCTGGTGACTTTCCTAGCTAATGTTGGACCACTCGAATGATATCCGCAGATACCTTCATGACTTCTCATAAAGTTGTTTGGGATTCATCAGTTTCGAGACAGAGAGGAAGGGTGTTATCAAAGCCACGGTGGTATAGGGTGTCACTGACGATGGTGTGTCAAGCGGATTTTCATATAAAGGACTTTCTCTGGTTATTAGAAAGGTTGGGTGGTAGGGTTTGAGACTTTAGATAGTCATAAATGTCTTGGTACCAAGGTGAAATAGGACCAACAATCTCTCAAACCATTTCTGAGTCTGGGATGTCATATGTCGGCATCAATAGTTGTTCGACTAAGAACTCAAATTGTGAAACATTTTTGAGGATGTCCAATAGAGATCCAATAGTGGCCATTACATTGTCTACCTTATTCTGTGTCCTGGGAATTTGTTCAAAGGCAATAATTTTGAAATACGTCAGGAAACTATCCACCATTTGCTTGTAAGGAAGCAAATTTTCATCCTTTGTTTCATAATCATCATTCACTTGGTTGATAACTAACTGAGAATCCCCGAATACGAGCAATGTCTGAATTTTCCATTTAATTGCGATCCTGAGTCCTGTGACCAATGCTTCATATTCTTCAATATTATTAGTACAAGGGAAGGTGATCTGGAATGACTTAGGAATTGGATCCCCTTGTGGTGTGATGAACAAGATGCTAGCTCTTCAGCCATGACTAGTGTGGGACCCGTAAAAATATAGCTTCCATGGTAATGCAAGTTTTGCATGAAAGATAGACTCATCGGGAAAATTAGTTATTAGTGGATGACTAGCCTGTATGGGTGCATCCACAAGCTGATTTGCGATTACCTGCCCTTTTACTACCTTGCGCTTGACATATTGTATGTCATATTCACTCAATATCATGACCCACTTTGCTAAATGGCCTGTCAATGCAGCCCGACTTAAGAGATACTTTAGAGGATCAATCTTGGCTACTAGGCGTGTTTGGTGGCTCAGCATGTAATGTCTTAGTTTTTGTGCTACAAAGACAACTACAAGGCATGTGCGTTCAATGGTTGTATAGTTCAACTCATATCCTATCAGTGTGCGACTGATATAGTATATGGCTCTTTCTTTTTCCTCATTATCATTTTGTGCCAATAATGCCCCCAATGCATTTGTAGTTGTTGAGACATACAGGATCAATGAATTTCCTTCAATAGGCGGCATTAGGATAGGTGGTGTCAATAGATATTATTTGATTTTTTCAAAGGTTGTGCGACATTTGTCTATCCATACAAAGGGGATACTTTTGCGTAACAGGTACTGAAATGGTTGACACTTGTCTACCAACTAGGCGATGAAGCGTCGGATGGACTGCAGTTTGCCCTGAAGTGTTCTCAACTCGTTGATTCCTTTTGGTGGAGGCATGTCTAGAATTGATTTCACTTTTGCGGGATCAACCTCAATGCCTCATCGTGAAACTATGTATCCCAAAAGCTTTCCTGAAGTGACTCCAAAGACACATTTTTTTGGGTTCAGATGAACCTTGTAATCCTCTAGTTGTCTAAAAAATTTGTCCAGGACTTTGAGATGATCTTTCCATGTCAATGATTTTTCCAAGAGGTCATCTACATAATCTTCCATTAGGACATGCATCATGTCATGAAATATTTTTTTTATAGCTCTTTGGTATGTGGCACCTGCATTCTTTAAGCCAAAAGGCATGAAATTCCAACAATATGTTCCCCATGGGCAAGTGAATGTTGTTTTCTGTTGATCCTCTATTGTAATTCGGATTTGGTTATAGCCCGAGAAACCATCCATAAGAGATAGCATCTCGTACCCTGTTGTGAGATCAATAATCATGTCTATATTTGGTAATGGGAAATCATCTTTTGGACAAGCCTTATTCAAATCTCTAAAATCCATGCAAATACGGATTTGTCCATTTGGATTTTTGATAGGGATAATGTTGGATATCCAATCAGCATAATTTATTGATCTTATGAATCCAACATCTAGTAACTTATTTAGTTCAGCCTTTACCAGTAGTGCAATCTGTGGATGCACTTTCCAAAACTTTTATTTTACTGGTTTGATATTTGGAATTAACGGAAGATGATGCAATACCAATTATGGATCAAGGCCTGGCATGTCAACATATGACCATGCGAAGTTAACCTTCCTTTCTGTGAAGAATTGTTGGAACTCAGGTTTTTCTTCTTTTGTTAATGATACGGCCAAGAGAACCATTTTGGGATTCTCTGGTGTAGCTATGTTAACTTCGATGGTTTCTTCGATTAGCATGGCCGATTTTTCCTATGTCATGGGAAGAAAGTCCAATTTTCCATCCTTAGGCGCCTCATAGAGGTTTTCACCTTCAGATACGTCCTTTATTTTTACTATTTTGTTTTCAAAAGGTGCCTTGCAGTTTTCACCTAAAGACATTTCTTTTTTTGTCTTATTCTTTGTATTTTTGCAACTGGAGGATTGCACAGTCACCCCGAAGTAAGCTGCACAATCTAGGTCAATGGAAAAGCCTGTTTTATGATCAACCCATGGTATGCCTTCTCGAAGCCCCATGAATGATGTTATTGCCTCGTCATTCTGCAAGATGTCCATCACTGGTGGATCTTGTTGGTACCAGTCAATCAGTTGTGGGTAAACAAGGGGAATCCCATCGTTAGTGTTGGTAAAAGATGGGGAAGATGCAGAAAGTGTACAAATCGACGCCTCAAGTGTGAAGGCAAAGTTATCAATTTCAACTTTTGTATCAGATGCAATGGATGGACTATACTCTAATTCCGATGAGTTGAACTCAAAGTCATAATACAACACAAAATTATCAGCATCATGACTACTGGATGGCCTTTCAGAGGTACGGATAGTAGGTTTAGGCATGTCGGGCTCATGGGTGGGCTCGGGAATGGGGCGGGATAATTTGGATGTTGCCGACGACACCTTATGTTCTTCTGGATCCCAAGGAATGCTTACCCATTCCTTTGTTTTGGGATGTCAGTCAATAGGGTCAATGTTGTATTCTTGTCAGAATTTTTCTTCGAAGGGGAGTTGACCAGGGTCTAGGAATAGTTCATCAATATCATTGTTGCTCAGGGTTTCCTCAGATCCCCATTCCCATTCATTGGAGTCAGTTTCGATAAGGGATTCTTCACTTGTCTCGACACTTTTTGGAGCTATTATGTCCTCACTTGAAAGTGCATAGGTACATTGATCATCAATTCCGAGTTGGTCAAACCCTAGCCCTATGTACCTTGGTCTTGCATAAATGATAACAGGTTCCCTCCTTCCATTGTTGGTCTTTCCAAGATCACTTGTGTCATCAAAACCTAGTGCCTTGCATATATCATAGTCTTTTCCATAAAGATGCACTGGTAGTGGAGGTAATTCTTCTGGGTCTTTGTAGATCCAGCTAGCTATGTCGATAATGACTTCATTACCCATATCACCCCACAGTGTGAAAACACTTTTTGGTGGAACCTTGAAAGTTGTTTTGGGCTCAATCGCGAAACATGGTCTACAACTTTAGGCGGCTTAAGTATTGTGGTGATACAGTAATCCGTATTCAATTTGAATTCTCCACAGCCAAGGTCCTGGATCTAAAGGTCTTTACTTGGTATGGAGGCTGAGGGAGATGGTGTGGCAAAATTTGATGGAATGGATGATTTGGTGAGTGTAGATGGGTCAATATATTTGGAAGAGATGGAAACTAAGGCTTCTTGATTGATGGGTACCTAGTGCTTAGTAGTGGCTCATAGATTGGTACAGTATTGAAATGGATCAGGATCTCCTAGGATAGTGATTTCAGTACCATCAAGAGTGAATTTTAGGAATTGGTGCTATGTGGAAGGAATGGCCTTTAAAGCATGAATCCAGGGGCAACCAAGTAAGATATTGTAATGTATGTCATGATCCAAGACTTAGCATGTGGTATCTATGATAACTGGTCCCACCTGGAGTAGAATTATGATGATGCCTTTAGAAGCATGTTCTTCATCATCGTATGCCTTGATGACAATGCTCTTGGTAGCATCTACACATGCATCAGCCAAGAGCTTTAACCAATTTTAAGGAGCAAATGTTCAATCCTGCTCTGCCATCTACTAAGACTCGTCTAACCTTATGTTTGTGGACAAAAACCCCAATATGAAGGGCATCATTATGAGATGGTTTCGGCAAGGAATAGTCACTGTTTGAAAAGGTAATGTGATGAGGTGAATTCAGATATCCGACCATAGTTTCAAAATGGTTGACATCAATGTTGGTTGGGACAGATGACTCTTGCAGGATTTTATCCAAGATGGCCTTATGTGCGGGTGAGATACGAAGCAATTCGAGAATGGATATTTGAGTGGGCATTTTATTCAATTGCTCAATAAGGTTGAACTTTGGTTTAGGGTTTGACTGTCTAGTAGATGGACCAGGTGTGGTGATTTTAGGCTGACGTGTAGAAGGACTTGGGATGGTGACCTTGCCTTTGCGTGTTGTGACGTTACAGTCCAGGGGCTTTGTAATAGTGATAGTATTAACACATTGTTCCTCATCAGCAACTCGCAAGTTGTTGATGATTATACCACCAGAATATTTGGAGGCAGGACGAACATTATTGGCCTAATTATGGGTATTCTTCATGCTAGATGAGGAGGGTTTACCAAAACCATGATCCTGTAGTGGGTTCTTGTGGATAGTATGATCCGCATTAGATGTAAATGGTTGACCACCTAACTCAATGGTGTGGTTTTCAATAAGGTCTTGTACCAGATTTTGCAACTGATGACAAGAGGAATTTTTGTGCCCTTTGACATGGTGGTAATAAAAAAATGCGCTATCATCCCACCATGATGGCTTGAACTGACCAGGGTCATATGGTTTAGGTTCTTCCAACGTTATGACACCATTCTCGATTAGTTTCTTTAAGACAATTTCGATAGGTTCACCCAAAGGGGTGTATGTGCATTTTTGGAATTGTCACGGTTGACGTAGCTGCCTTTGATTAGATTGAGCAAGATTGCTTTGAATATCATTGGCAGTTGGTGTCAGTGTAGTTATAGGTGCATTTTTATTTTGTACTCCTTTGATGGTGAGTACATGACCTGTTGCATTGACGGTTTTTGCATCGACCACACCATCATTGGTGATGTGTTTCTTTTTAACCCAGTATTTAGTTTTGTCATTGGAGCTACTTGGGTTATTATTTGTGGTGGTGTTGATGGTTTTTCCACCATACTTTAGTTCACCTTTGGCGATCAAGGATTTCTCAAGTTGAACTCCCTTTTCAACAAGGTCAACAAAGGTGGTGCAACAATGGACTTGTAAGCCATACCTTAGCGGTCCTAGGAGAGTTTGTACAAACATGGTGACTTTCTCCTTTTCAGGTATTTCTACCAGGCATCTGCTTGCTAAGGTTCTCCATCTTTGAAAAAATGGGATAAAATTCTCTCCTGCATCCTCTTGGGTAAGTCTACATAAGGAGGCAATGCCAATATCCGTGTCAATGTTATAGACATAGTTTTCAACAAACTTGTTTTCCAATTCATCCCATGTTTTCATTCCTTTAGGCAATAGCAAGAACCATTCTAGTGCATGACCTGTGAGACTTCTAGAAAAAAGTCTCATGAGATATGTTTTCTCATATGCAATGTCCATGCAAATAGTGGCGAATTATCTAATGTGTTCAATAGGGTTCATTTTTCCTTTGTATTTAGGAAAATGAGGTACCACATATCCATGAGGAAAGGGTGGCATATACAGGGTTGTGTTGAATGGATATGGACACAAGTCATGTGACATGTAAGACTTTTTGTTGGATTGTTGCAAGGTCTCCACTTGCGTTTGAAGATAAATGAGTTGGAGTGTGAGTGCTTCCACAATTGGGTTGTTGGTAGCATCACACATGTTGGTGACAGGGATGGATTGAGTTCCCACCTATTGTGATGAGATATGTTGATTTGGAATTGGTTTTTGGTGAGCAAAATGAGTGTTCTAATTTTGCGGTTGTTGGAAATGAGTGTTTTGATGAGGGATGTGTTGTTGTGTATGAACTTGAGAGGCATAAGTGGGGATATGAGATCCTACCATGTTGGATTGAATTTGGGGGCCTTGTTGATTTTGAGCATGTTGATGCCCAAATGGAGTAAAATATTGGGTGCCTTGATTGCCTTGCCCAAATAAGAAATTGTGGCCATGAGGAATGTTGGTGTTTTGCCTCAAAGGAATGTTGGTATTAACTCGTGAAGAATTAGGTTGGGTGCTTTGAATGACAACTCTTCATTTATTTCTCCCAAAATGGTTTGATGAGTTGGTTGCAATAGCATTTGAGGAACCTAATAACAGGTTTGTTGATGTACCCATGAAACTAGATGAAGTTCCAAAGAGGTTTGAGGTGGTTGCACCTATTGTTGCTCCAACTATTTATGAAGATGTTTGTTGGGGGATGGGTTGTGATGTGGTGTTGGTATGAGTAGAGGATCCCCCAATAGATGTTGTGTTGGTTGTGGTGGATGCATTGGTTGTAGTGGTAGCATGACCAAGGGAGGTAGTATTGATGGTGTCGATGATATTTTGTGAAGGAACTCCCATGGAAGTGTTGTGTGATGGGGGATCGAGAGATGTTTCTCTAAGAGCGTTGAGATCAAATCCCTTTGGTAACTTAGCCCCTTATTCAAGGAGCATAGCTAGGAATTTGGAGGAGTCATTTAAGACTACTTCCACAAAAGTGGCCCCTTTTGGGTGTTGGGCAACATCTAGTATGTCTTCAAAGACTTCCCCATTTGTGTCTCTACAGATCAATTGTTCAAAAAGATTTTGTGGAGAGGGTGGGATGTTCATCTCACTAAAAGGATTGATACTGGAATTTCCCATGTCATTAGAAGGAGTCTTCATGTCATTAGGAAGGGAATTCATGTCATTTGTGAAATTAAGAAAGTTGTTGGCTTCCTTTTCTTTCTCTGTAATCTAGTTTCAACCATAAATTTTTTGCTCAACTTTGGGATGATGGGGGAGAATGATCTAAATATATGACACTATGTTTTTGGGTTTTTTGGAATTTTACGAATGTTTATGAAATGAAAATGAGACCAAAGGTTTGTGAATGCAAATGGTGTGACACTAAAATGGAGATACCAAATGGTATGCAACTAAAAGGAGCCTAAGACGTACTCACTATTGGTAAATCTAAGGAGAGGAATACTTAATCAAGCAAAGTTTTGGCAATGATTCAAGTTTGGAATATCAATGGAATGTAAAAGGACAAGGAGTGACAAGGTGAAGTTTCCACACTAGACTGATGAGTGGGAAATAATTCACAAGGATATTGACTGAAAGACAAGGGGTGATTAAGTCCAAAGATAACCTAGTATTGAATGCAAAGTTTTGACAATGGATGGTAAGAGTCTACTCCTAAAATCTACAAAAAATGAGTGTCTAAGGAGATGGCAGAGTTAACAATGCAACTAATGGAATGGAAATGGAATCCTATTGTGATCCTAAAAATGCCATCTATAATGTAATGTTGAGGGAAGTTGAGCAATTCAGTGTCTGGTTTAAACAGTAACAGTAAAGAAAATCTTGATGGAATTTTGAAAAAGACAAGTTTTGGACTTCAATTTTGGTAGTGGGAAGATGGTTGTGAAGTTTGGAAAATGTGTCACAGCAAATGCAGCACAACAGAGCATATGTGGCTCAAAATGGAAAATGAGGTTCTAAAACTGGCGAATGTGGCTCAGAATGGCGAATGCGGTTTGAAATTGGTGAATGCGTCAAATAGGGGATCAAATGCGGTGTGAAATTGCGATTGCAATGCAGGATTTTTCAAATGTGGCTCATCAGAGTGATTACGGCTTAGAATGTAACAAATGCGATTTGACAGAGCGATTGCGTCACAAGAAGCAATTTTGGAAGAAAAAAATCTGCAGATTTACCAATTTTGTCTTAGATTTTAGAAAGTTTGATGTTCAGTTGTTGAAGTTTTCTAAAAACAGGTTGGCAAACACTTGGTGTTGTAAAAAAATGAAAATCAACCACATTGAAGACATTGACAAAAATTCTAGGGCTGCAAGGACAGTATTCTTATGGATCCCATGAACCGCATATCATTAGCGAATGAATTAAGAAGCTTGGCCCCACGGACTCCCCCTTACAGTGCACTCACTTCTTAGGGAGACCAAGCTTCCAACTCCATGAAACTCCCATGGTAGATTGATCATTTCTACTAAGAATTGCGTAGGTACGGGTGCCTTGGCAACGACCATTGCTGCACCAAAAGAATAAAAGGTTTTTGGTTTTCTACAATAAAGGATTTATTTTGGGCACCCATTCAGAAGGCCACATGAGAGGCATTATCATCCCAATCTTTAGAGGTTACGCTCTACAGGTTTTGACACACCACAAGGGTACTGGGGAGTCAATTTATGGTCTGCAGGAAGTTCAATAATGCTAAGCTTTCCTTAACATTTGAATTTATATACCAGTTGGGCATCGCTTGGCTTTAGTGTGTTCCCAGTTTGAGTCGCTTTGAGGTGAGTACTTTTTCCTACCAAAACAGGCCCAAAATCTAAGGCTTAACAAAAGCAAGCCAACATATTCATAGTTCAATCAATCTTTGTTTAGAAACAAAAAAAGAGCACATGAATATGCTAACTCACACTCGCATGGTGTTCATTTTAAACCCAAAATCAAATGTGTACAAACAAAAAATATATGGGGTTCATTTTATCCGTTTGTAGTGTTTGTCAAACAAAGGGGTTTATTTTAACCGTTTGTAGTATTTTCTAACTAAGAGTTAATTTTAAACCCATGTAAAACAAAGTGTATTGTTCTTTTTAGCCTTATGCACTTGCATGTTTGTTCATTTTATCCCATGAGTGAAAATAAATGCAAGATTTGTTGGAAAAAAAGAAAAAACTATAACAATACACTTTAACTAACTCCAGCTAGACACACGATGTGACAAACAAATTAGTAGCACAAAAAAAAACTCTAATCTAAAAATAAAGAAAAAAGGAAAAAATTGAAAAAAAAAAAATCGGGGAAATTTTTTTACCAGTCAAATGTGTTGCGACAGAGCATATGCGACTCGATCTGGCATTTGCAATTCAGAGGTTGGAAAATGCAGTACGACAAGTCAGGTGCGTCACTCCGGCTATCAAATGCGGTGCGACAGAGCGGATGCGTTGCAGGCGAAGTCAAATGCGGCGCAACATAGCGTTTGCATCGCACGGTCTGACAATTGCATCGTTTCATACCTGTACCTGCAAAATAAAAACCGGAAGCCGTACGAAAACTTGCAAAAATGTGTTAAAGGAACTGTCGGGTTCACCAATGTAATGATAGATTTTCTGCAAGATAGATCTGTTAGTAACACATGCATGCAATATTAATTAATCCAACAAAACAATGAAATTCAAAGGAGAAAACAAGAAAGAAAAACATGAAGTAATCTCACCCAACCCTTCCTCCTCCATGGTTGACTTCCATTGCACCTTCTTAGCTTGTTGTGATGAAGAGTGTGCCCTCAGATTTGATGAGAAAACTTCTATGATGTTGACTAGCCCTAAACAAAGCTTTGAAGGATTTGTATAAACTAAATGCAAAATCAAATTAAATCTAGAATGCAAGTATCTAAATGATAAATAAGAATGCAAAAAGATAAATTAATAGATTAAGAGATTTCCTTCAAATTTCTAAGATTGTTGAAAATGAGGACAAAATTGACATTTTATAGAAAATGCAATTGTGGATGGACGGACGAGATTGAAGATTGAGAAAATGCCCTAGAATCAATGGTCAAGATTCAAAATGACAACTCTCAATTAGGGTTAGGGTAAAATTCTCAAATGAGTGGACAAGATTTAATTTAAGAAATTAAATGAAGGATGGAGAACGAATGTGACATTGAGATTAAATTAGTAAAAATCAAAAGATAAGAAGATGAGATTTTAGAAACTTGGTAATTTTGGAAATTACTTGATTTGTAGAAGAATTTTTCCATTTTGAATTAAAATTAATTCAAAATATGGATTTTGTGAAATAGTAAGTAATTGATTTAAAATTAATTACTAAAAGAAGAAGCAGTTAACCATGTAAGATATTTTTAAATAAATTATTTTATTTAAAAAGAGGGAAATGTCACATAAAGCAATTAAATAATTATGAATAACTATTTAATTTAGAAAAGGTAGTTAATTAATTAAATAAATTAATAAATCTATTTAATTAAAAGAGGATTTAGGAATTAGTGACATATTAAATAAATTAGAATATATTTATTTAATAATCAAAAGGACATTAATGATAAAGATTAATTAAATAACCGAGACTTTATTTAATTATGAGAAGACTTTGATAGTTAGAATAATCATGAAGAATAGAAAATCATGAATTATTTAATAAATAGTTGAAGGTGGGTTAGAAACATGATTAGTGTCTACAATAATAACATGTCATACAAATATGTTAAGTTCATAATAAGTAGTAGAAAGGGATTGAAATCTTGGAAATTGAATTTGAAGTTTAAAATTTGTGTCATATATTGCATGATCAAGCACTATGAAAATAAAGGAATCAGAATGCACCATGTACCTCAAAACAAATTTTCTCACTATTTTTTTGTTTAAAAGACTGCATTAATCTTGTCTCGAATCTGAGAATATGTATACCATATGCATATTTATAAAAGACTAAATTTATATTATTATATTTATAAATAATATATAATATCATATAATAATATATACTTATATAATATATATAAATCTTATATTATATTATAATATAATATAAAATAATATTATAATATATTATGTAATATTCTATTATATTATATTTATAAATAATCTATAGTATCATATAATAATAGATATTTATATAAGATTTAATTTAATATAATATATAAATATATATAAATATATTCTATTATATTTTATATTTATATAATATTTATTATATTATAGATTTATGTTATATTATATAATATAATATATGATAAATAATATTATATAAAATAAAAAATAATATATTATAAATTATATAATATAATATCATTTTTATAATATATTATTTATTATATTATATTATATATTTATATAATATTATATGATAAATTTATAAAATATTATGTAATATTCTATTCTTTTATATTATTATATTTATAATATCATATAATAATATAGGGTATGTGCAAGATCATGGGGTTCCAAAAAGTGGTGATATGACAAAAAAACCATTTTTTATTTACCCAAAAACATGAAATTTCGCTATGAATTTTTACTAAGGTCGGGCAAAAAGTACATGTTGCCATGGAAAGAACCAAAGTGAAATAGATATTTGTTTCAAATGGATTTCCACCAATAACAGATATTCCTTTCAAACGAATTTCCACCAATAACGAATATCCATTTCAAACGGATACCATTTGGAATGGATATCCCTTTCCAATGAAATCATAAAAAATGTATTAATATATATTATATTATTATATATAATATTATTATAATATTATAATTTTTTACAATGGCAGTGTTTCAAATTCCCAACAAAATTGCTAAGATCCTTGAGGCTGCTCAAAGTTCTTTCTTGTGGGGTGGTAGCCAAAATTCCTTCAAATATAGCCTGGAAAAATGCTTCATTATTTACAAACTTGATTGCCTTGGTGGGTTGTGTATTAGGAAATGCATCAATATGAATCGAGCTTTAGGGGCTAGACTCACCTAGCACATTTATGAGGAAATTCATCATCTTTAGAGTAAAATTTTGTAGGATAAGTATCTTGGCAATGATAGAGATAGGTTGTTTGATAATACGCTTCTGATGGGCTCCAATATTTGGAATTTCATGAGATCGTGTGCTGTCATGATTAAACCTGATGTCAAATGGAGGTTGGGGAATAGGAAAAAAATCAAATTTTGGTGGGATATGTGGCTGGAAGACATGGCTCTTAAAGATAAGATCGCCTTTAGGCCTTTGGTTACCACTTTGAAGATGTGGTGGGGGAGAAATTCAATGATAACATAATCAATCACAATGGTTCTCTGAAGTGGAGGAATCTAGGGGCTCTGGTGAATGAACTTAGGAATTCTTGCGCTTCCATTCATTGTGGGCTGGAACATAGGCCTATTCCTATAGATAGAGAGGAGGACAGGCATGTTTGGGGCTTCAATGGAAGTGGGTGCATTACCATTAAAGAAGACTATAATTCATATTTTGATAGGGGGACTGATGCTAGTTCTACCAAACTTATTTGGTATAAATATGGGCTACCTAAAGAAAAAAATTTCATGTGGATTGCTTGGAGATGTAAGATTCTTACTTGAAATCAATTGCAATGGTTGGGGAAAGTTGGGCCATCTAGATGTATCATCTGCAATGTTGAGGAATAAAATAATGATCACCTATTCTTACATTGCCAGTTTGTTGGTTAGTTATGGGCTTATTTTTCAATATTAGAACCTAGCTTGGGTTTCCTCTTAAAATCTTCTTGTCTTCATTGATTGTTGACATTTGAAGATTAAGAGTCTGGGTCTGAAGTTTGTTTAGAGGGTTTCCCTTGCTTTGATTCTTTGGAATATTAGGCTAGAACATAATAGATGGGTATTTAATGATCTTGAGAAGGTTGTGCAAAGGGTTTGGGACAAAATTGAAAGCTCCCTGACTAAGCTAGGTGAGTTTTCGAGTAACAAAATTAGAGGATTCGATCAAGATGAGATCCATTGGATGGATGCTTGGCCTCGGTTTAGATGGTTGGGAAATGCTTGTCAAATTAGGAAGAAGATGAAGCCGAGGATGAATTGGGTCTCGCCAAGTGTTGGGTGGATCAAATTAAATTTTGACGAGGTAGCCAAAGGGAACCCAAGAGTGGTCGATAGTGGAGGGGTGTTTAGAAATGAGAAAGGTCAGCCTGTGGGTCTTTATGCTATGGATTTTGGAGTAGAAACAAACAAAATAGCAGAGGCGGGGACTTTTCTTAAAGGATTGGAGTTCGAAAAGAGTAAGGGTTGGAATAGATTATGGGTGGAGGGAGACTCGAAAGTGGTCATTGAAGCCATGAATGTCGGAAAAATAAAGAGTTGGTGGCTTGAATATATTTTGGGGAAATATTTCTTGTCCTTGCATTCGTTCGATAGTTATAGATGCTCCCATATTTTGTGTATAGGTAATAGAGTTGCAGATTGTGCCACCAATTTTGGTGTTGATATGTTTGTTCGAATGAGCAAAAGTGTTAAAGTTTGGTGGTTTGATTTCCCATTTTCCATTCGTTAGTTGGTGCTAGATGACATCATGGCACTTCCCCTAAACAATTAGTGGCTTTTTGGTGTTGTTGTTCCTTGGTGTTGGGTGGTTTTGAGCCTTTGGTTGTGCCTTTCCTGGGGTTTTTTGTATTTCCTTTGTATTGTTGTAGCCTTTGGCTATGGTTTTATTGTTTTGGTTCTTGGAGCCTCTAACCAAGTTTTTATAGAACAAAAAAATAATATTAATATTATATTATATATTAAAATAATATAATATATATTATACAAATATATTATATTATATATATATATCATTTATTTTTTGATCAATAAGGAAGGATTATTTAGATTGACCCCACACCAATGGAGGTCACAAGAGGGACCTCCTCCACTTTAACATATTCAACTTAGAACCAATTATTCAACTTTATTCAACTAAGAGGCCATAATGGAAGTCCAAGAGCCACCACTTGAAATTCCAACTTAAGATGTCACTTTTGGGGATTCGAACATGGGTCTCCATCTTGAGAACCATATGGCCTTTCCATTTGAGCACAACCCCATTGAAATATATATCATTATATTATGTAATTGTATACACATAAAAATGGTTTGGAACACAATTAATTAAATACTAGTTATTTAATTAATTAATCTTAATTCCTCTACTTATATAAACAAATTGATAAATTTATTTGTATAGTTCACCACCTTAATTATTCTATTCCAAAATCATTTTCCTCTTGAATTAATTAAATACACAAATATAATTAATTTGTTTATTTGATGGATTCCCTCTCAACTAAATTTGAATTCTTTAATTCAAATTTTCCACATTTCTCCATAATTCTCTAACCTCCTCCAACTCACCCTCCACATCATCCCATGTCACATGATTTTAATTATTCCTAATTTCTAAATTAGGAATATCCATCTACAACTTCCTAACAAATTTGGAGACACATGGATCCTCCCTTCAATTGATGCTCTTTAACACTTGGACATTTGCTCCTCCAAATGAAACTTCCTCCAACTTCCTTATGCTCCACTGTTGATCTCCCAGGATCATGATCTCGATCGTCCATCTCTGCTACCTCACTCAAGGCTTGGAAAAATCTATAAATAGGAGGCCAATCTAAAACTTTTGCATAGATAATTTATCATAAACTTATGTTGCAGGATTCATACTAGCATTTGGAGAGCATTGGCTTATAATCTTTAGTTTTCATTTAGCATTTACATTGTAGTATTGTTATAATGGAAAACTTCTTTTGTAGAATCATAGCATTGCATTAATTTTATAGAATTTACCCTAGCATTTCATTTAGAATTGCATTTCATCATTAGCCATAATCTTTACATCATTTACACAGCAGTAATTTCATCTAGAATCATTTAGTTTTTTCTATCAGAAAATATACAAAAACATGTTAATGTAGGCATTTAGCTTTACATTTCATAAATCTTCTCATTTCGTAGGTTTTCATCTGATACATTCATGTGCAACATACAAATATGAGAGCATGAATTTGAGGGTCCTTAAGATTAGAGAAAAATGAAACGATTTTAAAGAGTAGATATAGCAGCTTGTTTTTTTATTTCAATCTCTTTCATGTAAGACGTTTCATTGATTGTGTGATTAGATTTATATTTCTAATACACATATTTTAATATCACACATAAAAGGGCAACCCAAAAAGAGTGAAACTAATCCCCCAACCATGGATCCAGTAGTTTCCCTAACCAATTAAATACAAAAAATTCAACAACAACTTCTTCACATGCAAAAGGGAACCACAAAAAGGTACTCAATACAAGATATATGCCCATATCCTTTCGATCAAACAGTGAACATGATACCCTTCCCTAAGCATTGTGAATTCCCTAAGTATGATAAATACAATGGTAAAACAAATCCTATTGATCACATAAGGGAATTTTGAACCATGAGCCTTGAATTCACACATGAGGAAACTTACTTGATGGGATTGTTCCCACGAAGTTTGGGAGGACAATGTATGCAATGATTTTCACAATTACCCCCAACAATCAAATCCTTTGAAGAATTAGTCAACAAATTTATCACCCAATACTCTTATAACATTCAACATGAGATCACAATGAAGGACCTTCGCAATGTCAAATAGAAAAGGGATGAATCCTTTCTTGTATTTTTACAAAGGTGGAGGAGATTATTTTGCAAGATATCCTCGTCCCATACCAAAAAAAGGAAAAGATGGAAGTGTTCATTGACAATTTAAATGATGATATGATTTATAGGCTTGAATTACAATGCCCACCAACCTTTGAGAAATTGATTGAAAATGGAATCAAAATCGAAGAAGCTTTGGTCAAGAGAGGAATCTTGAAAATTTATAATGAAAACAATTCAGCCAACTCCTCCAACAATGATAAACCAAAGTTTTGGTAAAGATACAAGAATGCTAGTAACAATGATGTTGCAGCTGAAACACATAATTCCAAACCGGTCTTTAATCTATCAGGAATCACACCTAAGACCACCCAAACCCCCAATCAAAACAACACCAATCAGAATGGTTACCAAAACAATGCTCCATCTCGACCAACACCATATCAAATGCCATCAAATCATAGGAAATTCACACCTTTGCATTAATCAATAGAATTTGCATTGAAAAAACTTCTTGCAGAAAATATTATCACCTTACCTGACACCTGAGGTTTTGAACCAAAAGTGAAATCATCATGGTGGAACGATGCCCATTATTGTGAATTTCATCAGTGCAAAGGCCATCAAACAAATAACTGTATGCAATTAAAGCACAAGGTACAAGATTTGATTGACCAGAATATTATACAAATAGAAGGACCCCAAACAAATGTTGATCGTGGTGCATTCAAGAATCCCTTGCCTAATTACGATAAAGGGGAGTCCTCTACAACAAATGACAAAGGGAAAAATGTAAACTATGTTCATGATACTACCATCTTTCATATTTCAGCCATTGAAGATTAGATAAATGACAACAAGATCAATGACACACAAGACATCGTTGTAGCCAACAATCAAATTAATGACATTCCAATCCAACATGGAAAAGACACCATCATAGCTGAAAAGAAAATCAATGACACCAACATCACATCTAATCAATTCCATAACATAAAACAAGATGTGGTTGCAACGGATAACCAAATCAATGTCATTAAAATCAAAGGGAAATAAGATAGCGTACTCATAAATGCAACCACAAGGGCACAATCCAAATATATTCTAAAAGGAAGCACATCCAAAGCACCCACTACCCCATCACATAAATACATTATTGATCAACTTCAAAAGATCCCAACACAAATATCTATATTGGAACTCCTCAAGATCTAACCCACCCACAAGGAAATTATGGAAAAGGCCCTAGTGGATACAACAATACCAACAGATTTAGAAGTTTGTACATTCTAAGCCATGGTGGGGCATTTGGTTGCACCTCATTACCTATCATTTTTAGAAAAATATGACGTATCCATCACTCATCCCCATAACGCAACACTTCACATTGAGGTCTTAATACATAAAAGTCAAGTCAAGTGCGTTCTAATAGATGGAGGAGTCGATCTCAATATATGTACTCTAAAGCTCGTTCGTGCACTGGGATTCCTAGACAATGCAATAGATTCAAGGAAAAATGTCACCATCAAAGCCTATGATGACAAAGAAAGAGCTTCAAAGGGACTAATTGTGTTGCCAATCCAGGTGAGGTTGATTCAAAAAGACGTAGTTTTCCAAGTTTTGGACAAAGACTTGACATATAATATACTCTTAGGTCATCCTTGGATCCATGAGATGCAGGCAGTCCCCTCAACTTACCATCAATGTTTAAAATTCCCTTACAATGGGCAAGAAATTACCATTCTGGCTGATCTAAATAGCCCTTAGTATTGCAATACCCTCAATTCAGCCCAGGATGTCTTTTTGCCCCATAATAGAGAAGCTCTTGCTTCCCCATCTACCACCCCAAGTAATTCAAGCCAATCAAATTCCATGTCAACAATTTTGGCCACATCCTCAAATGAAGAAATCCAACCAAGTTCCTCACCTAAACAACTCGAGAAAAAGAAAGAAGCTAGCCCTTCAAGCTCCACCAATCATGAAGTCCAACTCAACGCTTTGTCCAAAAAAATTAAGAAAAAGGTCCAAGTCAAAGATAAATGTGTGGGTGAATATTATTTCGAGCAATTCCTATACCTCTCACAATTCTCTTCTCCAAAGTCCTATGGTCAACCATCAACCTCAACCTAGCAGTTCTCACAACCTATCATGATTTTTGATGGTCGATTTGTGAAAGCAAGCACTCAAGCTGAGGAATTTGATGACAAAGACATTCTAAATTGGATCTACAAGGATGAAACTAAATCTTAGGCAGCAACAACTAATGTACAAACAACACAGTATGGCAAAGGATTCTCAATCTTGGAGAAAATAGGATATAAAGGACAAGGACCTATTGGAAAAAGAAAATAAGGCATTGTGGAACGCATTCAACCCATCCTAACCAATCCAAAAGACAAGGTTGGGATATAAAGAGGAAACAAAAGAACAGGCCACCAAAAAGGTTGTTGAATGAATCCTACAACTACAAGCTAGTAATGCCTGTGAAATTGAATCAAATGAATATAAGTGGGATTCATTGTCTGAAGAGTCTTGTCATGATAAGGGTATTGATGTGATATGAAAGTATGCACCCATATGTGTGGAGGGACAAAATTTCGGGTCAAGACCACTTGAATTTGGATCACAACCTATCGATGGCTCTCAAGTGAAGAAGATGAAACTCCTAGCGAGATAGATCATTCAGAGGAGAGTTACATCATAGATCTTGACCTTGCTATATGATTGCTTCAAGATGACACCATCGGGACCCTCACTTCCTTTGACTTAAACCAATATGACGATTCCCTACCTCTAGTACATCCCAAACTTATTGACTGAGACCAAGCTGAACCTCTTGACATCCCCATCTTTTTAAACGATGATGCCATTGTCAACTTCCTCTATGCTAACAACCCTAAAACTTGTTCCATTGTTGAACCTTAGAATGAAGCTCCCAGCCAAGGGACTATCAAATCTCTCAACTGCAAAATGAATAATACAACAAATTGATCTAATAGTGAAAACCATTCTATGGCAATATTAGATCAAGAAAGAGTAAAAATAAAGAGTTCATCCAACAGTAAAAACCTCTCTGAGGTGTCGAAGGATGAGAGATTTGATACTCTCCCCAAAAAAAATCAAGAGAGATCAAAATTATTGGTTGAGCCCACTCAATCCATCAACATTGGCACAACAGAAATAATGAAGACTCTACATTTAGGTGCATCCTTAACAGAACAAGAAAAACCAAGCTTCACTAAATTATTTAAAGAGCGACAAATCAACTTTGATTGGTCCTATGCAGACATGCCCAGGATGGATCCAAATTTAATCATGCATCATTTATCCTTTCCACTAGGATTAAAACCATTGAAGCAAAAGTTAAGGAAAATGCATCCGCATATTGCCCTCTTGGTGAAAGAAAAACTGAAAAAGCTATTGGATGTAGGGTTTATCAGATCTATTGATTATTCTAAATGGACTCCAATATTGTACCAATTTTCAAACCTAACAATAGTATCTAGATTTGCACAGATTTCATAGATCTAAATAAAGCTTGTCTGAAGGATGATTTTCCTCTACCCAACATAGACATCATTATGGACCTAACAATAGGACATGCCATATTGTCACTTATGAATGGATTCTCGTGATATAACCAAATCAAAATTGTACTTGAAGATCAAGATAAAACAACCTTTACATGCCCATGGGGCATATTCTGTTGTAACGTCATGCCCTTTGGGCTGAAGAATGCAGGAGCTACTTACCAACGGGCCATGACGACAATCTTCCATGATATGATGCATACCTTTATGGAAGATTATGTAGATGATTTTTTGGGTAAATCATATACCAAAGAGGGACACCTGGAGATCCTGGATAAAATCTTCACCAGACTGGAAAAATTCAATGTACGACTGAACCCAAAAAAATGTGTATTTGGGGTGACATCTACAAAACTTTTGGGATATATAGTTTCAAAAAAGGGCATTGAGGTTGATCCCGCGAAAGTCAAGGAAATCCTGGAGATGTCGCCTCTCAAGAACATCAGTCATCTTAGATCACTCCAAGGAATATTTCAGTCTATCCGAAGATTCATCTCACAACTGCTAGACACGACTCATCCTTTCACTCACTTGCTACACAAAAATGTTTCCTTTAGATGGGATGAGAAATGTGAAGTTGATTTCAACCTATTGAAACAATATCTAATGATTCCACCTGTCTGAGTACCACCAGCAGAAGGAAAACCACTCTTACTATACATAGCAACAACTAAGACATCATTGGGAGCTTTGTTGGTGCAAGAAGATTCAACAAGAAAAGAAAGGGTGATCTATTATATCAGTAGAACATTAAATGGCTATGAAATCAATTACACATCCATTGAAAAATCTTGTCTTGTAGTAGTGTTTTCCACTCAACAATTGTGAAATTATATGCTAACGCATACCATCAAGTTAATAGCCAAAATTGATCCATTAAAATATCTGCTCAACAAGGCAAATCTAACAAGAAGACTGGAAAAGTGGGTAATGATATTGAGTGAGTTTGACATCCAGTATGTCGATAGGAAAGCCATCAAAGTTCAAGCCATCATAGATCAAATAGCTGAAGCACCATTACATGATCATCCTCTATACATTGAGTTTCCAGATGTTGATGTCCTTACCATAACAAAAAAACAATGGATATTATACTTTGATGGATCATACACTCAACATGGATGAGGAGCTGGAATTTCATTTGTCACTCCTCAAGGGCATACCATTCCAAAATCATACAGATTGATGTTCCCCTACACCACTAACATGGCAGAGTATGAAACACTTATCATTGGCATCAAGAAAGTTGTAGAGTGGAAAATCGCAGAGCTGTAAGTCTATGGAGATTCTCAACTAGTCATAAATCAATTCAATGATGATTATCAAACAAAGGATGATAAACTAATTCCCTACAAAAGGATGATTGATGACTTTAAGAAATTTTGTTTTAACATCAAATTTGATCAAATCCTAAGAATATACATCAAAGTTGTTGACGCTATGGCCACTATTGCCTCTCTGTTACAAATTCTAGATAAACGAAGCCGTTATGAGTTCATGGTGGAACAAGTGTTTACCCCTACCTATGACAATCCTGAGTCCCAATTCATTTTCCATTTACTTGAAGTTGATACCTCAATATATGGGAAGATCTACACCTACCTAAGAGATAACATGCTCCCACCCGACCTATCACGAAACCAAAAATGAAACTTAATTCATCAAGCTACTTGGCACACCCTTATCATGGATGTACTTTATCGACGAGGTCTTGATGGAAATCTCCTTCGATGTCAGGAATGCGATGAATCTGAAATGGCCATACAAGAATTTCATGAGGGTATTTGTGGAACACATTCAAGTGGTCTTACCCTAGCAAAGAAACTCCTATGTTTAGGGTATTATTGGTCGAATATGGAGAAAGGGTCTTTCTAGTTTTTAAAGAAATTTAAGAAGTGTCTGATCCATGGTAACCTCATACATGCACCAGCACAAGAACTTCAACCATTTGCATCAACCTAGCCCTTTTGTTAGTGGGGACTTGACCTTGTGGGGAAAATCCATCCATCTTCTTCCAATGGGCACAAATTCATAATCACGACCACTGAGTACTTCACAAAGTGGGTTGAAGTCATTCCTTTAACTACCATCACTGGTAAGTAGATTACATCGTTCATTATAAATTACATCATCTATAGGTATGGCATTCCTTAATCCATTGTCACCGACAATGGTAGACCTTTCAAAAATCAGGACGTCCAAGAGCTCTGTGAAAGGTTTCATATCTAACATTGGTTTTCTACACCATACTACCCTTAAGGAAATGACCAAGCAAAGGCCTCAAATAAAACCATCTTGAAGATCCTAAAGAAAACCATCAAAAATATTGGATGTGATTGACACATTCAACTAAACCCTTCTTTGTGGGCATATCGTACTAGTATCTGCACCCCCACAGGTGCCACACCATATGCTCTTGTCTATGGATCAGAGGCCATTTTACCTATCGAGGTTGAGATACCTTCACTCTGGGTGTCATTGAAAGGAATCATTTCAAATGAGGATTACTGGGTATCTAGGCTACAAGAGTTGGAATTGTTGGATGAACATTGTCAACTTGCAGTTGATCACTTGAAGGATTATCAACAAAGAATGTCAAGAAGTTATAATCACAATGTCAAACCAAGAACATTTCAATGATTTAGTACTGAAGTAAAATCCACACAATCAAAAAGATAGAGAAAAGAAGGGAAAGTTTGAACCGAATTGGCTAGGACCCTTTGTTATTGTATCAGTCTATGGATTGGGAGCATATCAGTTATCCACGCCTAAAGGGGGTCTATTTGAGGAACCTATGAACATCCTACATATTAAGAAGTTCTACACCTAAACCATCAAGTGTGTGTTAAAAGTCTTCAGAAAATTTTTAAAAAATAGAAAAAGTCCTGAAGAAATCCAAAAAAAATTAGAAAAAGTCTTGAAGAAATCCAAAAAAATCAGAAAAAGTCTTGAAGAAATCCAAAACAATCAGAAAAAGTCCTGAAGAAATCCAAAAAAATAGAAAAGATCCTCAAGAAACCCAAAAAAGAAAAGAAAAAGTCCTGAAAAAAAAAATTCAAAAATACAAAAAAAGTGAAAAATCAAAAAAATCATTGCCTTGATGAAAATCTAGCAAAAGGGCGTCTTGGTAACAACAAAAAAATCATAAACTTTGTAAAGTGCAATAAAAGCAAGTAGTGAAAACTTGGCAAATAGGCTCTATTTGTGGTGAGTTGGCTTCTCCATCTATTGGGACATGCGTTGGTCATCCGCTTTTTTTTTTATCATTACGCATACATGCTTATCATAAAAGGAACTTCATGTGAAAGGGGAGCAATGTCCTAGCTCTGCTTCTAGTCCTCCTGCACAAGTGCTGGCCCATCCCTCTCTCAGCCTGTTGTGGTGTGTGCGGCTACTGGGGTGCATGCGGGTGGTGGCAGTGGTGTGGAGTCCATGGGAGTTGTTGGGTGTGCGGGTGGTGATTGGGGTGTGAAGTTCGCGGGGGCTGCAACATTTGTGGGTAAAGCCTGTGGTGTGGGGTTTGCAGGGTGTTGTGGGGAGTGTCGTTGGTGGTGTGGGGTGTGGAGTTTAGGGTGTGTGAGGTGTGGGGGCTAGTGTGGCGGTTTTCGAACACGGTGGTATGGCTGGGGTCTCCAAGAGCTTGACGATCTCAGGCTTGAAGTCATCTCTGGGTCTCTCTTCTGTCATATAGGCTCTGTCAATTGATTCCTCGTTTGTGGGGGAGAGCTCTAAACTTAAAAAGGTGAACGGGTGTCTATTGTGAAGTCATGATCGCCTTGTTCTGGTTATCTCCCTGAAATTTGTGCAAGAAGACTTTTCTTATTGGAGCCAACATGTGTTGATTTGTAAATTTCTGGGGATTCGGGTCCCCCTCTCGACTTTGGAGTCCTAGATTCGTAGATCCTGGCAAGTTGAAGGCGACTTTGATATTCTGGTGGCTAGGAATGGTTTTTTTATGATTGATTTTTCTTGCATGTCGAACCACAATCGCGTTTTTGAGGGAGGGTTGTACTTTTACAATCATGTGGGGTTGTTCATGAAACCCTAGCATGGAGGTTTCAATGCGGCAAAGGATATGCCTTCCCGAGTTCCTATGTGGGTCCGCTTGCCATGGCTACCATTGGAGTTCTGGAGAGAAGACATTTTGCATCGGATTGCTGCATTATTGGGGAAGTCGGCTGCCATTGCTCAAAATACTTTGGATAAAAAGGTATTTTCATTTGCTCGCATTTGTGTTGAAATTGACTTAAATAATCCATTGCCAGATTCTTTGGAAATTTGTATTGGCTCTACCTCGTGGATTCAATAGCTAGATTATGAATCCCTCCCTTTTCGATGTCATTTTTGTCATGAGTATGGTCACCTTCAACTCCAGTGCCCAAGGGTTTCTCGGTCAGCGGGAGTTTCTTCTCCTCCTTTGGGGCCTTCAACTGAGAAGGCAGATAAGGGCAAGGAGCTTATGACTGAGGGGGGGTCTAATGATGGCTTTATTCCTGTCAAGTCGAAAGCTAAGGGGAGGGGTCAAAAGCGACCCTATAAAGATAGACAGAGTGACCAGGGTTTCAACCGATTTGAGGTCTTGGATAGTCAAGCCTTAGAGGAGGGGATCCCGGGTGAGATCTTGTCTGGGGCCATGGATATGGACACCGGGATGGAGCAAGCAATTTTTGTTAAGGATAACTCTCTGCCGCTGGAAAAGGGGGGTGTTGGGCTCCCTGATGTTTCTAGTGGTCTACAGGATGATATTGTTTTAGCGGATTTGGCTAAGGAGGCATTGTCTGTAGGTAAAGGCAAGGGCTCAGCTACTGGTCTTGGGGTGCAACAATGCCCCCTCAAAAAGGGACATTTTGAGAACTCCTCTAAAGTGGGTCGAAAGAAGGATGCAGACAAGCTCAAACTTACTAGGGATTTTTTGGTGGAATCAAGGTCGGTTAAGACTATTGAGGCTCACTTTGTCCAACCTTCCTCATGATTATTCTATCATGGAATGCAAGGGGTTTGAACAGCGCCCCTCGTCAAAAGGCTATTCAGGATCGTATTGGGATACATTCTCCAGATATTTTCTATGTTTAGGAGACTAAGCTTTAGGTGGACCTCATGCTTTGGCTCTCTCCTCATATTTGGAGGTCTGGTCAGTGCCAGTGTATTGGTTCTAGGGGCACCTCTGGAGGTTTGGCTCTTTTTTGGGATCCTCATAAGGTTGTTCCTCACTGGTGGATCTCTAGCCATTCCTCTATTTCTATGGTGGCTTCTATCTTCGAATTTGGGGAGACTATTTTGGTGAGTAATGTTTATGCTCTGATTGATATTCGCGGTAAAATTGAGCTTTGGGCCCATATCAGGTATGTTAGGTCTTGTGCTCCTTATCTGCCTTGGATCTTAGCTGGAGATTTCAATTCTATTTTGTGTTTAGAGGAAAAGAGAGGGGGGCTTTCGAGACTGGGTCCTGCTTCCGATTTGTTTCATGCTAATGTGGATTCTCTTGCGCTTGTTGATATCAAACTCTCCATGGCATTTTTACTTGGAATAACAGGCGGAGTGGGCCAGCTACGATTTCTGAGCGGCTGGACAGATTTCTGGTCTCTTGTTTTTGGGTTGGAGGTAGGATGGTCACCTGCTTTGAGATCTTGGATTGGCACGACTCAGATCACTAGCCAATTAAGTTTTTAGCTTCTGCCCTCCCTAATTCTAAGAACCCTCCTTTCAAATTTCAGATAATGTGGTTGTGTGATCCTTCCTTATATAATCTTGTCATTCAGTGGTGGAAGGATGGAGCTCCTACGTATGATACTACTATGTATTCTTTCGTCAAGAAGCTGCAGTATGTCAAGTTTCATCTTAAGCATTGGAATAGAGTGTGTTTTGGCAATTTACGGGCTAAAAAAAGGGAAGTGCAGGAGGGTCTTGCCTTTATCACTCTCCAGATTAGGGATCTGGGATTTTCTGAGGCTCTGGGGCTTGCTGAGTCCCATGCACTAAAAGTGGTGGAGGAGTGGGAGCTCCGTGAAGAAATTTTATGGAAACAAAAATCTAGGGTTGACTGGCTTCAAGCGGGTGATAGGGATACTGCTTTCTTTCACCACTCTGTGCAGGCTCGTCAGAATAAGTGTCATATCCCTTCTCTTGTCAATCATGAGGGCTCTTCCATATCTTCACAATAGACTCTATCCAAAGAGGCCCATCAATTCTTCTCTGCTTTGTTTATCAAGGATTCACCTCCTGCTAAGGCTGATGAGGATTTGGTCATTTCCTGTATTCCTTCTTAGATCTCTAATGACTTGAACGCATCTCTGATTCGCTTGATTACTTTGTCTGAAGTGAAGGAGGTTGTGTTTGAGATGAATAAGGGGAAAGCTCCTGGCCCTGATGGTTTTCCTATTGAATTCTTCCAAGAGTTTTGGGATATTGTGAAATTGGATCTGTTGGAGGTGGCTCATAAGTCTCTTCATAACAAGCAGATGCTTCGTGCCCTGAATGCTACTTTTTTGGTTCTCATCCCTAAGAAGGAAGGGGCTGATCGGCTTGATTTTTTTAGACCTATTACGCTCGGCAATATGGTCTATAAAATTGTTATGAAGTTGATTGCGGAGAGGCTTAAATCTTGTTTTTCTATTGTTATTTCTGAGGAGCAAGGAGGCTTTGTCGAGGGTCGTCAAATTTTGGATGGGGTGGTGGTTGCCTCTGAGGTCATTCACTCCATGGAAATCTCTAAGGATAGGGCTATGTTCATTAAGTTGGATATGGCCAAAGCTTATGATAGAGTTAAATGGAGATTTCTTCAGAAGATCTTGTTGGCCTTTGGGTTTTCTCTGGATTGGGTTAGTTGGACTATGAGTTGTGTGACTTCTTCCTCTTTTTCGGTTATTGTAAATGGAGAACCTTCAGATCTATTTGGTTCTTTGAGGGGCCTTCGTCAGGGGGATTTTCTCTCTCCTTATCTATTTATTATTCTGGCAGAGGGGCTGGGGCATTTCCTTAAATTCGAAGTCTCTCAAGGTTTGATTCATGGGTGGCAGTGGGGGGTGGGTCTCCCAGCGCTTTCTCATCTCTAGTTTGTGGATGATACCTCCCTTATGGGTTTGGCTCATAGTTGTGAAGCTCATGCCTTCCGACAAGCCTTGGATATCTACCTTGCTGCTTCGGGTCAAAAATTCAATGAGCAAAAGTCCTCTATTTTCTTCTTTAATACTCCCCAAGCTATCTAGCAGAGGATTGCTAGAATTTTGCGCTTTCAAATTGGGTCTCTTCCCTTTGTCTATTTGGGGATTCCTCTTGTTGTTGGTAGGCAGCCTCGGTCCTTCTAGTAGTTGGTGCTTGATAAGTTGAGGAAGAAGGTAACTCATTGGACTCATCGGTGGCTGTCTACAGCTACTAGAGTTACTCTCCTTAAGTCTATTATCCAGGCCCTCCCCATCTATAGGTGTTTTTTCCATTCGACCCCTATGTATTTCCTGAGGGAATTTGATGCTCTCTCTCATCAATTTCTTTGGAGTGGCAACTTGATGTCTTCTAAGTGGAGCCTCGTTAATTGGGATTCTATGAGTCGCTCGAAGTAGGAGGGGGGTCTTGGATTACGCTCTGCCATTTTGAATGGGAAAGTTCTTGCTAATAAGCTGTATTGGCGGTGGTGCACTAATCATCACCAGTTATGGGCTCAAATTCTCAATCATAAGTATCTTAGAGGTGTTGCTTCCTTTGAGGTCCCTTGCTATCCTCTGGAGGGGAGTGGTTCTATGATTTGGCATACTTTGAAAGTGGGGGCTCAGTTGATTAAGCAAGCTGTTTTCTAGATCTACCACTCAGGATCATAGGCTCTTTTTTGGTTTGATGCATGGGATGGCCACCCACCCCTTCTCTCTATTCATCCTCATCTTTAGCCCCTTTGTGATGTTTTTACTGCTACTGGCTAGGATGCCGTTGAGCATTAAAAGACCGCTGAGTGTTGTGGTTTTGTTGTTACCTTTCATTGGAAGCTCCCTACTAAATGGCCTCCGGGGGGGGTCTGAGGGAAGTAGGCGGGAGCTTACTCAACTTTTGAGCTCCCGTGCTTGTAATTCTTTGCAAGGCCTGAATATTTTGGCTTGGGATGGTGTGGGTATGTCTGGTAAGTACTCTGTATCTGCTGGTTATAAGCAACTGAGTAGGCAGTTGTTTGGCGAGATGGAGGTCCCTTGGTGGAGGCAAGTCTAGCACAAGTTGTCTTGGCCTAAGTGCAATTTCTTCATGTGGTTAGTGACTCAGAATAGGTGTCTCACTTGGGAAAATCTTTGCAAGCGTGGTTTCCAAGGCCCCTCAAGATGTGTGTTGTGTCGTGATTCTGAAGAAAGTGTCTCTCATATTTTCTTCTAATGCCCTTACGCTAGGGAAATTTGGCATTTTTGGTGGAGGGTGTGGAATACGCCCTGCTGGCATGTTTGCTCTTTAGCTGAGTTTATGGACCGTTGGGGCAGGGCCCCTGTTTCTACCTCCTTTCTTCATGTTTCCTGGGGGATTGGCCCATCCTTCATTATATGGAATCTTTGGCTGGAGAGGAATCGTTGGATTTTTCAGGAAGTGTTGTTGACGGCCCCTCGCCTGTGGCAAAAATTTATTCATCCCTTGGGTGAAACTATTGCTGCTAAGTGTGATCTATTTGTCTCAGTGGCCCCTGGTGATGTTGACTATTTTAAACGTCTTCATCTTCCTCCTCTGCAAAGACAACTCATGCGCAACAGATGTAGACATCCTACTCCAAAGGTGAATAGGGAGGGAAGATGGTCCCCTCCTCCTTAGGGGACCCTCAAACTTAACACAGATGGCTCTTCTTGTGGAAACCCTGGTCATGCCGGTATTGGTTGTGTTGGTCGGGATAGCTTCAGAGATGTTCAGTTTATTTTCTTAGTGTATAAGGGTGTTTATTCTAATAATTTAATGGAGGCTCATGCGATTTTATTAGCGGTGGAGCATGGTAGCCAATTGGGGTGGCGCAAGATCATTTGTGAGTCTGACTCGCAGGTTGTGGTGAACCTGTTGAATAGGCAGAATTTAGATGATGTTAGCTGGCAGTTGGCTTTGATTGTAGAAGAGATTCTCAACCTTTGTTCTTCTCTGAAGGTTGCTACTTTCACTCATATTCCTAGGGAATGGAATGGTGTTGCAGATGGTTTGGCTAAATGGGCCTCTAATCATATTCATGACTGGACCGTGCTGGATCGGGGTCAATTACCCCCTGATTTAAATCAACAGTTGGACCACTTGGTGGAACTTTATAGGGCTATGTAATGGCCTTGCTTTGTATTTCTCCTTGGTTTAATAAAGTTTTTACCCCTCTTTTATTTTAATAAAAGGAACTTCATGTGCATATCCGGTTGTTGCGGTCGTGTCTCACCTTGGCTTGGTTATCACTGTATATATCCATAATAAATTTGGCTTGTTTCTCACTGGGGGAAAAATCCTGAACTCACTGGAGGCAACCTGCTTTGAGCTTAAAACAAACAGGCAAACAAAGAGTAAGGCAACTTGGCAAAAACAACAATCACACTAAACACCCATTGCAATTAATTAGACAATCAACCATCCAACTCAACATCAAAACAAAATAAATCAAATCTCACTAGATGATCATCTTTTGAATAATGGTTCAATCACATTGGCACAAATGTTCAATTGTTGTATCTTGATTATTGTTATAATTTCTCAGGAGCAACTCAAGGATGTCATGGACTAGAGAAGCTATGATCACAAATAATATTGTCTTTGTCTATTGTCTGTGAGTTAATCATTACTATTGTGTAAATTGTCACAGGACATGCTCTACAAAGTATCATTGATGACATTCTGAATTTGCATGGGAAAACGACTAACTCTTGTTTGTTTATACAAGTGATTCTTAGGTCATCTCAGTCCATTTATACCTATATGCTTGTGTTATCTTGCATTATCAAAACTCAATGGAAGTTGTATGAAAGTTGTACTCAGTTCATCATGGTCTAATTATACCATCGATGTTTGTGCTAACTTTCAATATTTTAAAAAGCTCGATGATGATACCAAGCACAAAAAATTAGATGGCAACATCACATAGTTAGGTTTGCATGGCTAAGATAGGATTTCATCCATATTAGTTTCACATTTTCATTATAGATTTTTCCAAGGTTGATAACTTTCAACATGATGTTATCTCTCATTAAAAGATTGAGTACACTTGACATAATAAAAAAAATCATTCATTTGCATTATCATTTCCATATCATATCATTAGAAAGTATTATCATACATCCATCATAATAATTGCATTATAAAGTCCACAAACAAAGCATCATCCATTCATCCATGCATCTATCACATATTTGCAATGCATTGCATAGATACAAAAATAAATAATTTTTATAATCCACACATCCGTACATATCATACATCTATCCATACATTAAATCATATGATTACATTACAAAATTTCAAAAATAGAGCATCATCATTCATAATTCATATCACACATCGATATCATAATAAATTCATTCTTTCATTCATACATAGACCATCCATATATACATTCATCATAACAATTGCCATAATAACATCATAATCCATTCACATATTCATTCATGCATTTAGATCATATATGCATTCGAAAAATACAAAAATACAGTACATCCCATATCATTCACATAATTGCATCCATCTCTTGCATCATAATAAAAGTATCATCCATCCTATAGTATACAACATCATTCATAAAGCATCATAGGATCATATCATCATTGCATCCATACATAATCATGTCATAATCATAAAAGCCACATAAAACCATCACATTCATACATCATTTATCACATAACCATAATCACATAGTATAAATAATATAAATTAAATACATCCATAAGAATCCATCATAAAAGCACATAAACAACATGTAGATCAATAATCATAACTGCATATCATATAAATCTCAAAATAATAATGTCAAGTGTTTAAGGATGTCCAACAATATGAGGAGATACATCATCAAAAATGGGGCAGTAGATAATAATATCATCAAATATTTGAATCGGTGTATACAATGTCTCAACAAATACATCAAAGTTGATCAAATGGAAGCTATGAGGTGCTCCCCTTGGACCTCCTTGGTCTTGCTAAGCCTCCTACACCTAACATGCCTACACTTGGTGCCCCTATACCTAGTTCTGGACCTAGATCTCGACGTGGTGGTTGTGTCACACCCATGCTGGTGGTTCGAGATTGGTTGCGTGCTAATCTGGACTCTATTTAACTCACCCTCTACTTTGTAGGCATAATTTGATGATATTGGCCCTGATAATACTCAGCCTCTCAGGTGACTTGGGTAACCTCTCTCATTATATCCCCCATAGTGGTCACCTCTACCACTCTCTGCAATCTGTCTATTAGGGCCATTGCCTACTCCCCCTGCTATCTAGCGGAATCTCTCTTTGTTGTCAAAGTAGCAACCTGGGACTGTGCCTATGCTAGTGACTGTGCATGTGCCTGTCCCTATGTCTGTGTAAGCAAGGCCTACACCTAGGCCAACTATCCCTACAGTGTCTGAACCTACACCTGTAAGGCAACTATTTGCATCTGATGCTACTACGATGGCACCCCAATTTGTACATACTACTGTGTTGCAACTACCAAAGATATCCTTTGACGGGGTATCATGACATCCCTCACATCAAATGCTATGCCTCCTCCACCACCACCATCCCCGCCTCCATCCCCACCCTCAGCTCTCTCCTCCTCATCTCCATCACTGCTACCTGTCCTTCATTTGGGTGCCCTCTCCTTATCATCATTCAAGACTGTCACTGGATCATCAGGACTGGATAGCTTGGGAAAGGGATGTGTGAAAAAGTATTGAGAATAATCATTTGACAAAATGACATCCATAATCTAAGGATGGTAGTCTCATGTCACAACCTGCAATCTGTAATACTCCTGACAAGTTGCATCATATGATAGAAGGGGTCCCCACTCTGGTATCATGGTGCCTTCGTGCATAATGAGCCACTCCCTACGACATTCCTTGCACTCTACCATACTGTTGATGCACTCTGCTTAGAAGAAACCTCTCAATAACAAACCGTGTCTGTCCAATCAAAAATTTGGTTGTGCATACTAAGGCATCTCCAAATGATCCTTTGCCCACTGCTCACAATCAAAGTATGGTCGCCATGTCACAATATCCATATCATCAAGTACCCAACACCAATACTCTAGTTTTCCCAGCTTATGTTGGACAACTAGACCTCTATATCTATACACATAAGGTCTCCCAAGTGGCCGATATCTATCCGCAATTGGTCGGGTAACAACTATATGCTCCCATGCCCATATCAGTAATAATGTCACCCTCGTAGATAGGTTGGCAGCACCAAGATAGACTACCTAATGTAGATCATGATATAAGTGTGCAAGCATGCATGAACCCCCGACATATCAGGTCCTCTATAGAATCATCTGCTCTAGTGTCCGCCCCCAACCAACAGATAGTCTCTTTGACCTGCGGTTGAGACATAGGAAGCCACCAACAAAACCAACAAGTACATAAGGTAAAGGGGTATAAATCTCATACATCTCTTGCCATGATAGCTCATACTCGTTGATCTGATCATCATGGAAGATCCTGTGTAAATCATTTGTGCCTCCCTGCTTTGTTTGATCATAAACAACTATATCTCCTACCACAAGAATCCATAGGATCTGATACACATCCTCTGGCATCATAATTATCTCGCCAATAGCTAGGTGAAAGGTGTTGTGGTCGCTATGCCACTGCTTTGCTAAATCTATCAATAGTGCCCTGCTAATCCTAACTCGGGGCATAACAATCAAATAGTATAACCCGCATCTCTCAATCAGATCCCGCTTAGCGTAACTTAAGCAGGGAATCAACTCCCAAGTCTATGGGAAGTGTTCTCAAGATATGAGGACTCCTTAATCACTCTCCTATCATCATCAAAAATCACAAAATCACTAATTTTGTCAATCAATCAAACATCAATCAACCAATCAATATATTAATCTATCAGTGCACCTCGCCTATCATGAGGTCAATCATCTATCAATCTGTCATTGATCCTCACCTATCATGAGGTCAATTATTATCAATCAATCATCAAATCTCACCTATCATGAGATCAATCATCATCTAATATATCAACATCATCAATCAATATCAACTCAAAGGCTAACGCGATCAAAAAACATTTAACAAAGGAGAAATATCAAAAGATGCACCATAACAGCGCTTCCATGCACTAAAACATGGATGCACTAGAAAATTTCTTCTATGCGCCATAACAATCCATGCAGGTGCCAGATTAATGGATGTGCCACAATTTCCTATCAATGCGCTATAACAGTCAATGTATGCGCTACTTCATTAAATAGATGCGCTAATTCATGTTCATTCTACCGTAACCATCCTATGCACTAAAATTCTTCACCTATGTGCTACATCGAGTCAATCATGCACTAAAAATATCAATCTATGTGCTAGAATAGGTTACCTATGTGTTATACTATCTTATGGATGTGCTAAAACATGTGCACACAAAATCAAAAATTTCAAAAAAAATGGGAAAATCGTTTCAAAATTTGCAAAGGAGGTTTTTGGAAATTCATATCGGAGGTCCATATGTTGCCAGGAAATTGTGTCATTGCACGCACTTGAATCGATGTGTATGAATGGGGATCACCATTTTGCTCCAAGTGCTCAAAATTGGTCAATCTCTCAAAATTTTCAAAATCAAAATGTACAAATGAGATTCTTTTTCACTTTTTACCTATTAAAAGGGTAATTAAGGTGGGTAATTAAGTGGCATTGTTTTATTTATTTTTCAAAGGGACATAATTCATCAACTAATCAACCGGGGCAAATCTCATTACTATTTTCGGGAGATAAATCGTTGAAGCATGCTGAAAATTTTAAAATCATCAAAAAATCCAAAAAATTCACCAATTTATCTCCCGATGGGACATATATCTGTCATCACTTGAAAATCCAGCATTTGGGGCATATCAAAAATTTTCTTTGAAGCAATGTGTAAACACATCAGTTCAAAGAGGGGCAAAATGTATACACATAAAAATGGTTTGGAGCACAATTAATTAAATACCAATTATTTAATTAATTAATCTTAATTCCTCTATTTATATAAATAAATTGATAAATTTATTTGTATAGTTCACCACCTTAATTCTTCTATTCCAAAATCATTTTCCTCTTGAATTAATTAAATACACAAATATAATTAAATTTTTTATTTGATGGATTCCCTCTCAACTAAATTTGAATTCTTTAATTCAAATTTTCCACATTTCTCCATAATTCTCTAACCTCCTCCAACTCACCCTCCATATCATCCCATGTCACATGATTTTAATTATTCCTAATTTCTAAATTGGGAATATCCATCTGCAACTTCCTAACAAATTTGGAGACACATAGCTCCTCCCTTCAATTGATGCTCTTAAACACTTGGACATTTTCTCCTCCAAATGGAACTTCCTCCAACTTCCTTATGCTCCACCGTTGATCTCCCAGGATCATGATCTCGACCGTCCATCTCTGCCACCACTCAAGGCTTGGAAAAATCTATAAATAGGAGGCCAATCTACAACTTTTGCATAGATAATTTATCATAAACTTATGTTGCAGGATTCATACTAGCATTTGGAGAGAATTGGCTTAGAATCTTTAGTTTGCATTTAGCATTTACATTGTACTATTGTTATAATGGCAAAATTCTTTTGTAGAATCATAGAATTGCATTAGTTTTATAGAATTTTCCCTAGCATTGCATTTAGAATTGCATTTCATCACTAGCCATAATATTTACATCATTTACATAGTAGTAATTTAATCTAGAATCATTTAGTCTTTTCTATCAGAAATTATACAAAAACATATTAATGTAGGCATTTAGCTTTACATTTCATAAATCTTCTCATTTCTTAGGTTGTCATCTAATACATTCATGTGTAGCATACAAATCTAAGAGCTTGAATTTGAGGGTCTTTAAGATTAGAGAACAATGAAACGATTTTAAAGAGTAGATATAGCAGCTTGTTTTGCTATTTCAATCTCTTTCATGTAAGACATTTCATTGATTGTGTGTTTAGATTCATATTTTTGATATGCATATTTAATATCACACATAAACTAATATATAATATATTATATTATTATTAATATATAATTCAATATAATATATTATATATTAATAATAATAATATAATATTTTATATATTAATTATATTATATAATGATATATATAATATAATATATGTTGTATAATACTAGAATAGTATATAATATAATACATATATCATATTATAATATTATATTATATATTATAGTTTATATAATATTGTTTATATATTATATTTTATAAATTATATATTATAAATGATAGTTTATATGTGTCATCTTTTAGTTTATAACTAAGGGGTATACTTGACATCATTCAGAAAAATCCTATAAAAGAAAACAAATAACTGTTTGTATCCATTTTCAATGAAATCATATAAAAAATATATATATGAATATATATATATTATTATTATTATTTTAATATATAAGTGTTATCAAGGGGATATCGCCCGTTTACATAGTAGAAGCATAAACATAGACATAAACATAAAGACTCCTATATCCACCTAACCAGATCAGTCATTGGAGAGAGATCCATACACTATTGCTATGCTTTTTCCATATTCTACTAGCCTTGTTAGGAAATCGGCTGAAAGCCAGCTGCTACCTTCAAGCATGAAACGCTGGAAGGAGTTCATTTCATTATTCCTTATCCCCACCCTGAACACCTCCCAAGCATTCCCCATTTGAATCTTCCTTTCCTCCCTCCTACGGAAGAGCACTTCTTCCTCCAGCTCCTCCCCATTTTCCTCTAGTTCATGTAGACTGAAATCAAAGAAAGCTCGCATCCTGCTCACCCACTCTTCGTTTGGCAGCTCCACTATTGCTTTGGAAACCACATTATAGTTGGCCATAGATACGAGGCCATTAATCCCCACCACTACCTTCTTGCGTGAACCGGCCACATCCACTAATGGTTTCATGACTGTTTCATAAACCCGTCTGTTGCATAGATGTCTTCCATCAGCCATGTCGCATGAAGACAATACTTGCACAACCCTCATTATCCACGCGTTGTTGGAGACGAATAGCCTATGGCATTGTTCTGCCCATGTCTCTCTTTGGCAAGAGCAACTTAAACCAAAGATGTGCACCATTTTGTTGATGAGAAATGTACCGATTGTCTCCAACTTATAGCCGCCCTATCTTGTGATGAGTTCATGCGACAAAGTACCAAGGTTCTTGTCCATTGCAGATTACATTCGCCATCACTGGGAGAGCATCATTTATGACACGACCCAAGGTAAGCCCTGTGCTCATATACGCCGCCCAAACTGAATTCTGCCACCTTAAACCATCAATGAATTTGTACCCTCCCATATCTGTGTTGGGATTATGTATTCTTTTTTAACATGTCTTGATCAACGATGTACTTTAGCCTGTCCCATCTCTCCAAATTGAAGTCTATGATCAACTTGTTTGTTTTCTAGACACCAGCATTTGCTATACAGTCTACCGCCTTGTTCGCTTCTCTGTAGGCATGCCCAATCTTGTAATTATCCAATTTTCCAAGTAGTGTTTTTATTTGTCCAACCCAGTAGTTAATTTGCCAGCTTGGAGATCAACCATTGAGTATTGCCTCAATGAAAATCTTTGAGTCTCCTTCAATTTCCACCGAACTAATCCCTTTACTAATGCATGTTTGTAAACCCAATGTCAGTGCCTCCAATTCTGCAATATTGTTTGTGCAAACTTCAAGATTTTTAGACACGGCCCAGACACACTGCCCGGCTTGGTCCCTAATGATGCATCCTGCCCCTGCCATGCCTGGATTGCCCTTAGCCACTCAGTCGAAGTTCAACTTCCATGCTAATCCCTTCGGGCCCATCCAGTGGACTAGTTTTCTGTCAACTTTCCTCTTCTTGGAAAAGCTCTCCTTAGGGCATTTTAGCTTGCTCCATTCTTTTTGGATGTCTACATCCCACTTTGTAAATTTTGATTTTGCATTGATTATGATCCTATTGTTGGACACTTCTATTAATGCTTCCTTAATTTTTTCAATCAGATAATTGCTACAAAGGGCTTCCCCCTTGAAGATTCTCCTATTTCATTCATTCTAGATGTGCCACACTACCATCGAGGGTGCTAAAACCCATAAGCCCTGCCAATAACCATTCCTGATTCCTTTTTGCCATGAGTTCAAGAACTCTCGTAGTTTTTCCTGCCTTGGGCCCTATATTTGGAATGATCTTTGAAGCCAATCCCAACATTTGATTGCTACTAGGCATAGTAGAAATAAGTGGTCGGTATCCTCCTCCGCCTGCTCACACATTACACAACGAGATGGGTCGATAATTCCTATCCTCTTTAATCTTTCCATGGTAAGGCAACGTTGGTTACTAGCCACCCAGAGAAAAGCACCCGCTTTGGGAAGAACCGCATGATTCTAATAGAGGGACGCCAGCCAGTCAACTCTTTCTCCAATTTCCACTTGCATTTGGTAGCCGAGCCTAGCAAAATATTCTCTTGATTTTGCCCCGCACCAGATAATGGTGTCATCCTCCCTGAATATGCATACCATACGATTGTTTAGTTCTCCCACCACTGCCACCACTACCCCTTGAGCTAAGGGCAAGTGGATCAAGTTCTTCCAAATCACCCTCCCACCGCCTTCCTCTGCCTGTGAATCAACGTAGTTTATTACCTCAATGCCATACTCTGCATCAAGTCTCACAATATCCTGAACCAAGTCGAATTGGTCGAAAAGACTCCTGTATCCATTCCAAGAGTCAGTCCAGAACCTTTCCTTCTGACCATTTCCTATCTTCCAGGAGACATGACTTGTGATCAATGGGCGACATTTCTTGATGAACCTCCATATGGTCGATCCCCCCTAAAGATTGTCAGTTGTCAAAATCCTTGTAGGAGAGAGGTTATCGAGATATTTGTTCTAGAGTATACGACACCATAACTTCTCTGGTTGTTTGTACATTTTCCACACCAACTTGGCCCCTAATGCAATGTTTTGAAGATCAATTCTCCTTAAACCTATACCTCCTTCACTTTTTGGTTTACTTACCATTTCCCAACCGATTAGAGGTATCTTTTTTTCACCTTTGGAGCATTCTTATAAGAATATATTTAGGATTCTTTCGAGCTCTTCCTCAACCTTCTTAGGGGCTTCGTAGCATGCCAGTGTGAAGATTGGAATGGCCTCGATAATATAGCCTTGGCCATGGTAATCCTGCCTGCCAGCGTCAACCAGTTGTTTTTCCAGGACATGGCCTTGTTTTTATAGCTAGCCACCACCACTTCCCAGTGCTTGGATCTGCATGCTCCAGTTGTAACTTGAACCCCAAGGAATCTAGCCGAAACCTTTTCCATTTGATACCCCAATAATGAGGATATGGCCTTTTGAACCGACATCTTGGTGTTAAAGAAGTATATTCTTGATTTCTCTTTGTTCATTTTTTGTCTCGACTACTCTTCATACTCATCTAGCATTTCCTTTATGCATCTTGCCTCTCTAATGCTTGCTTCCCCGAATAGTGTGGTGTCATCTGTGAATTGAGAATGGGTAATTCATTCCACATTTGGAGCCACAGTTACACTGATCCATTCCCCTTGTTGTTTTCTCTGACTAATGGCACAACCTAAAGTTTCTGCCATAATCGCAAACAGTGAGGGTGACAAGGGGTCCCCTTGCCAGAGACCATTGGTAGCCACAAAAAAGCCATGTAAAGACCCGTTTACCAGTACCGAGGATATTACAGTTGATATGCAATGCTTGATCAAAGAGCACCAATGACCATTGAATCCCATGTGTTCCATCACGTTGAGCAAGAAGTCCCAAATTACCTTGTCGTAGGCCTTACTTACGTCCAATTTCATTACCATTCCTGCCAAGTGATAAGATTTTAAAGAGTGTACCACTTCACTATTGAGCAAGAAGCAATCAATTATTTCTCTCCCTGGTACAAACCCATTTTGCTTTAGTGAGATGATTTTCCCTAGTCTGTGTTTGAGCCTATTTGCAAGAACTTTGGCGATTACTTTATAGACTGTGTTGCAAAGGGAAATGGTCTTGTAGTCACTAAACGATTTGTATTCCACCTTCTTGGGGATCAGAGCAATGACCGTGTTGTTCAAGTCCTTGACAAATCTTTTTGACTTTCTGAAGTCCTCTGCTGCCTGCTAGAGGTCCCTACAGAGAAAGCTCCAACAATTCTGGAAAAACCTTGTCGAGAAACCATCTGGCCTCAGAGCCTTATCGGGATGCATCTGAAAGAGAGTGGACTTAACTTCTTCCAGCGAAATAGGTTGACAGAACATTGCATTATCCTCGCTTCCTACCCTTCTTTCAATTGTTTCTAAAATTCCCCCTTTGACACAATCGCCCTCCTGGGCTCCCAAAATATTTTTGAAGAATTCAATCGCAACTTGGCTTACATTTGTACTACCCTAATTTCGGGATCCATCTTGGCCCTGGATACTTTCAATTTTGTTTGCAGCCCTACAGGCAAGGACTGAGGCATGGAAAAACTTTGAGTTGGAATCCCCATCTCGAAGCCAGACCTCTCTTGATTTGTCCCTCCAGTATATTTCCTCACGTTTCAAAAATTATGCCAGCTCAGTTTTTAACTCCTTCTCCCACATGAATTCCTCATTCCTCATACTATCCCTTATCACCTTCTCATTCAGTGCTTCCAAGTCGCATTCTATCTTAGCCTTTTCAGTGAAGATATTCAGGAATTTTTCTTTGTTCCAGTCTTTCAACTTGAGTTTTAGATGCTGGAGGTTTTTTATGAATCTGAAACTATTAGAGCCCCCCACTCTTATCTCATTCCACCATTCTTTCAGCAAGCTCAAAATCCCTTCATCCCACCACCACATATTCAGGAATTTGAATGATGATTTTGTTTGCTCCAATCCTCTGTCAAGGGAAAGTTCGACAGGGAAATGATCTCAGATAGAGATAGGCAATATTTGCGCCAATCTAGAGACAATAGAAACCTATCCAGCCTCTTCAAAATTTTTGTAAAGTCCTTACGCCTATTGGTTAATGTGAAGACACCGTTTGAAGTTTGGCAGTCTTCCAATCCAGAGTTCACCACAAAGCACCTAAAGTCAATTAGTGCTTGGGATTTGGTCCTGATTCCCCCACTCTTTTTTGAGAGGTCCAGGACGGCATTAAAGTCACCCCTAATAATAAAACTTGACCCCTCATGACTCCTGATGAAGTTCAAAACCTCAGCCCAAAGCCCATCTTTTTCCTCTGTTCGAATCGGGCCATAGATGTTGATGAGTATGAATTTGAGATTGAGTCTCATGTTGAACACTTCCGCCACAAACCAGTTTGTGTGTGATAACTGTATTTTCACTGATGCTTCTGCCTCCTTCCATAGCAACCCAATTCCCCCTACTGCTCCCACTGAATCCTAGAAGTGACCATTCCATGATCAAATATATTGCAAAAACACACTCGTTTCTATTTGAGATAACTTGGTTTCTTGAAGAATAATTATGTTGCTTTTACATGGCAAAAGATGACGTCTAACCAGATGTCGCTTGTCAGGGGCCTTTAGGCCCCTGACATTCCAGGTGGTCAGCTTCATTGCTTCCCAAGGGAGGCCTTTCCTCCCTTGGTACTTAAGAATTTTTTGATGCTAGGGTATTTTCTGGAAGCCGCTTCCTCTTCTCTCAATTTCTTCAAAGAATTCCTACCTCTGACCTTCTCTTTTATGCCGAGTTTACCCATACCCAAGTGCTTCATTGTAGTTTGGGTTATATACTGTTCCTCCCTTATTTCAAGCTCATCCCTCAAATCCCTTTCTGAATCTGATCTATTTGAATCGGAGGTGAGCTCTTCCATCCTCAGCTTCGCAAAATTTGTCGAACTGGGTTCCTTTTGGTATAGGATGTTCGCCTCCCGAGTCCCTACCTCTTCTTGTTTTGCTTTCCATAATTCCTGGTTCTTAACCATTGAATCGTTTGAATCCACTAACTGTGGTTTTATGACATAGGGAACAATCTGTAATTCAGATACCATCGTTCTTTCCCTACTCGCCTTTCTCCGGTTCTTTGTTTCTTGCACGCTTTTGCACTCTACCTCAAAGTGATTCCTTGAACTACAATTGAGGCAGAATTTCTTATCCTCCTCCACCTCAATCTTCTGAACCCAATTTTTGCCTTCCACCGTTAGTACGATTTCTTGAGGGATCGAGTTGATTGCCACAATCTTAAGCCTGACATATTTGTATAAATCCCCGTCTATGATCTCCATGTCTATATCTACCAAGGTGCCCAAAGATTGTCCAATATTTTCTAAAAAATCATCGTTCCAGTATTCAAATGGAATATTGTATAGTCGGATCCATATTGGGTGATCATAGGGCTGAATTTTAGTGGGGTCAAAATTTTGGCACCAAGGTTGCATGAACAAGGGTAGATTATTCATGTGCCAAACCCCACCTTCCATAATTCTCTTCCTGGATTCCTTGTCAGCAAAAACCACTACAAAGACATTCTTTGGGAGGAATCTGAGTAATACTTATGTTTGTCACTTCTCCGTAATCCATTTTCTGATTGAAGCCCTATTTGGGGTGCCACCGATGAAGCGACATAGAAAGTTGAATTCCCTCAAAATTCTGACATCATTATTGATTTCCTATGACATATCGATCTTCATTATTTCTTCTACCTCCAACCTCTTAGGGTTTCACACTTGATTCAGGTCGCGACTCAACCTTTGTTGTTCCAACCCACTGCCAGATTTCCCTTCAGTCCCATTTTTTTTGCAAGTATGGGAATTTCGCTTCCGATTAGGCGTTCGCCATGGTGGAAGCTCACGCCATATTCTAGTGTTCTGATAATTTCCCCTTGGTGTCGTTAAAGGCATGTCATGTCGCTCACGAGGTGGGTTTTGTTTCCCTCATTGCTCTGAAGATTGTTCCCTGTAATAAGGATGGAAACGATCTATCCACCTTCCATTTGAGAAAACCCACTGTGGTGTATGCGTATTTTCCCGATCTGGGGGAACATCAAGTACTGTTCTAATAACCTCATCTTCCCAACTTTCTTTGGCTTCGCCCTTCTGCCCTAAGGTCTTCGATCCTTCCGAGCGAATTTGATTCGCACCACTTTGCTCCATTTTCCTATAAAACAAATTGGTAATTTAAAATATTGTTCAATATATTAATATTATATTATATTATATTATATTAATATATAATATATTATATTATTATTAATATATATAATATAATATAAAATTATTATTAATATATAATACATATATTATATAAAATACTATGATGTGCAGAAAAGCGAATATGGGCGCAAAGTTTAGACCAAAAGGCAATCACCAAACCAGAAAAGAATGGGTCAGAAAGAATCCCTCTCCAGAAACTGGTTGCCCGGCGGCAGGGGCGAACGCCATCCCCATCAACAAGGGAGCGAATGGCAAAAACACACACAACCAGAGAGGAAATCAGCATCCTACCAAACAAGGAATCACTGATAGGAATGGGCATTTTTGGTATAACAAACCCAGTAAAGGAAGGTCTTCGGTGAAGGAGGAGTCAAAGAAAAGGTGCACAATGGTTTTGATCCCAGAAAGAGCCTTTTCAGACCTAGCAGATCAGCTCAAAGATAGGCCTTTTTTGTTAAATGGAATGGTCGAAATCCAGATATGGGAAAAATCAAAGATTGGTGGAAGAACGCCTTTGGAGACTGGGTAAGCCTGAAAACCTTTCCAAACAACTTTTTAATGATTGAATGCAGCACAAAGGAATTAAAATCAAAAATATTATATGGAGAACCAAGGTTTTTCGGTGGAGAATCCTTCTTGATGACAGAGTGGATGCCACACTTTGACCCTCTCCAGTTTTGACTTAAATCGAGGCCTGACTAGATAACTCTGGACAATCTGCCTACATTATATTGGACCTTTGATGCCCTAATCGCCATGGGTGAAGTGCTCGAGACTATAATAGGAGTAGATGAGAATTTCTTGAATGGAATCGAAGGCGTAAAACCAAGAGTTCTGATAGATCTGTCTTTCAAATACAACAAAGTTGATAACTTGGAAGTTTTATCAAAGAACGGTGCATGGACACAAAGTGTGTTAATGGTTAGATTTCCATTTGAAGGAAAATGTCTCTCTGTTAAAACCAGAAATCTAGGATGCTCTTGCCAAGATCGCTCGAATCTAGGGGTAGGCTCTAAAAATGATGGGGATATCTTGAAAAATTCAAAGGTGGACAAGAAAGAGAAAAAATGGGAAGATCAAATGTTGCCATAGCACTCCCTTGCAAGAAGAGGAAGATGATTTCTGGAATCGAGGTCTCCACACCAAGGTCTTCCTCACCGAGTGGATTTTTACAAAAAAAGAATCATGAAGAAATGAGGTTGGAAAAGTCAGAAATAAATTGTCAACCAGTGCTTCCAGGTGCCCTGAATCTTAAGTAGAGCGGTGGGAGTGGTGCCCTCTAGGGCTCTAAAGGCTTAGAGAGGATACCCTAGCAAGCGTTAGCCTTGATTGATAGGTGCTTGGTTAGTAATCAGAATAATCAGGTGGTTATAGCATAGTTAGTTAAGGAAACAAAAGTGATCTGTAAAGAAATTAAGGAGCAACTCAAGATGCCAAAGGGAGATAGTCAACACAGAAAGACTCTCTCTATAGACAAAAACACCCATCCTTCAATCAATAGAAGTAGCCTAACCCCCAGTCCAGTGAACAATCAAAGTGGTGTCAGTGTGGAATGCCCAAAAGGTTTGGAAGAGGGGGAGATTCTTGTGGAAAGAGACTCTCAAGGTGAAATTGAGATTATCAACAAAAATTTTGGGCTTCCCATATCATCCGCCCAAATAAGTGAGGAGGATAGAAGAGAGAAGCTGGAGTTAATCCAGAAGATTCTTGATATGAGAGCTTAGGATAATTTGGGTGGAAATGAGCAATTGTCTTCCAGAATCAAAAAAGACACTGAGGAACATCCTCTCCCAAGTCCTGACCAATAGAGAGATGAGATTGGTAGCATTGGGATAGCTACCTCTAACTGTGTAGGGTTGATTCTGGATCAGCAAGCGGAGAAAGAAGAACTAATCCAAAAGATGATGGAATTAGATGCTTTAGAGTTGGAGGAAAATGAGTCACTGTTTGGTTGCCAGGAGGAAGTAAGGGAAAGTAAAGAAGTTCCTATTCAACACAATCTAGGACTTTTACAAAATGCCCCAAATAGGTCAAAATTGGATTGTGGTAAATCCTCAGGAAGTAGAAGAGGGAGGAAATTGATGGAAGATCTTATTAGTTTGGCTGGATCAGTAGAAGGACAGGTGAAAATCATAAAAAATTTGAAAGCTGGGAAGGGAGGACCCCTTCCCCAGGCGCCGTGATTCTAACATGGAATGTTAGGGGCCTCAATGCCCCTAACAAACAATGCTTGGTGAAGCACAGGATAAAGGAAACAAAGGTGAACATTGGCCTATTAAAAAGAAACCAAACTGAACTTAGAGGACCTTGTCTCATTTAACAAGAGGCTAGGTGGTTGGAGCATGGTTGGAATACAGGCGAGTGGAGCTTCAGGTGGGCTTGCGATTTTGTGGGATAGTAGGAAGGTGATCTTTGAGGCAATGGCTAGTAACTGCAACTGGATAGCAGGAAGGGTCCAGTTTTTCAGTCCTCACATGAGGATACAACTCATTAATGTCTATGGTCCATCCCTGATAGAGAAGAAAAGGAAAGCCTAGGCTAAAATTGAAACCCTGTTGAAAGGATCAGTTGTGGAGCACACGATTATCGGGGGAGACTTCAATGCTATCCTCCACTCAGTAGACAAGAGGGGGGGCTTACAAAGAGCTTCTCCTTCCCAGGTCGATTTCAAGAGCTGGGTCAATAGAAAAAATTTGATAGAGTTTGAAACAAGGGAGGGTGTATTCACCTGGAATAACAGGCGTATGGGACCCACTCAGGTTGCAGAAAAGCTTGACCGATTCTTTCTTCATGGGGATCTTTCCTCAACTCAGGCATACATCAAAGCCTTTGTGATCCCATGTTCTGGATCAAACCACTTTCCTGTCCTCCTCAAATGTTGCAAAGATGATAAAACAGCAAGGAGCCCCTTTAAATTCAAAAACATGTGGATGAAGGACAAGAAATTTTTTGGTCTAGTTAAATCTAAGTGGAAAGTTGATCAGTTTGAGGGCTCCAAACTCTTTTGCTTTGTATCCAAGCTGAAAGCTTTAAAAAAACACTTGTTAACATGGAACAAGGAACACTTCAAGGACATTTTTATTGAGAAAGTTGATCTAGAAGCTGAGTTGCAGTCCCTTAATGAAGGAGTCATTCTAGATGGGATGGATCAAGAGAAATATTCCAAGGAGAAGAATATGATGGAAAGTTATGAAGACATCCTAGCAAAAGAAGAGATATTATGGAGACAAAAATCAAGAGAAGTTTGGCTGGAGGATGGCGACAAAAACACTAAATTCTTCCATAGCCTAGTTAAATACAAGAGGAGTTCCAATAGGATAAGGAGCATCAAAAGAGCTAATGGATCCAGTGAGGAGGATCCAATCAAGATTGCAGAGAGTGTGGTCTCTTTCTTCAAGAACGTGCTGAACACCTTTGATAGTTCTTGCCTAACTAGTCAAAATCAGTTGTTGTAAAACATCCCAACACTGATAATAGTAGAGAAAAATAAAATGCTAAACAAGAAATTCACCAAAGAGGAGGTGGAAAGAGCTATAAAAGAGTTTAATCTTGACAAGGCCCCGAGCCCAGATGGATTCCCAACAAGTTTTTTTCAAAATGCTGGCATATTCTAGGAGATGACCTGGTTCAGGCTGTGGAGGCATCAAGAAACTCAAGAGTATTGCTCAGAGAAGTGAACAACACCTTTATCGTTCTCATCCCGAAGAAAGAAGATGCAGAAGAATGGGATGAATTCCTACCCATCTCTTTGTGTAACACATTATACAAAATCATGTCAAAAGTGATGGAAAATAGACTTAAATCATTCCTTCCCACAATTATATCTGAGGAGCAAACAGGCTCTGTGTCGGGCAGATCCATTTTGGGTGGAGTAATCATAGCCCAAGAGACTATCCACTCAATTCAGTCAATTAGAAAACCAAGCATGTTGATCAAGTTGGACATTAAGAAGGCGTACGATAAGGTAGATTGGAGGTTTTTATGTAAATGCATGGAGGCATTTGGTTTCAGCAAGCAATGGATCAACTGGATTTTTCAGTGCATCTCTACTCCTTGATTCTTAGTCCTAGTCAATGGCTCCCCCGAAGGGTTTTTTGAGTCTTCCAGGGGTCTCAGGCAAGGAGATCCCCTCTCTCCTTTTTTGTTCATAATCATGGATGAGGCTTTGGGTAGAGCCGTTAGGAGTGCTCAAGAGAAGATTTTAATCCAAGGCATTAAGGTCACTAATAACATTGCAATAACTCATCAACATTTTGCGGATGATACCTTACTCTTGGGGCGCAACAAAAGGAGTGAAGCGAGAGCATTCAAAAAGATTCTAATGGACTATGAGATGTGTCTAGCAAAGTCAAGTCAAAGGTAGTCTTTTTCAATACCCCCAGTCCATTACGTGAAAGTATCAGGAGTACACTTGATTTTAACTTAGGCTTTCTTCCATGCAAATATCTAGGCTTACCATTGAACTCTAGAACCCGAACAATGATTTGTGGGACCCTCTCAAGGACAAGATTGAGTAGAAACTCTCCTCATGGAAGGGAAGGCTGTTATCATGGGCTGGTCGATTGGTGCTCTTGAAATCGGTCATTACAACCCTTCCCATATATCTCCTATCAAGCTTATCTTTTTCCAGCGGTGTCAACAAGCAACTAGTTTAGATTATGAGGAGATTCTTCTGGCAAGGAGTATTTGATTAGAAAAGGATGGCCAAAATCGCTTGGGATAAAATATGTAGGCCAAAAGAGTTGGGGGGCACACGCTTAAGAAACCAAAGATGGAAAAATAAGGCATTGAGGGCCAAACTCATATGGAGAACGTATTCTCACTCGGATATGAAGTGAGTAAGAATCTTGAAAGGAAAATACTTAGAGACTTCAAATCGTGAAGGCATTTTCAAAACTCCTACTCCTCCCAGAGGCTCTAGAATCTGGAATTGTATGCTGGAGTGCAGGCAGTTGATCATAGATTTCATTTCTTGGGACATAAAAAATGGCAAATGTGCTTTATTTTGGGAAGACTCCTGGGGGGTTGCCCTACCCTAGACCATCTTATGCGGATGGAGGGTGTGAAAGAGAAATTCAAGCTGGCATGGGGAGACAAGGTCAAAGATTACATGGTGTTTGAGTCAGTAGAGTCGGTTGTAATTTGGAGATGGAAAAACTTTGAGGAGGTTTGTTTGGATAGCACTCAAACAACTCAATTGAGTGAGTTACTTAAGGCAAGGTGGATCTCTCCTAGAAAAGGTCAGGATCAAATAATCTGGATTGGTTCTAAATCCGAACAGTACAACTCAAGGGACAGGTATGGTTTGATTAGTAAAGATACCAACAGAGGGGAGGATCTAGCAAATGACCTATGTTGGAACAACTCTTGTATGCAAAAAGCAGGCATGCTTGCATGGGCTGCCCTACAGGGGAGGATTATTACTACTGAGTGGTTCAAAAAGTTAGGCTATCATGGCCCATCTAGATGTACCCTTTTCGAAAGAGATTCAGAAACTGTAGATCACATTTTGCTAAGCTGTCCATTCTCCCAACAATGTTGGCAATGGTTGTGTGCCAGGCTGGGGTGGATCTCAGCCCTACCTAACGACATACTTAATCTTTTTAAATCATGGCTGAGGATTTTCAAATCAATCTTGTTTGGGAACTTATGGTTGATCAACCCTTCTCTCCTAATCTGGGAAATCTAGAAAGAGAGGAACAAGAGAATCTTTCAGGGGAAGAAAACAGCTCTAGAGCCCTTTTTGATCAAGATGGAGCGAGCGATTACTGAAGTTGTTAACAGTAGTAATCTGAAACATGTTAAAGCAGGGGTCATCTTCATTACATGGGACAATTGCATGAGGAAGAATTGGCCCAATCTCAGAATTCCACCCTTTTTTGGGACTCGGTCAGTTGTTGCCAAGAAACAAAGAGCAACAGGTGTATGGTTGCCTCCAGATTTTGGTTGGGAAAAATTGAATTTCGATGGGGCTGCTAGAGGGAACCCAGGCACGGGTGGGGCTGGATGCATTGTGAGAGATTGGAATGGCACTGTCATCGGCAAAAAAGCGGTTCCTCTTGGAATCATCTCCAATAATGGTGTAGAACTAAGTGCACTTGTTGAAGGTCTGGATCTTTGCAAAGCCCTGGGGATCAGGAAACTGGCCATCGAAGGAGACTCTGCAATCATTATAAATGCAGTGCGAACTGGCTCAACACCCAACTGGAAGTTGAATGCCTTATTGAGTAGGGAATTGGAACTCTTGAAGTATTTTGAGGATATAACGGTCAACCATGTGTACATGAAAATTAACAAGGAGGCAGACAACTTGGCCAACATGGCTACAAATGGAATAAGCCTTGACACATCAGTGGATATTCCTGCCAACTCGGCCAGGGACTCAGTACAATCTTAAGGCGATGATGAGTCTAGAGGAGATGGAGCTAAGTCCATCGAGTTCCAAGTCATTTATGTTTGAAAGGAGCCCGCAACCCTTGAAGAGCCCATCGAGACACAAGGAAGAGGACCACCAGCTGGATGCATTGGGAGTCTTTATGTGTTTGGCTTGGATGCGGTGGAAGTCTTAGACTACAACAAGGAGGTCGGTGCGGCCAGACTTGGGTCATAACTTGGTATCCCTATAGATTTACAGTTGACAAAAAACTGGATTGTAATATGCGTGCCTATGGGGGTTGAAAGACCCATGCACATAGAGTTGTAAACTTTAGCAAATCAATTTACTTGGCTTTAAGCCTCTTATCAAACCAAAAAAAAAATACATATATTATATTATTTTATATATTATATATTATAAATTATAGTTTATATATTATATTTTATAAATTATATATTATAAATGATAGTTTATATGTGTTGTCTCTTAGTTTATAACTAAGGGGTGAACTCAACGCATTTTAAAAAAATCCTATATTCGAAACGAATATCCATTTCTTGTGTTATAAGGAAAAAAAACCTGAAACTCAATTTCACTTCACAAAACTTGTTGATTGAGTGCAACAAAGTGACCAAGAGGTAACACATATTCGTTCTATCTAATATCTAAGTTGTAAATTCACCCTCCAAACCTTTCCAATCATAGGTACTTTGATTTTTAATGTTTTTTTTTCAATTTTTTTTTAAAATTTTTGCATTTTTATAAGAATTTTAGTTTAAAACAAGTTTTTCAATATGCATTTTAGTTTGTATGCAAAAATTTGTTAATTTTTAAAATTCTCAACATCAAACAGGATTTCTAATGGTTGAGAATCCCAATCCTGTTCCAGATGAAAAACCTGCACAACTAAATCCTCCTTCACCACCAAATGCTCCCTTACAAAATCCGCCTTTTATCCATGACCTCATCCATGGCAATTTAATTGAATTGAGAAATATCTGTTAGTTATATGAGAGGCACCCTAACTTGTCTGAAATGAAAACGCATTAGAATCAATAATTTCCAATGTTGATCTCACTAACCAACATATTACCTTTCTAGAGTGGCAAGAGGCCATGAGGCAATGATATGTCGATGGCCTATCTTACGTTCAAGTGAGGGAACTTGAAATTATGAAAGCCCAATTAGCACAACTATTTATCAATCCTAAAACTAGACAACTTGTTGATGTGCACAAGCCTTAATATTTGATTAAATGGTGTACACTTTGAGGTATCCTAGATAATTTCGGGATCGTTGGTGGATGGATTTTTATAAACCACCCAACAAAAATCTTGACGTCCCACAATATTTTCTTCAAAAACTATATGTTGAATTTGTCTTAGGTAAGCATGCCAACTTTTTTGATATGCAAGATTTCCAAGGTGTGGGTAGAGGAATGCATCAGGATAGACCTAGGGCACACAAGTAACCCCACTTATTCCCCCACCGCCTATTGCTCCCCCACCTCCAATACCTTACCTAGACATAATTGTAGATGCAACGCATTAGAGTATCTTGGTCGTACATGCTTTGACTACCCTTTGCCACATATTTGTGTGCCCCATCACTACATTATGTGCAACCAAGTATGTGTGTGCCCTCTTGGACAACCTAATGAGGCTTCGATAGACACATTCGACTATGAGGTCCATCATATGTCAGATGTGGGAGATGAGAGAGCATGAGTCAAATCATTTCCAGGAGAGACATCGGGTGCAAGATATGATGTGGATGTAGCAGTAAGACAAATTAATTTCATAGTGCATTTTATCTTAAATCAATATTTTATAAGAGATATTAGTACTAATGTATATTTGTGTGCCGAAATCTTTAATAGTTGTTGACGAGGGATCAAATTTCATGGGTCCAAGAGGGTATAGTTTCAACCATTTCATTTTGCCTAGAGAGTAACTATATGGTATACATTTTTTTTGTTTTTTGTTTATATCTAAAAGGGGTATCCCCGTGACCGATCGGGCTTCTCTTAAGTTTTGTTACCAGGTGAAACTAGTCCCCTTTGGGTCGCGTGATTTCACAACGCCTACCCCACAACGTGCATGGTTGGGTTAGTCGAGGTTTGAACCTATGTCGATCATCTGTGTCTTTCAATGGTTCAACCAACCGGTCTACACCCCGGGGGCTATCTATATGGTATATTTTTTTG